>CALNVZ010003430.1:24059206-24081346 GCA_940671915.1 Paracentrotus lividus | reverse complement strand
AAGTATATAGTGCTTACCCATCTCCTACTACCACACATTTGATATCCTTGTTAGCTTCCATGATCATGGTTTAATCTCAAAGGATTTCCGCTCCACCAATGTCCAATAATAATTGATTAATCTCAGTCTTTGATCAATACACGAAACGGGTTCGAATGTATCATCGCTGGTGTTCGAACACGAAGGAACACAGATCTAAATACAGATTCCCCATTAAAGATATTACTTTTTATTCCATCGTCAAATTACTCGACTCCGCGTGTGAGCACTCATAATTATGAAAATCCTCATAAAAGTAATGACTCCGATTACGCTTGCTGCATGTACGTAGTGACTGCTGCTACAGTCCGTTATGTGTGTGTCATAGCTCTAATACCAAAATACCTGTTTTTGTCTACAATACGGATCTCATCATAAAACAGGGCAAACGATATGAACGAAGGACATCGGTGTACTTTCCCAAAATACGACTTTGTGTACTCAAAATACTCGCTGCTGTGTCAAAATGCAACCAAGCATTAAAAAGGGGATATCATGTTTTAAAATAGAACTACGATATCACTATTCATCGTAATGAGATGTTGCTATAAACCCGTTTACTTCCTCCGTGTAATACGGCAAAAATATAAAATGCGGGTATATAATATGTTAATATCCATGAAGGCCCATATCTCTTTTTAATGATATAAAACAACGATCGTCTGCTCGGAGACCAGCATTGTCACCGGCAACCCATCCACCTGTACTTGAGCGTTACCCTTATACCTATCCACCAAAGTGCTCAAGAAATCATTGAAGTGGCAGATCCAAGGGGCAGAAGCATGCATGAGCCTAGCCCAGGCTCTGGTCGTTAGAAACTTTCACCTTCCTCTATTGACTCGACCTTCGCACCATTTCTCTTTCTATATCACAAATCCACTTCCCTACATCCATGCCAAAACCAAGAAGCTCCTTGCCAAAACCAACCGAGAGTCCCTGATCATGATGTGCTAAATTAGTACTGTGTATATACGTGTGTTCATTTATGGTGTTATGAGGGTTGATATGAAAATACAGGATGGTCCAGGCAGTGGACTAGCATGAGCCCTTTATTTTGTTGAGATAATGAGAATTATGTTGCAGGACAACTCTTTCAATAATACGGTTTATATCATGTAGGCCCTATGTACTAATATCCTTCAGTATTCAGACCCGGTCATTTCTCAACTAAGTTGTTTCAGGCCCATGCTATCAAATAAAGCTCATAAAAGGAATCATGCATGTGTATGCTAACCCGTTAAGTTGCGATCATAAAGACATCTTAGAAGAATCTAAATTTATATACAGGAGTTCAAGGTGGGGATAACGTGTCTGTAAGGAAACACTTTTGAGTGATACCTCTTCCGGTCTGGGGAATAGACTAGACAAGTCACAAGCAGCAGCATGGGGTCAATTCATATTTTTCAAAGTCAAGATTAATTTTCCCTCAAGATCAAGGCATGAACACTACTGAAACGAAAATTAATCAAAACATTCATCATTTTCATAGAAACAAGTATTTCTTTCTCAGTCAGTAATATGAAAATTACGCTTATGAAATCAAAACATGTCCTATAATAATTGATCAAACGTGTATCAAAAATAATTTGTAGGCCTATATAGGATACATTTAGGTAATGTAATAAAGACTTCCGCAATGAAATAAGAAAAATATATATACTTCCACGAGTGAGTCAAAAAAAACTTTACACCTAGAAAAATCAGGCAGGCATGAGTGAGCACACGTCAAAGACAAAATAATCTCTTTTTCAAAAGTATTAGGAGGCCTTTTTAGGTCTGTCAGTGGCATATTTACTTCTTTGATGTGTACTCATTCGTGGCATTACATGACGACGTCAATCTAATTTTCATACAAAATGTAGTCAATATGTGTATCAACAATCCTTTAGTTATTAAGCGGAAGACATTTCGTTAAAAAGTTATGCTATTTTATTCATGATGGAGTTGCTTTTTTGTCAGCTTTGTTGTTTCAATTTCATCCCCACCCTGGACAATTCGAAATTTGCATGTTCGCAAACAATGGGTCGTGTTCATCCAAGCGTAAAGACGTACCACACAAAAGTGGTACCAGAAGATGCGGGAGGAGTTACTCTTTCAGAATATGTAAAATAAATTATGGTTTTATAAATTGGTTTTCTTTTTATTGACATTTTTCTAGGTGTGAAGTTTTTTTTTACTCACTCGGTACATACCGCCTTCAGAGCTAGGTCATTATAAGACAAAATTTTTGGCAGCGCTTTGCTTGTTCAAAAGGATCACTCCTAAAATTTGAACCTCCCTCACAAAATCCTAAAGGAAAATATAGGCCAGGCCCCACTCGCCGCTACGGAGCCCATTTAGCGCATTGTCATTGGGTCAACCCTTTGAGATCCACCCCTGCCCCCCCCAATAAAACTTCTAGCGACGCCCCCATATTAGGCCAAAAAAAAAAATATGTTTGTTTGCCCTCCGCGACCGACCGTTAAATGGCAAAAATTTGGGTCGGGATTTTTTTTATTTATTTTTTTCTTCAAAGACCTAAAAACTGAAAACTCACCATTTTCGACGGAAAATGTAAAATTTAGCAGTAGAAAGTTTAAATTTGTTTTAAATAAAGTCGGGAATATACTGAAAGAACTGTTAATATTCATGTTTCTTTTGTTCAGTCAAAATATATATAGACGTAGTATTTTTGTTCATTAAAAAAAAAAAAAAAAAAAAAAAAAAAAAAATCGACCGACCGACCCAACCCTAATTTTTAATTTTTCCACTGGAGGGCAAACAAACAATTTTTTTTTTTTGGCCTTATTTCTAGATCTATGGCCCCATATGAACAAAATGAAGAAAAAGAGCTTGTGCAGTACATCAATAGATGGCGCACTTCACGATCAACTCACAAAATCCATCAAGATGTCGGCTTCCACGGCCACGAGCACGTCAATTGACGACGAAAAAGTAGGAACTTCTAAAGAAAATGTCACTTTCAAGTCACTGGTAAGAATACGTAACGATATTTATCCTCCACTTCCTTTGAAAGCACACAAAAATGGTACCTATGCACCCGAATTCCCGTCGATTAACTTTAAGTTTTATTTTACCAGTCCCACTCGTTGAGAACGATGTAGACCTACGTTAGCATACCTACAATTTGACTTTGCCTGCCGTCGACAAAGATGGGTCATAATTAATTTTTATGCACATCTAACTCACCTGTAAGAAGTTTATGCTAAGGTCATTTCGTGGAATATGTCACCTCTCTTTTTGTGTGTGTGTGCGTCTATAAAGTCAATGAGATTGTCGGTGTTACCAGCCATGCCATGCCAGCAGGCACTGACGAAAACGTGGCAGTGTCAGTCACCGGTGCACGTAGAAAAATCTACAAGTTCGTTTTTACAGAGCTAGAGAACAATGCATTTTGATTGTTGGGCGCTCTGATTAGCTATCGCGCGGAGCTCCGCCTCCTGGTTGCGATGACTGAAGTGCGTTGACCGTAACTGAACAACGCGATTCAGCTGTGTTCCCGACAAAGACCGCTTTGGTCTTGCGCGCTGTCAATCATAACCAAAGTGGACCCATTTCGCAAGAAAAACTGCAAGAATCGACTTCACAAAAGGTTAAGCGAAGACCCACTCTTTCAATATTTTTTAGAATAAAGAAGAGAAATATAAAAAGGAACTTCAACGAATCCGCTGTCGGACTTTGCCCAACATTTGAAAACGTATAAAGAAATGAGGACTTACCAAAAAAAATAAATGACGAATCTAAATTTAATTGTGACTATTGTTCATTGGAAGACACAATGGTAGTGTTTTTCATATGCTAACGTGATCATTGGAGCGTCGTGCATAAATTAATTTAATTATGGAGTAAAAATTTCTATGTGCGGTGAAAGGATGTGGCTGGTGACTTCTTCCAGGAAAATGTCGGGGAAAACTGAAAAATATGCATGGAAAACTAAACTTAGGGTCGACCCAATACGTGGCATTGTTCAAGATAATCAAGATCAACAAAAAATTGAGCTTATTGTTGCCAAAATCTGTTGAATATAGACTCTAGATCTAGGCAGCTTGCAAGGGTGACGATATCATGTCACGACTGGGGGGGGGGGACGGTAACATCGGAAGGTGAATTAATAATACACTCAAGCGGACTATAGCATCCCAAATCACATACATTATCCAAAATTTGAAATAGAATGACATACTTCGCACATAATGCAGAAACTAACAACAATGTTTGTGAACGCAAAGCGCGGGCCGAAAATTTTGCCTCATGATAACATTTAGCATTGTATTTGATATACAGTTTGCCTCTTTATTGGCTTCACTAGCTGATCAACGAATTAAAAAATGTTAAGCTTTAAAAATCGATCGGGAGGATGATCCCCCCTTTAAAAAAAAAATCGCCGCCAATGGTTGTTTGCATATGTCACTGCACTGTGAGTGCATTTTAAAAATCTGCTGTTTTCTCCAATTATTACCTATGTCGCAACATGTACAAAATAAATATTTAAGATTAAAATCATGGAAATGTTACAACATCAGACATTGATATTTTTCAGGGTGTTGTGGATGTGCTGTGTGAGGCTTGTGAGAAACTGAAATGGAAAACGCCATCTAAGATTCAGACTGAAGCTCTTCCTGTGGCATTACAAGGTTAGTCAAAGCATGTCATCTCCATTCAAGTTAGCTATTGATTAACTGTTGCCAAAACACCCCTGCAAAATGTGTATTGTTACTACAGTGTTAGTCTTGCAGAGAAGTCTGCTGTTTACTTCCTGAATGTAGATCTAATTTTGTCATTTATGTATCAACAATAGAGTACAGATATACATTTTGTAGATAGATATATTAATAGTTTATTTGGAAAAACAAAAATAAAGGCATGAAGTCGAAGCAGAATAGTGTCATTGCGATCAATTGACAATGTTTTGATTTGATGAGACAAGTAAAGATGTGATTGGCCTCACAGTGATGGATCTGATGAGGCTTGTTCATGATTTGATTTGAATTGAATTGATTTGATTTGATGAACCTGAAAGATGTAATTGGTCCAGCAGATACAGGATCTAGCAAGAATGGTGCATTTGCTTTGTCAATAATTTGATTTATTTGATTTAATTTGATTTGATATGATTGATTTGATTTGTTTATTTGATGAACCAGGTAAAGATGTAATTGGTCTAGCAGAAACGGGATCTGGCAAGACTGGTGCCTTTGCTTTGCCGATCCTTCAAGCCTTACTGGAGACACCTCAGAGACTGTTTGCTCTCATTCTCACTCCAACCAGAGAATTGGCTTACCAGATCTCAGAACAGTTTGAAGCTTTAGGATCAACCATTGGAGTATCATGTGGTATGCAATAATGATAATTATATAACAACAACAGCTACAAATTAACAATAAAAATGATGATAATGATAAGAATAATAGTAATACATTATACTTTTCAATTAATAAAAAACAAAAAACCCAAACTGATTCTTACGGGTATATTAACTATTACCTTCTGTGGCCTAAGGCCAACCCATACACAACTTGTGCATGCTCTTAATTGCCTGGTTGGATCTTTGACCAGTCAAGTTGTTCTCATTATACAATGTAGTAGCTACCTGTTTACTCCAAGGTGGAGAGTTGTAAACAAGGTTATTATCTTGCTAAAGGATGTCAGGGTATATACAAAAAATTATGATAATTGTTTTTCAGTAGGGCAGTATCCAATCGTTAGCTTTCACATTGTATGATTTATCAAACTTTCTCAGTTAGTAAGCTTTCATAGACGTCTTTTAAGCCCCTTTTACAATTGGTGGTGCGACTGCTTACAACTGTTGCGATTGTGTGCAACATATTGTGACCAAAGATCGCAATCGATCGCAAGAGCAATTATTGTGAAAGCCCCTTTACAGAACTAGACCTACAATGTAGTTAAATGGCCTTTCCTTGATTTGTTTGTTTCAGTGGTCATTGTAGGAGGTATTGACATGATGACTCAAGCCTTGCAGATTGCCAAGAAACCTCATATTGTGATTGGTAAGTGCAGCTCTTAAGCTCGTTCGTACTCTTGTTCTTATATACAAGTATATATTTTTGATAGAGTATCATGTCTGAAAACTCATGTAGTGCCTTGAATGATGTTGCAGCAGAGATAATTATTTAATTCTGTATGATATTGCATGGTATTTGTAATATTTGAATTTCTATTTTTCATTCTATTTACACTTTAGCAACCCCTGGTCGCTTGGTGGATCATCTAGAGAACACAAAAGGCTTCAATCTGAGGGGACTCAAATACTTGGTAAACTACTTCTATTATTCAACATGGATTGAAAAAAAAATAATTTAAACAGTTAATCTTATTCTGACATGATAACCATGTCTGTATTCAACGCAAAATTTGAGCGATCATTCCAAGGGAAGATACTGTATCGTCACAGTGGACTTCTTTCAGATCATTTCAGTTCTGGCATAAGTAAGGCCAACCAAATTTTTTAAATTGTGAAAACAAGGTGGAAAAAGCTGGCGGAAAATATGAAGATATGGAAGAATGAAGAAAAAAGGTAGATGAATAACTCAGTGAATTTTTATTGATGACACAACATTTTCTCTTGTGGCAATTTCTCCGGGCTTTATTTTGTCTGAGATGTAAGGTTAGGTTAGGGTTGCAATAGTGTTTTATGTTCTGGTTATAGTTAGCTTTAGTAAGTGTTACGTCTTGGGTTGAAGTTATACATTCGATTAGTGTATGCATGGAATACAGCAAATGTCATGGAAACTTCTTATTTGCAGGTAATGGATGAAGCTGATAGGATTCTCAACATGGATTTTGAGGCTGAGATTGACAAGATTCTGAAGGTGATTCCAAAGCAGAGACGGACCTATCTCTTCTCGGCTACTATGACCAAAAAGGTATAGTTTGCTATTATGACTCTAAAGGGTAAGGTCTCTTCCTATTTACTATGACTAATGAGGTAAAGGTCTCAAGTCATCTTTTATAATTGATTTCTGTTATAAAAAAGAACGGATAAACCAGGGGGGCATTTCATCGAAGGACTTGTCGGATGTTTTATCCGACAATTTTGCTCTCAGCCAATCACATGCAAGCATTTCAGTAGCTTATAACGTCTGACAAGTCCTTTGATGAAATGCTCCCCTGATCTCATCATAACAACGTTATTGGTTTGGTCCCGAGCACCTTGTTATAACAGGGGGGGGCGTTTCATGAAAGGACTTGTCGGACGTTTTATCTGACAAACTGTTAAAAGCTACTGAAATGCTTGCATCTGATTGGCTGAGAGCAAATTTGTCGGAAAAAATGACCGACAAGTCCTTTGATGAAATGCCCCCCAGGAATTGACTGTATGACTAAGAAGGTAAAGGTCTTGACTTAGCTGCTCTGACTAATGTAGTAAACGTCTCTTATTAGCTAAGAGATCTAATTGACAAGATTCCTGATATAACAAGGTAATTTGCTGGTTCAATCTCTTTGTATCCTTTGTTTTTTTCCCCCTGATATTAAGAGATTTCTGATTTAAAGGCAGTAGGTCGGGAGCTCCCATGGGTAATTTGACACCATGGATGTTTACCCTGTAACAGCTGTTTTGCATCATCTGACCACTGCCAGTCTTATGTAATGTATTGTTTATTCCACCCATCGCTTCATCTGGTAAAGTCGTTAAATCTCCCTTTCCCTGGCCCGATGATACCCGAAGTTGTCCAGGGTGGGACAGATTGTTTTGCTGTGGTCCAGAAATTTAGCTTCAAGACAGGTATTTCAAGTGCTTTTCACTAATTCTGGGATCAGCAAATTATGATCAACTCCCCATGAAATCTGAAGACCCTAGTTCTTTAACAAGGTGATTTTGCTTGGTCACTAGGATCTTGTTATGAACATGTTTCCACATAACTGTGATTGTAAGAAATTTGCAGTAACCTTGTGTTCCAATTTAAGATTATATTATCCATTTTGTTCAAATTTGTTCTCTCTTACTTTAATATCCCTAGCTTTGCTGTCCTTGTGTTTATTAGTGTTTGTTTACTGTACATGTTTGTCATTTTGTTTCTGATGGAGATCTGCTAGGATCAAATGCTGAGGCTCTTTTTTGACTCAATTTTACTCCACTTGCTCTTTTTTATTGGATCAGCAGTTTAGCTTTTTTTTCTATCTTTTTTTTTTCTTTCAATTTAACATTGTAGGTGGCCAAACTCCAGAGGGCTTCTCTTCAAGATCCAGTCAAGGTTGAGGTTTCCACTAAATACCAGACAGTGGATAAACTACAACAAAGCTACATATTCATTCCAGCTAAATACAAGGTAAGCAACTTGTATACAAAATAATTTTATTACAGCTAGTGATATTCATTACTACAAGGCAAAGTAGAAGGTACAATAATTTTTCTGCCCTGCTCATTACGACGTTAACTAGACATTCATGTAGATACTACAGTGCGTCCCACAAAAAATATACACTTTTGAAATGGCTATCAAATAAAAAATATATGATTCTTGGGGAAAAGATTTATATGTATAAGCTCATATCCTCAACTATCATTATGACACACACACAAAAAAATCCAAAAATAACGCATTCTTCGGTGAACAATGCCCACTTTTGTAAAGGACACAAAAATTAGCCTGCGCAGGAACTCGCTATTCATTTATCACGTTTGTATGGCACGCGGTTAGGGATTCAACTAATAATGGAATGAATCTGCTAACAGAGTAAAAGATAAACCGAAAGTCAAAAATAAACAATCAATATTACGCAAACATTTTTTTTTTCTTCACCGTTTTGTTTTCATATCATTGATTTTTGCTTTGACTTCAGTTTATTTTTGTCTTTGTTGGCCGATACATACAAAGGTGATAAATGAATACCAAATTCCTGCGCAGGCTAAATTTTGTGTCCTTTACAAAAGTGGGCATTGCTCACTGAAGAATGCGTTATTTTCGAATTTTCTTGTGTCATAATATTAGTTGAGGATATAAGCTTTATATTTATCTCAACTTTTTCCCCAAGAACCATATATTTCTTCATTTGGCAGCCATTTCAAAAGTGTATAGTTCTTTTTTTGACGCACTGTATAATGTTTGTGTCTGCTAAATACGTAAGAAGAATCCCAGGAATTATATTTACATGCTTTTATGCATACGGCCCCTGCTAAGGACAGGGTAAACTATGTAGTTAATTTCATCCCTTTGTCTTATTTGAATGCAGTTTAATAGAGCGTCTACAAATGTAAGTTGTACTGTATAAAATGTATCCATATTGCCGCGTAATAATCTCTGGGATCGATCTTTGGCCCCAACCCAGATTGAAAAAGCTCTGAAACCTCTACCACCAACCAACCTAATTAAATAGTTGTTTATTTTTCCAATATTGACACCATTATGATGAATCCAATTGACATATTTTACTGGTGTCATTTGCTTTTTAAAAATTCTGATGAATTACTACTCCAATTTCATATATACAATCAACAGCATTCAATTATGATAGTTGAAAAAACATAAAAATTTGAATTGATTTGTGATGTACTTTTCTTACAGGATTGCTACCTTGTATCTATCTTGAATGAGATGGCTGGTAACTCATTCATGGTGTTTTGTAGCACATGTAACAACACACAAAGAGTTGCACTACTTCTCAGGAATCTAGGACTGACAGCTATCCCATTACATGGACAACTGAGTCAGGTAATACTGTCTCTCTTTCATCATTCAATCTTAAAGATAATCTTGAGTAGTGGTAACGTTGAAAATATCAAAACAATTCTTGTTCATACCCATATCTCAAGCATGGTGGATAAATACTATACCCCAAAAGATTTCACAGGAATTTTTTGTAATTGCTAAGATAAGAGCAAAATAAGCATCGATTCTGATCATTTGTTGGGCCATTACCATGTGCGTGCTTTGTACAGCCGTGGGGTAAGTCTATGGGCTAATTAAGTGCCTGCGGTGTGCATAGAATCTGTGTGATATCCTGCACCTAGACTACTGGCGAGAAAGCGGTCTATTCCCATTCTCTATTTGACCGACTGTTCTGATATTTTCTCAAAAATTTCATACAAAATTATTTGGGGAACATCAATATATTTTGTGTTTGTGTATTTATAGGTAAATGGAATAATATTAGGAATTAAAACTAACAGATTCATTCCAAATTATTTTGGCCACTACAAGTCAAGTTGATTTTTAACAGTTGTCCCATTGCATGCATTGACAATTGAGTCAGGTAAGATCATAATTTTTGTCAACTTTTAATCTTAGCAGCATTGCCATTTCATGGACAATTGAGGTAAATATTGATATGAATGTGGTAATATATGGACAATTACCCATGAACAATTACCCCCCCCCCCTCCCCCACCCCAAAATAGGGATTAGGGTTAGGTGTAGGGTTAAGTGGTAGATTTATTGCAAGGGGTAGTTGCCCGGGAGGAAATTGTCCAGGGGTAGTGTCCTAGAGCCGGTAATATAATCTTTTATCCTTTGGCTTTTCCAATGAATGAAGGGTAATACATTCCTGGTCTGACCCAGTCAGAGCATGGGATTGTAAATTGTAAGTCTTTCTGTAATGATTTTACGATGTTGCATGAATAACAAGTCTTTTTCCCTCTCTTTGTTTTGCTTACAGTCAAAGAGGCTTGGAACACTCAACAAGTTCAAATCAAAAAGCAGATCTATTCTGATAGCAACAGATGTAGCAAGCAGGTAATAAGAACTTTCAAAAAGAGTTTCTTGATTACTTTCGATGATAGTTTCTTGAATATCTAAATCAAATTTGGGAATTTGGAGAATTTTGTGAATATCTTGTGTTTTATATTTTTCCCCTATTTTTTCTGCATGTTAGTTTATATGATTTCTGATGTTTGAGGTCATTAATTACCTCTGTTATTGTAATGCCTCTGCAACCAAATGGGGAGGCACCTTATTTTAGGGTTGTCCATCATTGGTACGTCCATATTATTTTAAAACCTTTATTGCAATATATCATAAATGGGAAGATGATCTCATTAGATTTTGGGGTCCATAGAGTAAATTTCAACATGTTAGTTTTTAGGTATTGGCCTTGTTGTTGAAATATAACCACTTGAGGTAACAAACTTAAATATTCAAAGATAGTATGTTTCACAATAGGAGAAAATATGATTAGATATTGGAGTTCAAAGGTCAACTTCTAAAGTTACTGGCTTAATGGGTGGAGGCATATAGGAGACGTTTTTTTAATAAAATCTTTTGTTAGTTTGAGTAAATGATGAGAAATGCCTGAAAAAAAGTTTTCCAGTCCAAATAGAAATTACAATTGGCAAGTCAGTCGTCTACAAAATATAACATTAAGTCTGATTCTTGGCCATGAAATGGCACCTTGCTCAATATCAAACCTACTTTTGATAGTTTGTTTTATTATTGATATTGATTGGCTTGTTTTCTTGACAGAGGACTGGATATACCCCATGTAGACTGTGTTATCAACTTTGACATACCAACTCACTCCAAGGTAACTCTATTACAGTCCACTCCCATTATGATGAGCTATTAGGAACCAAACCAGTACCTCGTAACGAAATCTTTCAATTTAACACACAGACACAGAGGGACATGCACACATGATTGATATTGGGGATTGGAGAACTCCCTTGTTATTTATTACAAATTTTGTATCAATGCTCATTACAATGGTAGTAGACTAGAGGCTTTAGGGTTTTCCTTAATGACTGAATTGTAAATGCATACCTACACAAAATGTCGAGATGATTGTGTTTAATGTGTTCAATGGAACCTAGACCTGGGAAAATAACTGATTTATCATTGCAAAGATAAAGACCTTAACTTTTTGTTGAGCCGGTTGACATTTGTGTGAGACCAAGGGATCTGATTGTTGTCTCATTGGTTGTCAATACTTACCAAAGAAGTTTGTGGGGGGGGGGGGAGATTTTTTTGGTCGTATTAAGGCATTTTTCAGGCTTGCTCGCACCCTTCAGTCTGTGCCAGCCTTTATAATTCGGTCTCTGAAGTCTCAAATACGTTCTCTTGTTGAATTTTAAAAAAATTATTAATTGATTAATAAGAACCCAGTGAAATAAATGAAATGAAATTAATCAAACAAGTTGACCTGTCTATATTTTTTTCCACAGGACTATATCCATAGAGTAGGAAGGACGGCACGTGCAGGCAGAGCAGGAAAGGCGATCACGTTTGTTACTCAGTAAGTATAGGAATACACTCCTTTCATAAGGATGCTCTATTGATTGTGTGGTTGTTGCCTTTTGCAGTTATATGCTTAGCCCCAATGTTTTCATTTCATCTTTCACTACTACAAAAATATCACCGTTTTTTAATGTTGAATACTGTAAACCAAGTGATTTATAATACAAAGCTTTAAAGTGAAATGATTGTTCTGGTCTTGACATTGAAATGTGGAAGACACTGTTTAAAAGTGATTTGGATAAGTCGAAAACAGTTCACCTACATGTAAGCATTATTTTATGCTGTGAGGTTTTGGAATCGCTAAAATGATGAGAAATTAACCTAATTAAGCTTTGAGCCACATGCACTTACACAGAAATGCATATATGGAGCAACACAAAATGTTCAGGACCCAAACATATCAGCTGTTTTGGTATATTTTGGGTCATGTTATGACTATTAGGGCAATTGAAGGGCAATCTTTTATTGTGGAGCTTTTTATTATGATATTCTTCCCAAATAGCATAAAAATAACAGGATAGCTCACAATAATTTTCTTTATCTTTCCCACAATGTCCCACTACACTAGATTCCCTTTAATCAGAAATGCAGGGCTATCCTTGATTATGTTAGACTTTTCTTCTCTTCCTCATCATTCTACATGTAATGTATTTCATGTTTTGGGGTTCCCCTTCGTCCTACTTTTCCATTATGGCTATATCTCTAGAACTGCTTGAGATGTTAAATTTATCCTGGATGATAGTATGTACCACCATAGGAATACAATCTGATTAGATTTACTTTAAGTAGGTCTCAGCTCAGAGGTCAATGTATGATATACAATGTATTTACCCTGTTATTGCGATATCCTAACAATCCTCCGAGTATGAACCTCCGACTTAAGAATAGTATGTACCACCAGATGATGATCTGATTAGATTTTGGAGAATGTATCATCTGAGCGGGGTTTATTTGTTCTTGGTTATCATAGATATGATGTTGCGCTGTATCAGAGGATAGAGCAGTTGATCAATAAGAGGATGACAATCTGATTATATTTTGGAGATTGAAATGTTTAAATGGGGTATATATGTGCTTGGTTACCATAGATACGATGTTGAGCTGTATCAGAGGATAGAGCAGTTGATTGATAAGAGGATGACAATCTGATTATATTTTGGAGAATGTCTTATTTGGCCTTATTTGTTTTTGGTTACCATAGATACGATGTTGAGCTGTATCAGAGGATAGAACAGTTGATCGATAAGAAGCTTCCTCTTTACAAGACAGAGGAGGAGGAGGTTATGATGCTGATGGAGAGGGTCAGTGAAGCTCAGAGATATGCCAAGATGGTATGTACTATATCCCATTACAGCAGTCTTTATAAAAGTACAATTTCTGTATTATATTTGCTAAGATATGTCCATATGAAGAGCTTTCAAGAAAAAGTGACTAAATCCACTTTTGATGAAAATTGAGTTATTGATATCAGGCCATTGTTCAGGTACGTACCCATCTTTGAACAAAAGGATTTTCTTAATTGTTGATTGTAACTGTAAGAAAATGCATTTTGTAATTTCCCTATTCCATAGACGTGTGTACAAAATCGAGTAAACAAATGCCATTTCCTCTGAAGTTATAAAAGTGGATTTAGTCCCTTTTGCTTGCAAGCTCTTCATATGTAAGATGGTATTTATTACAATAGTATCTTAAAAGTACTACGTCCCATATGCTAAGATGATATGTGATGCGTCACGTCGAAAGGAGAGACTATTCGCAATGTTTGAAATCCATTTTATTTGATATTATTGATCCCTGATTCATTGCCTTGAATTTGATATATAACCCGACTGTAAAGAGTAAATAGAAGAGTGGAGGACATTAGCCTCTGAACGCGAGGAGAATTGTGCTCTTGGAAATCAAAATCAAGAGAAAAACGTCTGCGAAGTTTGACTTCCTTTGTACCCGCACCAGAAAAATAAGAACACTCTGTCACCGCTGTACTCACCGAAATGCCCTAGCAACCACTTGTTACAAAGGTGAAACGATTGACCAATGAGGAGGCTGCATTCAGGTATACAGAGAACAATACTCGTCCGTCACGCATGATCGAGGCAAACGCAGCAAGCGATGTTGTCTAAATAACATTCAATTCTTTCAAAAAAGAAACTAATTTGGTTAGTTGTTCTATATCTTCGTCAAATAAATAAAAACGTCATGTTCTTTCTAATTGTTTAAGAAAAAGTCCGCTCTTTTAAGAAAATGTTTTACCAACCTGGCCGCTAAATTAGTTAGAAACAAAACTTTTTAAACCTTTTGGGGGTTTTATTCCGATGTTTGCGTGCGTTCTTTGAAGTCAATCGCGTAACTCTTACTCATTATAAAGCGAGTCATTTTGATCTGAACTCTGTTGGAAATTTCGAACATATAATGGTCTATAAACTAAATTATTCTTGTACAGGGGTTTATGCATTTTGTTTATATTCTTTGGAATAAGTATATGATAGAGATAAGCCTCAAAATGTTTTAACTTGAGAAATATTTGCGCCTCACGAATGTATTTAGAATTTCTCTGATCACGGTTTATGAGTGGCTAGGTTAGCTTAAGAAATGAAAATAAAACGTAAATGATTTGCTCGATCTCGTCTTTTATTGATCAAACCTGTTACCAGTAATAAGAAGATATTAATAATTTTTAGAAATGAATTATTTTAAGAGTAATCGTATTTTGTTTCGTCGTGTTTAGTAAAACGCTACTTCTTAACACGTTACTTTGTAAATAAACTGCAGAAGACTTTAACCTAAATTACTTGTATCAGAAGTAATATCACGTACCTCTTTTGTATGCTCTATGTTTCCCTGATGGAACCAAATTTGTTAATAGGGAGGTTTTAATTTCCCATCAGGACAACAGATATCGCGGCCCTTAAAATAAAATGCTGAAATTAACATTCATTTGGATCCAGATAGCTAAGTCAAGCAATAAGTAGCTTTTCCCCAATAACCCCCCCCCCCTCTCCCCACCCGATTGTTGGATTTGAATTCGTTTGCGTGCTCCGCTATCCCGGATGAAACGCTTTATTCACAGCAGGTTGTGTGGCATCGCACAGCTGAGTGCAGAAAGGAGTTTAGTTCGCTATTCGCTCACAAAAACGAAACAAAAAGCCAATAGAAATCACCAACACATGACGTGAACGTCCAACAAACAAAGCCATGCGTTGCTAAGGGCGGAGCTAAACGGAGAGGGGAAATGAGCGTGGACGTGCGCTTGTATGTCCTGAAAAAAAAAATTATGACCGAAAAAAAACTCGCCCGAAAAACTGCTTTTTTACCACTTTCCCGTTATCATTTTCACTCATTTTTTTACAGAGCAAAGATGAAGCATGGTAGAACCAGAAAATAATAAAAAAAAATTTCCTCAATTTTGAGTTTTTTATTAGTTTGTCGATTTCTCGATCTTTGATCTGCGACTTCTCTCTCATTTCGACAAGACGTATCACATATATATCAAACAGTATTGTAGTAGTACTATGACCCATATGATTAGAAGTTATATATTACTAATTGCTCTTTTTCCAGTCAAAGAATTTGATAAGAAGTTGTAAATCTTGGTGGAGATCACCACATTTATTTCTGTGACACATTGAAATGGGGTCGAAATAGTTTTCATGGATTTTGAAAAGTCATCAAAGAAAAGTCTTGGGAAAATCAGGGATTATTTTTCTCCTAATATAGTGGGAACATAGGCATTTTGAAGAAGTACATGTCTGTTTATTTATGATTGCTACTATGTTTTTATTTTCTTTGTAGGAGATGAAAGATTCTGATGACAAGAAGAGGGGAGGTCGGGGCAAAGGTCGTGATGCACAAGAAGACAGTGAAGACTTCACAGGGGTCAGGAAACGGATGAGGTCCAACACAAGGGCAGAAGGGTGAAGTCAAACTTAACTGTGAAGGTTTTGCAGGGACCAGATAACCTTCATGTATGAAAGTCAAGAACAATGTCAAACTTAACAGTTTGAAGACCTTGGAAGGGTCAGGAAAATTATGAAATTAAATACAAGGCCAAATTCATTGGTAAATTGCCAATTAGCGTAAACTCACTCTGACTAATGCCCCCTAGGCGTCATGCCACATGGTCTAATTGCTACTTCGCCTATTTACCATTTGGTCTAATTCCCATTCTGTGTAATGTCCATTTTGTCTAACATCCAATTGTTCTAACTCCACTTTATAGTCAATTCCTGTATGAGTCTGGTAATAGACCAAATATTCATTTGGGAATTAGACGAAAATGCAGTTAGACAATTCGGCTAGTAGACGAATTGGCAATTAGACCAATTGGTCATAAAACAAATTGGCAATTACACCAAACTGTCAATGTGTGTTTAGCCCATGTGGTATTAGATAATCAGAGAATTGGATCAACTGTTGTTAGACCAAGTGGACGTTAACCAATTCAGGAGCATGGAACGAATGAAAAGAGCTTCCAATAGAGGTTTTCCAAAGCCAAACATCGGATGATTTGAAAAGCAAAGATTATGCCATCTGTTCTAAATCTGAGTTGAAAATTGTGGTTCTGTGGTAGTCTGCAAGCACAGACTCAATTTGACACTTAAACAAATTTCAGTCTGGAGTGGAGGATATCTCACTGTGTCAAGAGAAGCTACAGTACATGAGTGAATCTAGTTCTTTACTTCAGACCCTAATAAGCAAACAACATGGGATTGTGCCTGCAAACTAGTTCTGTGGTGCTTTGAAAACCTGGCACCACTAAGTTGAAACTCTGTCAAAGAAGGCAATCTATCACATCTATTAGATTTACTTATAATTGATTAGACATGCTATCTGGATTTTTCTTCAGAAAGCAGTGCTCACAAAATAATTCATTATCATGATGTCTTAAATTATTCTTTACAATATACAGCTTGGCCTAACAGTTTTTGGGTAGAAATAATGTACAGTCAATAAATTTAATGAGCTTTATTTTGCAGAGTATTCATCTGTTTCTAAAAACTTCTTTACAGAATATGAAAGGGTGATTGATTTTATAATTTAAAAACGGAAATCAAATCTGATCTTGGACTGCAGATTGATAGCAATCTACATGGTCATAAAGTTACTTTCTCTCTATTATATAATAATACTGTATTATGTTACTTTATTTCAAATTGTTTTTTATTATTAATGAAAAATAAACACATTAAAAGCATATCTATTACAAAGTAGCATGTTAATTACTTGAATATTCTTGATAGAATACACTTTGTAACATATACATTATATTCCAATATTTTTGCCTTGTTTTATTTGCAATATAATGCAAAATGTGGAGATTGTGTTTATATGTTTTTTCTTTGCATGGGTGCATTTAAATTCCACCCACTGTTAGTAATTTCTTATTATGACAACTTTATTCCCAAATTTTAATATGAAGGCAAAATTTATTTTGTCATGTTTTTTTTTATAATTGGAGAACTTTGATTATGGTACAGTTTGAATTTGTGATGTAATCCGGCTAACTTTATACTTTATACAACTTACGAGGTAACAGTGTAACAGTAAATGTTACAACTTCCACATGAAGATAATAAGGGTAGTCATCAATTTGTTAAAATCAAATCAATATAATAAGAGAAGAGAATTTGAATTAGTTTCTCATTTATACAAATCAGAATTAAATATAATCCTTTTAGAACATTTTTTTTAAAAATCAAGTCAGCATACATAAGTGAATAAACATTTATAACAACAGTACTGTGTCCATTTTTTCCAATTGTTTGTGAAGTCATTTTGAAATTAATAGGATCTACCATTCTATCCTAACTATAGTTATGAAGTTTTAACCCGTTGAGAGCGGGAACCGGGTATACCCGGGTCCCGTCTAACACACTCATGGACGGGAACCGGGTATACTCGGTTCCCTAATGACCACGTCTTTATCACCAAATACCCCCTAAAATTCACCTTTTGTACTACTTTTGTTGAATTTTTCCTATATGCAGTAGTTAATTTATGAAACATTTATGAAAACATGTCATAACTATTTGATATATTTAATAAATAAGCTTTTTAAATAAATATATTTCTTAGGCACTCAGGGAGAATTGCGTCAACCAGTGTATATAAGTGACCATTAGCGATTTTTAGCATTTTCGGTTTCGCTGATCCTCCTTTGTACTACTTTTATTGTTAGCACATGACAATTCAATGGATCAGCGCAAGGTGTGAGCGATTTTCTAGCATGGGCGCGCACACACAAAAACCCGGATGTATCTGGAGATATATAAAGAAGTATCGATCGGTGGCTGAAATAGCCAGCGCTTCCAGTGGCTTAGTTGAGAAGAAAACTATTCATTAAAATTAGAGAACAGGTGGATATCTAATCTAAATAGCTAACAATATTTAACCCCAATTAGTACCTCAAAAGAAGAGGACATACGGCTTAGTTTAAAGTTAGTAAGAAATGAAAAGAAAAGAGTAAAGAGAGAGAGAGTGTGTTCAAGAATAAAATCGGCAACCAAAGGACTGGAATTCATTTTGGTTTCTTTTGTAAATAAAACGCATAGGTTCATCTTAGGCCATGGTATAAGAAAATTCGATACATTCACTAAGAGATCTTTAAATAGGGATATCATTAAAAAAGCAACCCTTTGTTCACCTTGTTCCACACTCATTAAGGTGTAAAACATTTTCTTTCAGGCCAAGATAAGATAGTTTACAAACCGGAGGAATGCTTTTCTTGTTTACAATATTATTTCATTTTTTATGTAGTAATATCGAGTTTGACATGGGAATGTAGAATATTCAATCATGTAGTGATAAGGGGCAATAGAGAAATAAGAACACCAAAAACATTATAGATTTACAAAAATCAAGCTCCACTTCTAAGATCCATTATCAGCATGCGACCAGGCTACGCATAAGCGATTTAACCAGAGCCCGCACGCGTGGACAGGGTCGTCTCTTTTTTAATCTCGTCTGGGGGTAATGACATCAGGCCAAACAATTTCGTCATCAACGGGTTAATCAAAGATGGAACTAGTACACAAACAGAAGTTTTATATTGTTCCATTTCTCCACGGTTGTTGCGTGATCAGTGGGTAGTCGCGACGGGGAATAAGTGAAGCAATATAAAACGTCCGATTCTGGACTTAAATGGGAGTGACCATGGCAAAATGTAAGAAACAATTGTACAAAAGAAATTGTACATGAACAAAATATTATACAACATTTGAGACCTGTTTGAAATGCCTTTAAAAAAAACATACAAATTTATTTACACAATAGTCATTATCACAACAAGAGGATGTTTTATTAATTTACAAAATTTAATTATTCCTGAAACAAAATAACTATGCTGAAAATACATGAAATAAAGAACAATACAGAATGTGAGTGATTAAACATGTATTAGAATAAAAGGAGGCCAATCAAGAAGAAACATGATAAAATTTGACTGCAATATGTCTTTACACTAACTTTGAACTATTATTATACCGGGTATCAATTTAAATTTGTTTTTCATTCCATTTGATGACTTACTAATGTTCTAAATATAAGAGGAGCTCTTTTTCTCATATTTACAGGCTTAAAATCCCTCTATGATCTGTATAGATGTATGATAGTATATACAAACATTGCATTTTGATTCCCTTTACTACTTAGTAAATATTTACAATACTTCCTCCTTGGTTACATTCAATGGGAGATACACTTTATATTATTTTCCTAGCCATTTCGAGTTTGTGTAGATGGTTCACATGGCATTTCATATACAAAAAATATCAATAATTTCCTGAACAGTAATTTGACCTGGAACAGTTTCCGTCTAAATCATAGAACCATTTCTCTTCTGAGAATATATTTAACTACGCACCAGGAAGGAAATGCAATTAAAAATAATGCTTCACATGATAATTTAGGAAAATTCTGCTTCTGGTTGTGTTGAGGTGGTAGGTAGGCAAGAAGTTCCCACGTTCTTTATTGAAAATGAAGTTTGCAGTCTATCTTCCCTGATGGTACATTTTTTTCTTGGGGTATACAGAGTGAGCCAATAAAAATGTCCCATCATTTTCAAGGTGTCCTGTGAAAAGTATGAACATTCAATCATGGGTTTCATGATATGTCTTGGTATTAAATCTTCCTAGATTATGTTCGTACCATTTTCATTTGGATCTTTGCACGCATGACTGAGTAACGGACAATCTTCAGAAGACGGTAAAATCTCACTTGCGCCAATTGGCTGGGTGAAGATTGAAAGCAAATGTTGACAGAAAATGTGTAAAAACTAACCCACACACCCTTTCACCACACAGACACATCCACGCACACACATCCTCCCTCACACACACAAGCACTTAATCACACACACACACACACACACACACACCCATGCACACATTAAACAATACACAATTAAATGTCCTATTTTGGCGTTTTGTTTACCAAGACAATCACTCAATGATGTTTGGAACGTAGTAATTCCCTAGCAACTGTTTGTGAGTGTGAGTGTGGGTGAGGGTGTGCGTGTAGGTGTGTGGGTGTGTTTGTTAAGGGTGCGTGTGTATGTGTGTGTGTGCTGGTGTGGATGAGATAGATATGTACCTGTGTATATGTGTGTGGAGGGTGTATGTGGGTGTGTGTGGTCAGGGTGTCGGTGTGTATGTGCTTTGTGTATGTGTAAATGAGGGTACGCGTGGATGTGTGTCTTTGTGCGTGCACATGTAAATTCTCAATTTGTTTATTCTTCACCCAGTCACTTGGTGCAGGTGAGATTTTACCATTTTCTGAAGATCATCTGTTATTCAGTCATGCGTGCAAAGATCCAAATGAAAATTGTACCAACATATGCTAGGAGGATGACTCTACCCAGACATATGAAACCCATGATTAAATATTCATACATTTCACAAGACAGCTTCAGAAGATACATAGGGGGAGGGGGGGGGGGGCATGATGCTGTTTGTAACTTATTGACAACTTTACAAAAGACTTGAATATGAAAAGCCAAATGGGATGCACAAATATTTATAACTTGTATTTGCTTTGAAAAAAGAACTTCTAATATACGTTCATTATGCACCTTCTCAAGACTTTTTAAACACTTCAAGCGTAGCTTGATTCTTTTCTCGGAATTAATCAGTCTGTACCCATCTTCTTAGTGGTTCGATAGGTATAGGTATAGCTCCTAGTCGACATCGTATGATACACACCATCACCTCTCGAAACGCTCGAATCCTACGAGCGTAGATGACGGGATTGATACAGCTATTAAAAAACAAAAGCGCCTGAAACCATGGCTCCACATTTTACGAAGACGGGACATATAAGCAGATACAGAAAGGAATGAAGCAAAAAACAAAAGTAGCCAGTACCACGAAGAGATTCTTGCTGACAATGATAAACTTCTTATTAAGCTTAGGTTTGATTTGTTTCTGGATTGTATCAATAGATGCAGGATTATGTACACGTATGGATAAATGATCTTCTGCAGGACTCGTATTGGAGATAATTCCTCGTTCCTGGCGTCCTTTCTCCTCAAGAATATCAGATGTAGACAAATCGGAGAAACAATCCTTATTATTTGGAGTTGTCAGAATTGACAGTGTTTCACCCAGAAAAAAGGAAGGAAGACGACATAAAAAAAGTAAAGTCCATTACTCAATCTCTTGGATCTAACCAAGAAATACTAGCGACATACAGCTCGGTAAAGAGTCAGATGAATCGAGCCGTCCTCTTAAAGTTGTGATGAGTTCCGTTGACTCACGCGAAGATGTTCAGAAGTGCAGATTCAAAATTCGACAAAAAACAATCCAAATATCAAGAGATCGTACACAAAAGAAAGGAATGATTACAGACAACTTAGAAAGGACTAAAACAACGTGAAGAAAAAGGAGAAGAAAATCTGATGATCCGAATGGAAAATAGTCCA
>CALNVZ010003430.1:24017040-24057958 GCA_940671915.1 Paracentrotus lividus | reverse complement strand
TCTCATATTCTCTGACCTGACGGGCGGAGATGTCCCTACGCATTCATCACTTAGGTTCAGGATATATACTTAGATGACGAATTCTGGGACACCTCCATAATTATCCCTATGTGACTTCTCACAGAAGAAAACGAATTGAGTTTCTCACTGATTTTGACACGAATTTATCGCTTCATCTATGACTGTGGCAGAAGACTTCTGCCTGACCGCATGTCTATTTCTCGTATGCCGCCAACAAAGCCTCCATAGTCTTTGATTACACGGTAGATGATGACTCCAAAATGTTCCTATGTACACCTAATAATCCCCCAATATGTACCCGATCCTGCGTATAAGACATACATTCCCGCATATAAATAAAGTAACAAAATGACAGCATATAAAAAGTAAGCAGCCAAGAAAACGCAATCATGAGATCACTAACATGCGATTACTGTAGAGCTTGATGAACGTGGCATGTCTCTCGGTAATATAAGAAAGTTAGCGGAGCCAACTAAGTGAAGGCCAGGATAAAGCTGCAATGGGTCTGAGGCTTTACCCTACGCGGGCAAGAAGCAACATACGAGTGCACAATGGAAAATAGCCATACTTGTGAACGAGACTACCCACTGATGCTGATCCACTACGTGAGCATGGAAAGCTACAGCATAAGTCAGAATAGTTAAAGAGATCAAGGCACAAGCAAGAGTCATAAACAGACGCAGTATATGGGATCGTCGAATCTCAGCCATTGACGAGAAGAGAAAATGATTAGCGAGGACAGAAAGGAAGGGATTGCCTAGGATCACTGTATGAAGAGATGAAGATAGTAAGAAGGATTGCGATGACAAGATGGCTTGAAAAAGTCACACGATACAACTTTCATAATCTAGACGAAATAGTGGTATATAGTCAGAAGACCGTCACTGGACGGACCAGTTGTCAGCACAGTGCAGATTACAAATGGAGGACTAGTCACCTAGCCAATATATTCATGCAAATTCAGATGATTTTGATGTCAGGTCTGATAATTCGAGAGAGATATCGAACAGACGAACACAACTAATTGTACGATAAATGCCAGATTTGTAATTGTACGAGTACATTCTCACTTAATGGCTGATATGACCGAGTCAAACCGAGTCGATTACAGAGACTACGCAAACCGACACCAGACAAAATATGTACCATAAAATGCCAATGGCCGTTAATATTGGTCGAGTTTGAAGTCGGTCCCATCGGTGTAACTCGGCTATACGAGAATGATGAGAGTTTCAGTACAAGACACAGATTTCGTGACAACAAAGCACTTGGACAAGAGAGTGAACAGCAATAAAGCAGCAAAAATGAACACAAGTTCTAGTGTCTATACATAAGCAGCATCCACATGTAATATCATAAACCAGAGGGATGAGCTCAATGGCTCACTGTATGATGTTCAAGTTTGTGGTGACGCAATCAATATACTCAGTGACGTATCCAGGGATATACCTGAAGTTACAGTCAACAGAATTATAATGACTTATCCAGTGACACACTTATGGATTTTTCCAGTACGCCATCCAGTGAGTCAAGTAAGAAAGCTGCAGCATTATCAGTCTTCTATACAAATTGTGACTCGGTTATGAATAAAAGGGATGAACTTGTAGCTGTTCTTGAGTCAATAAAGCCAGATGTTGTTGCCTTAATTGAAATCTACCCGAAGAATAAGCAATCAGACATACAACGGAGTGAGTTGGAACTGCAAGGTTATAAATTGTTCTTATCAAATGAAGACCAAACGACCAAGAGGGGAGTTGCAATTTATACAAAGGATTCCTTACTGTGCTCAAGGGTAAACTTTGATGTGAGGAGAAAATTTGGGAATCAGTCTGGATTAAACATAAATCAAATCAAAAACAGCTACTCCTTGGATGTATATACGAGATCCCCTCTAGTTCCACTGAAATAATATGAAAGCTATGCAGACTCATTGAGAAAGCTTGTAATAGACCTTATATGCAGGACTATTCTACTGGTTGGAGATTTCAACTACAGAGAGATTAATTGGAGGACAAAATACTGTTTCAAATGGTAGTGAGAACTGTCAGGAGATTTTTGAACTGCATTGATGATCAATTTTTATATCAACATGTCATGTCATCCAACAAGATACAGAGATGGTCACTGCCAAGTACTCTCGATTTAGTCTTTACCAATGAGGAAGATCTTATGTTGGATCTGGAGTGTGGACCACCACTGGGTAAAAGCGATCATATATCACGTTGCTCCATTTGTCACTGCAAGCAGACAATGATACTGATGAGATGGAAGGAACTATTATCAAGGCAACTACTCTAAAATGAGAGAAAACTTTGAATGAAATCAACTGGTGAAGTAAATTGTCTAATCTTACGGGAGTTGAAGCCTGGTGTTACTTTGAGGAGTCACTACTTAAATGTATTAACGACTTGTGCCACTACGAAAAAGGACAATTCGAACTAGACCACAGTGGATGAACCAAAGGTCATCAGACGCAATAAAGCTTAAACATAAATCTTGGAATAGATACCAGAAGAGTAGATCTGAGAATGACTGGAAAATCTATGTTACGCACAGAAATATTGCCACATCGGAAATCGGAAAGCAAAATCTGACTTTGAGAATCAAATTGCAGAAGAAGTTAAGGACAATTCCAAAAGCTTTGGAAGTATGTCAAGAGCAAATCAAAAAGTAAAGCTGGTCTTCCTGATCTAGTAAACAAAGATGGTTCCCTAGCCAAGTCTGATGAAGAGAAAGCAAATACCCTTAATACCTTTTTCGGAAGTGTATTCACGAAAGAGGACGTATCATCTATGCCACACATCCAAAGAAAGACAGAAGTGGATATAAAGGAAATGGAATTCAGAGTACAGGACATAGATGACTTACTATCCAAACTTGACATTGATAAGTCACCTGGACCTGATGGAATCAACTCCAGGGTACTCAAAGAGGTTCACAAGGAAGTATGCTTGCCTCTTCAAATCATCTTTACAAAGTTGATGGAGGAGGAAGAGTTCCAGATACGTGGAGACAGGCAATCGTTGTACCCTTATACAAGAAAGGAAAGAGAAATGACCCTTCCAATTATCGGCCAATCAGCCTAACATCTATCGTGTGCAAGATAATGGAAAAATTGGTGCGAAAGGTCCTACTACAACATCTTGAAGAGGAAAACTTACTTTGTGACAACCAGCATGGATTCCGTAGTGGCAGATCGTGTACAACACAATTATTGGAAGTACTGAAGATTGGACCAAGGATATCGATGAAGCACTGCATTGACTGCATTTACTTGGACTATCAAAAAGCATTCGTAGTGTGCCTCATAAACGACTATTCAGTAAACTTCAATCTGTTGGTATTGGCGGCCACTTACTAAATTGGATTGAGGCTTATTTGTCTTCGAGAACCCAAAGATATAGTAAATGGGAAGAAATCTACCCCTTTCCAGTCACCAGCGGATTCACAAGCGCAGCGTACTTGGGCCGACGTTATTTATCTGCTTTATTAACGAGCTACCTGAATCTGTCAAGTCCACAATGAAGTTGTTTGCAGATGAACACCAAAATGTATCGTACAGTTGATGTAGAGCAAATGCCAATGAATTTCAAGAAGATGTAAACTCAGTGAAAGAATGGGCAAACACATGGCAACTCAAATTCAATGAAGCAAAATGTAAAGTTGTACACTATGGACGGAGAAATCAGAACTTCAGGTCCATATAGCAACTGAAAATGGTCCACAGGAAATCAAGTCCGAAGATCAAGAAAAATACCTTGGAGTACTATTCGATAAATCCCTCTCTTTTAGTGCACATGCAGCTGATGTTGCCAAAGAGCCAACATGAACTTGGTATGATCAAGAGATCCTTCACAGCACTAAATGAAAGGATGGCTTAAGCTTTATAAAGCCATTGTTAGACCTACCCTTGAATACTGCAACTCTGCATGGGCTCCAGTCTTTAAGAAAGATGAAGATTTACTGGAAAAGTTACAACAGAGAGCGACAAGACTCCTGCCACATCTTCGTCATCTCGATTACCCTGAACGGCTAAGAATCCTGAAATTACCAACTTTATCATACAAAGGGAGAACTAATTCAGATCTTCAAAATCACAAGAGGGCTTGATCAAATTAATCTCAACAACCTATTCCAAACCGATGACAGTGGAAGAACCAGAGGCACACAGCAAAAAAATTCAAGAAATCTAGATGCAGACTCCAGCTGAGACAAAATTCATTCTCAGTTCGGAGTATAAACAACTGAATGCTCTTCCCAGAGGAAGCAGTATCCGCAACTAGTGTTAATATGTTCAAATCAGCTCTTTGAGAAGGGCACTGCGGTTATTCACCCATTAAAGTATCAACCCTACCAGAGACAACTCAACGTAACGAGGGGCAAATAAGCAACAGCTTTACGTCTCTACATCCAAGTAAAACCAAGTAAAGTAAGTAAACAGATAAAGGTGATATTGTATGCTTCATTATTATTATTTTTTTAAAATTATGATCAACTATTTTGAGAAGTAAGTCGTTACCATTATCTTAAGCCATTTTTGATTTTTTTTTTTTTTATTACTTCATTTTTTTTCTTGGTATCACACTACTAAATTTGGGAGCAGTACATGTTAGTAATATTAGCCAGTGACGTAACGCGGTCACGAGAGGGGGTATGTTAAAGTTAGGTACACTGTAAAAAATATTTAAAAAAAAAAACAGAAAAAAAAATACAGAAAAGTGTGTCAGCAGAGTCGCCATACAAAAGTGTAATTTGAAATAACAGTTTTGTTGTAAATTTCTCCTCTAATAATTAAAGAAAGAGAAGAACAAAAAATCATTAGTATAGCAATATTCAATGTTATTGAGTGCAAGGGTTACGAATATTACATGAGCGTGCAAGTTGAACCTTGATCTATTCAACGACGCGAAACGGAGTTGAATAGATCAAGGTTCAACTTGCACCGAATGTAATATTCGAACCCTTGCACGAAATAAAACATTGAATATTGCTTTTATACAACACTCGATGTCTATCGGTACTAGATTCTAAAGGTTAAGATCTAATTTAGCCTACTAGGCTAGCCTAGACCCTCTAACGTTAGATCTAACGTTAGATCTAACGTTAGATCTAGCCAGGCAAAAGAATCTAAGTTCAAACGGAAAATTAACTGTTCGATTTAGATCTAATCATCATGCACTCACCAGATATCAAATGAATATGCGTTGTCCAACCTTAATTAATCATGTTAATTAATCCTCGCAGTCCAACACTAAAAGCATCAGTAAAAATCCAAAACGATAAACTTGCAAATCAACACTTGTCCCCGTCTAACAGTAACAGCTGAACATATTAGCGATCGTGTTCGGTGTAGAATCTATAATTGTGTGGAATTTAACTGCACTGAACTAGTAGGATGGGGGGCCCGTTGTCCGGACACTTAAGCAGATAAAAACATCATCTTTTGCTCTGGATTTTCTCAAAATTTGTGCAGTAATTAGCAAAAATATTTGTGAATATTTATGCTTTGTTATATTGTCTGATATTACTTTCAATCGATTAAAGAAATATTGATCACAAAGCTCCGAAAATTGCCTTCTTGTCCGGACAAACAACCCGTCCGGACATACAACAACTGGGTATACTGCACTGCGTCGCCCTATAGGCCCTACAATACTAGGCCCTACGCGCACAAAATTGGTTTAGTACACGCAGCTATGCAGCGCATTGCGCATGTATGTGTATGTAATTTCAGTGTGTAGATCTACGTGTCATGGATCTATTGCAAGCCGTTGAATAGATTCTTGGATATTGCACGGGCTACGTCATCACTGTTCAATAGCTCATTCCGCTGAATGTCATGTGACCCACATTCATCCAATCAGCTGTCAACAATCTTTGTGTGTGTTGTATAAAGTTCTATAGCTTACATATTTGGTTAAAACGGAACAAATGTGTTACTTCTGATGTATATTTTTTATTTCTCACGTAATTATTTGCAGGAGAAATTTACAACAAAATTGTTTTTAAAATTACATTTTTTTTTTATATGGCGACTCTGCTGATAGCAGATTTGCTGTAAAAATACAAATATTTTTTACAATGTAGTTAGGTTATTTCAGTTGATTAAGCAGGAGTTAATTTACTCAAGCATTTATATAATCTGTATAATAATTGTAAAACGCTTAGAGAAATTTTTGATAAATATATTATTATATAAATATTGAATTATTATCATTCTGGTGAACAACAATTTTTTTTCCCAGCTAAATTTGATGTGTCATATTGATTGTTTACACTTTTCCAGTTTCTACTGTTTTCGTTTTCGTTTCGGTACTCCGAGGTTTTCCATTTGTTTATGTTAAAACAGGATAATGTACAGCGTGGATCAATAAAATGATAACCCAAATTCAAACATTTCGGATAAACGATTTGGTCGCGATAATTAGATTTATCAGAACCTGAGATTTTCGTGATCTGGAGAACAAAATATCTTTTTTTTTATCGGACGTTCCCACTCTCGGAGAATTATCATTTGTTTTTTATTGAAACGC
Organism: Paracentrotus lividus; assembly: GCA_940671915.1. Lineage (NCBI taxonomy): Eukaryota > Metazoa > Echinodermata > Echinoidea > Camarodonta > Echinidae > Paracentrotus > Paracentrotus lividus. Next base: position 24,051,404 of record CALNVZ010003430.1, on the reverse strand, counting down.
CCGGAAAGACTAAACAATCATAAGAATTGATGATAGTACAGGAAATGGCTTTATAAATTCAGCGTCTTTTGTTTAGTTTAATTTGTTCTTGTTTTGTATGCCACGACGAATGATAATTAAAATTTGATGATAGTTTCCAAACACCGGATTCGAAACCAATTGTAATTATACATGACTTGTAGCCAATGAAAGGGACGGTTTGTGGCACATATTTGGATCTATCTTGACTCTTGACATAAATGCAGTTTGTCAATAAGTTTCAGCAGAGACGTGGACTTTAAATTTGCAAACAACAGCGTCACTGAGATCTTGAATTTTAACAGTAGGTCAAAGGATTTTACTAACCTTCATTTTACACAATAATTTTTAACGAAAATTTCCCTTATAAAGAACGTTCAATCCCTATTGGAGCGCTTTTGGAGAAAATCTGGATTTGCATATTATACATGAATGTATATTTATAGACTGCGTCTGTATAGCGTTTTACATCTTCAATGTACTTAGAGATAATATTGGGGTAAGTGAAAAGCCTGAAAATGAGCGTCTCAAAACTATCGAAAGTCACGTTTAGAAAAACATTTTATTATTATTGCTCTTTATATCCCATTTTATATCATTATTATTTCCATTATACATTATTTTTTCTCCAGACACACCATCGAGCCATGGCCGACGACAGCACATTTACCATGTTGACGCCTACGACGTCAAGCCATTCAAGGGATGATTATTACAATCCTGTCTACTCTCAACGTGTCGCCTATGACACCATTCTCCTCCTGATCAGCATCATTGGAATCATCGGAAACTCCATCGTGATCCTTGCGATCATTCTCTCTCGTAAGCTCAGATCAACCATCAATTGGTTTGTCCTGAATCTTGCATGTGCAGACCTATTGACATGTTTCTGTATCATTATCTCCATTATCTACGCAAAAAGTTATCTAACTTGGCCGTCATTGAGTAACCTTCTATTTGTCACTCTTGTCACTATTAATATTTGCATTGGAGTGAGCCTTACAACCCATGTTATCATCGCATTCACTAGTTGGTACCTCATCACGAAGAGCCAAGAAAAATTCAAGAAGTTCTACAAGAATAGAAACATGTTTATCGTTATTGCGTTTGCTTGGCTGCTATCTATTGTTCTCATCATTGGCCCGTCAATCGTGCTATCCCCCCAGTCCAATCTAACCATCATTGACTTATTTCGATTCCTTCAAGGTATTTGGACTTTGGCTAACTTCGCCGTTATTACAACGACCTATATCAAAATATGGATATTTGTATTCAGTAAAGGAAAGAAAACAAGCGCAAAAAGAAACATCGATACAAAGACACAAAGGGAGATCCCCAAAAGAAGAAACCATCATTTTGATGCTGAGAAATCTCTCAACGACCCAAACCTTTTGCGTCTATCAAAGTCCCTTGAGCAGATATCGGGAAAGGCATGCGAGGAATATGTCACAGGGGCAACAATATCAAGGGCATCACGATCTATGGAAAATATATCAAACGTTGAGTTTGGAACTGGGCATTATAAGAGACTGGCAGATCCTAAACTTGTTGCTCTTACAAGAAACATGTTGTTGATCCTTTTCGCTTTCGCCATTTGCTACATTCCGGTTACTTTATATTTATTCTTACCGTCGAGAGATCCTGTGATTGAAGATTGGTTAAAAGCTCTTGTGTTGTTTGATAGCTGTATCAATCCCATCATCTACGCAAGGAGAATTCGGGCGTTTCGAGAGGTGATGGTGTGTATCATACGATGTCGACTAGGAGCTATACCTATGCCCATCGAACCACTGAGAAGATGGGTACAGACTGATTAAGACCGTCATCTACGCCAGGTGGATCCGGGTGTGTCGAGAGGTGATGGTGTGTATACGATGTCGACTAGGAGCTATACCTATGCCCATCCAACCACTAAGAAGATGGGCACAAACTGATTAAGATCATCATCTACGCCAGGAGGATCCGGGCGTTTAGGGAGGTGATGGTGTGTATCATACGATGTCGACTAGGAGCTATACCTATGCCAATCCAACCACTAAGAAGATGGGCACAAACTGGTTAAGATCATCATCTACGCCAGGAGGATCCGGGCGTTTAGGGAGGTGATGGTGTGTATCATACGATGTCGATTAGGAGCTATACCTATGCCCATCAAACCACTATTTAAGATGATTACAGACTGATTAAGATCATCATCTACGCCATTAGGATCCGGGCGTTTCGAGAGGTGATGGTGTGTATCATACGATGTCGATTAGGAGCAATACATATGCCAATCGAACCACTAACAAGATGGATAAGGACTGATTGAGACCATCATCTACGCCAGGTGGATCCGGGTGTTTCAAGAGGTGATGGTGTGTATCATACGATGTCGACTAGGAGCTATACCTATGCCAATCCAACCACTAAGAAGATGGGCACAAACTTGTTAAGACCATCATCTACGCCAAGAGGATCCGGGCGTTTAGGGAGGTGATGGTGTGTATCATGCGATGTCGACTAGGAGCTATACCTATGCCAATCCAACCACTAAGAAGATGGATACAGACTGATGAAGATCATCATCTACGCCAGGAGGATTCAGGCATTCAGGGAGGTGATGGTGTGTATCATACGATGTAGACTAGTATGGATACAGACTTATAAACGGATTTTCGATATCTGTGTCTACGTCAGGAGGATCCCAGGGAGGTGATGGTATCATTACGATCTCAACTAGGACTCTAGGACTAGAGCTATACCTATGCCAATTAACAACTGAAGAAAAAAAAATGTATACAAACTGATTCCGTTAAATCTCATCTGTGACACGACATTTGTTACTGCGACAATTGCACCGAGTTTTTATTTCGTCTAAGATATAGGGTTAGGGTTGCAATAGAGTTTTATGTTAGGTCTAGATCTAGGGTAAAGCTAAGGGTAGGGTATAATGTTAAGTCCAGTGTTGAAGTTAGTGATTTGATTGTGTATGGGATTTATGGTGGAGCATTTGTCATGGAATCATCTCATCAGCTATGCTCGTAGGATACGGGTGCTCGAGGAGGTGATGGTTTGTATACCTATGCACATCAAACCATTAAGAAGATGGGAATAGACTGATTAAGAGCATTTTCGATACCCCTACCAACCCTGTCATCTACGCCAGGAGGAATTAGGGAGGTGATGATGGGTATCATGCGATGTCAGCTAAAAAGTAGATGTATAGGCATATACTACAGTCTTTATCAAATAAAATGATACAAGAAGGAAACATTTTTTTTTTCTGGTAGTATGAAGAAAAGTCACAACTTGGTAATGTTTTGTATTTCCATAGAGCAGGAAAAATAGCTTTTCTTCTGCATTTTTTTCATAACATTTTGTGCTATAGATCTTGACATATGATTGGTTTTCTACAACCAATACAAATTCATTTTGCGCACGCAGTCCCACGCCTTTGAGTAAAGGTTTCAGACGTAAGCCTCCAAATTACCGTGAAAGAACAATAGGTGTGTGTCAATTTAATTCTCACGTCACCACACAAAAATTAGCATAAATTTTGTTTTAAAAAAGCAAGTTGCTTTAAACAAATCGCATTAGCAAAAAAAGATATATTGGCTTAAAAAATAATTAATACTATACTCGTATCATTAGAAAGGATTCAACAAGCAGAATATGTTTAGAATCTTATACTTTGTATAGGCCAAAATATAAATACTCTATAATCGTATCAGGACATCTCCCCCGGAGGACAACTCCCCGGGGACAACTCCCAGAGGACAGCTCCCCCGGAGGACAACTCCCCCGGAGGACAACCCCCCGGAGGACAACTCCCGCAGGGACATCTCCCGCCGGAGGACAGGTCCCAAGGACAACTCCCCGGAGGACATCTCCCCCGATGAAGTTTGGCAGCTGTAGAGGCGTACTGCTATTGGAACCGAATTTTATCGTCAAAAGAGAGAGAGAGATATCAACTTCAGTCTTAAATCACCATAAGGAAGAGATCTGATTAGATTTGAGAGTATGTAGTCAAATGGTCAGGCCCGTAACTAGGATTTTTGCGGGGGTTCGAAATCTGAAAAAATGAACCTTTTGAAGGGATGATTCTTGAGCGCAAAGCGAGAGCCGAAATTTTTGACTAAAAATGACCCGAAGCAGTATATTTTTACTTTTAAGGTTCTATTTTTGTTGTTGTTATTCTTTTACAAAACGGTGACGATCATCTTTCTTTTAGCCCCCCCCCCCAAAAAAAAAAAAGAAAAAAAAAAAAGAAAAAAAAAGGAATTTTCAAGCGCGAATCGTCAAGTGGAAAATTTTTATTCACACCTCTTTAATTATACAAAAATACATGTACATATTTGATAAAAGGGTTTTGTTTTGGCTTCTTTCAGCAAATGTTTTAGAATTATAAATAATTTCATTGGATATGTTGACGGAAATACTGAAAAATTGGTTGATATACCGAGATGTTTTAATTGTCATCTACTTCTGGAGATATTTTCATACCAACACTAGTTGCAATAACACCCTCTTATGATAGCGATGACACGGCATGAATGCAAAGTGTGCAAGTGCATACTTATGAAAACACACCATTCAGATATACAATTGTCTGTAAAACTTAAACCCAATGACAATGCTTGTATTACATTATCCTTGAAAATGACAAAACAAGTGACGATGTTGGAATTGAGTTTTGTGAATTTCTTTTTTTGATAAATAAAAATTGTGGTTCTCGTTTAAACTTTTGATCCCATTCTAATTTGTTTTAGGGTGTGATTAATTATTAATTAAAGCTTAATTATCGTGGTTCACCCCCCCCCCCTTGCTGAAGACGACTAGAGATATGTAGGCCAACTCGCCCTTCGTGCTCTTTTCTACTCCTGTAGCTTTATATTTCCCCATTTAGCATCCTTCCTTTTTCAACATTTCTTTTATTTCTTGCATTTTCATTAATTTTCCTTTTCTGAGGGTCACATTTCGTTGATGTACCTCTGAATCTGCCAACCTAACAACCTTTTGAGGGAAGGAGTAGCCATTCATAGATTGGAAGGGGTGGTTCCAATGGATGATTAACAATTAAACAACCATTCCCATCCTCGCTTGTCATTACAGAAGGGGTTGGCATAAAATCAATAGTTATAAAGAACTAGCAGCAGTGCCCGTAGCAGCACAGGGGGGAGGCACATGATTCTATTTTATATGGTTTGTTACATTATAGAAATTTGATTCTGACGTTAAAAAAAAACAAACAAAGAAACAAACAAAAAACACGATTTTCACCCGACCCACGCCCATTTTTGTTGTTGTTGAAAATATATAAATAAATAATGAATTTTATGTTATCATAATAATAAACATATTTCGATATCATGTCAACAGTCCACCATAGATGTAATTACCTTTCCCTTTCTCCCTCTATCTTTCCCCTATAATTTCTCCTAATGTGTTTTTTTTTTAAAAATTTAAAAAAAAAAAAATCGGAATTCAGCCTCCAAGAAAAGAAGGTCACATATCAGACATAGGGGGTGTTTAATTATTTTTCCCCTATTTTTATTTATTATTTTTTATTTGCTTTTCGACCAATTTGGTGTCCCCTTCTGTATTATATAATAATACTCTATTATGTTACTTTATTTCAAATTGTTTTTTATTATTAATGAAAAATAAACACATTAAAAGCATATCTATTACAAAGTAGCATGTTAATTACTTGAATATTCTTGATAGAATACACTTTGTAACATATACATTATATTTCAATATTTTTGCCTTGTTTTATTTGCAATATAATGCAAAATGTGGAGATTGTGTTTATATGTTTTTTCTTTGCATGGGTGCATTTAAATTCCACCCACTTTCTTATTATGACAACTTTATTCCCAAATTCTAATATGAAGGCAAAATTTATTTTGTCATGTTTTTTTTTTTATAATTGGAGAACTTTGATTATGGTACAGTTTGAATTCGTGATGTACTCCGCCTAACTTTATACAACTTACGAGGTCACAGTGTAACGGTAAATGTTACAACTTCCACGTGAAGATAATAAGGGTAGTCATCAATTCGTTAAAATCAAATCAATATAATAAGAGAAGAGAATTTGAATTAGTTTTTCATTTATAGAAATCAGAATTAAATTATAATCATTTTAGAACATTTAAAAAAAAAATTCAAGTCAGCATACATGTCTTTAACCTTTAACTATAAATAAGTGAATAAACATTTATAACAACAGTACTGTGTCAATTTTTCCAATTGTTTGTGGAGTCATTTTGAAATGAATAGGATCTACCATTCTATCTTAACTATAGTTATGAAGTTTTAATCAAAGATGGAACTAGTACACAAACAGAAGTTTTATATTGTTCCATTTCTCCATGGTTGTTGCGTGATCAGTGGGTAGTCGCGACAGGGGGAATAAGTGAAACAATATAAAACGTCCGATTCTGGACTTAAATGGGAGTGACCATGGCATAATGTAAGAAACAATTGTACAAAAGAAATTGTACATGAACAGATATTACACAACATTTGAGACCTGTTTGAAATGCCTTAAAAAGAACCATACAAATTTATTTACACAATAGTCATTATTACAACAAGAGGATGTTTTATTAATTTACAAAACTGAATTATTCTTGAAACAAAATAACTATGCTGAAAATACATGAAATAAATAACAATACAGAATGTGAGTGATTATACATGTATTAAAATAAAAGTAGGCCAATCAAGAAAAAACATGATAAAATTCGACTGTAATATGTCTTTACGCTAACTTTGAACTATTATTATACCGGGTATCTTTTAATTTTTTTTATTTCCATTTGATGACTTACTAATGTTCTAAATATAAGAGGAGCTCTTTTTCTCATATTTACAGACCTAAAATCCCTCTATGATCTCTATAGATGTATAATAGTATATACAGACATTGCATTTTAATTCACATTACTACTTAGTAAATATTTACAATACTTCCGCCCTGGTTACATTCAATGGGAGATACACTTTATATTATTTTCCTAGCCATTTCGAGTTTCTGTAGATCGTTTACATGGCATTTCATATACACAAAATTATAAATAATTTCCTGAATAGTAATTGACCGAGAACAGTTTCCGTCTAAATCATACAACCATTTCTCTTCGGAGAATACATTTAACTACGCACCAGGAAGGAAATGCAATTAAAAATAATGCCTCGCATGATAATTTAGGAAAATTCTGCTTCTGGTTGTGTTGAGGTGGTAGGTAGGCAAGAAGTTCCAGTGGCGGATCCAGGCGGGGGCGCCGGGGACGTGCGCCCCCTCTATAATTTGAAAACCACTCATTGATTTTACATGTTAAAATTGGAAATTTTTTCAGCTGGGTCACCTACTTTACCAAATTTTCTGGATGCGCCCCCCCCCCCCGTATTTTGAAATCCTGGATCCGCCACTGAGTTCCCCCGTTCTGTATTGAAAATGAAGTTTGTAGTCTATGTTCCCAGATCGTAAAGTTTTCCTTTTGGTGTAAAAAAAAAAAAAGTTACTAAGTAGGCGTATTTGAATGAACAGATCGTATAACAATGGTCTCGTCACTGGAAGATGAGGGGGGGGGGGGGATAATTAAGTTTTTTTTTTGTAACTTATTCACAACTTTATAAATAACTTTAATATGAAAAGCCAATGGGATGCTTAAGTATTTTTAAATTATATGAGTTGAAAGTTGAGCTTCTAATCACCTGCTAAAGGGCAGAGCTTGATTCTTTTTCATTCTTTTTTTCTCGGAAATCCTCTTAATCAGTCTGTATCCATTTTCTTAGTGGTACGATGGTCATAGGTATAGCTCCTAGTCGACATCGTATGATACACACCATCACCTCTCGAAACGCCCGAATCCTCCTGGCGTAGATGATGATCTTAATAAGTTTGTACCCATCTCCTTAGTGGTTCGATGGGCATAGGTATAGCTCCTAGTCGAAATCGTATGATACACACCATCACCTCTCGAAACGCCCGAATCCTCCTGGCGTAGATGATGATCTTAATCAGTCTGTATCCATCTTCTTAGTGGTTCGATTGGCATAGGTATAGCTCCTAGTCGACATCGTATGATACACACCATTACCTCTCGAAAAGCCCGAATCCTCCTAGCGTAGATGATGGGATTGATACAGCTATTAAAAAACAAAAGCGCCTGAAACCATGGCTCTACATTTGACGAAGACGGGACATATAAGCAGATACAGAAAGGAATGAAGCAAATAACAAAAGTAGCCAGTACCACGAAGAGATTCTTGCTGATAATGATGAACTTCTTATTAAGCTTAGGTTTGATTTGTTTCTTGATTGTATCAATAGATGCAGGATTATGTACACGTATGGATACATGATCTTCTGCAGGACTCGTATTGGAGATAATTCCTCGTTCCTGGCGTCCTTTCTCCTAAAAAATATCAGATGTAGACAAATCGGTTTCATAAATCTCTGATGACGCGGTGTCCACCTTTTCACAGGTTCTAGGATATTCTTTGACAGCTGAATGGTCTCGATTCTGGGACACCTCCAAATTATCCCTTGTGGATCTTTTCAGAGGAATAACGATTGATTTCTCACTGATTTTGACAGAATTTTCGCTTTCACTTTTTGACTGTGCAGAAGACTTTTGCCTTGACCGCATTGTCTTTTCTCGTTGCGCAACAAAGCTCCATAGTTTGATATACACGGTACTGATGACTCCAAAATGTCCTATGATCCAAATCCCCAATATGCACTCTCCTGCGTATAAATACATCCTTCCCGCTATATAAATAACAATGACGCATATAAAAGTAAGCAGCCAAGAAAACGCAATCATGATACCTACATTGCGATTACTGTAGAGCTTGATGAACGTGGCATGTCTCTTGGTAATGAGGAACCAACTAGTGAAGCCGATGAGTGCATGGGTTGTGAGGCTTACCCCTACGCAGGCAAGAGCAACACTCGATGCAATGGAAAATAGCCAACTGGACGAGACGTCCCAACCGAGTGCGTCTACGGCATAGGAAACTACGCAGATCGATGTTAAGAGATCGGCACAAGCCAGGTTCATGACAAACCGGTTGGTCGTCGATCTCAGCTTGCGAGAGAGAATGATTGCGAAGACGACAAGGAGGTTGCCTAGGATTCCTGTGATACTGATGATGATGTAGAGGGTTGCAAGAACGATGTCTTGAGAGAAGTCGATATCTTCATAATCATAGAAGATGTAATAGTCGGAAGACCTGTCACTGGACGAACCAGTTGTCAACATGGCAATGGTGCTGTCACCTGCCATTATCTGCAATTCAGATGATTTGATGTCAGGTCTGAGGGAATATATCGAAACAGACGAAAATCTAATGTAGATAAATTGACAATTGTAATTGTACTGTACTTCCTCATGGCTGATAGCCGAGTCAAACCGTTGATACCGACTCCAAACCGACACCAGACTAAAAATAGTACATTAATGCCAATGGCCAGTTTATGGTCGGTTTGAAGTCGGTCCCATCGGTGTAACTCGGCTACAGAAATGCAGAAGAGTTTTCATACAAGGCTACGGTCAACCAAACTTGGGTTTTGTATCTATCACATTCAAAGGACCCTAACTCTGTGACCCATAACAGTTTGGACGTAAGCAATGTCTCAAATTAAAGCTGAAGAAGTACTTAGTATTTTAGTAAACAAATCACAAGGAATAAACCATGCATTTTTTACCTTTTTTAGGAACACACTGTATATGTTGTATAAGCGCTCTGATCAAAATCATTTGTTTGTGAAAGTGCTTAATAAATAAAAATTATTATTAGTATTATTATTATTATTATTATTATTATTATTATTATTATTATTAATGCATCTGTCGTCAACGTAATTTAGTAGTCATAGACACAGTATTAAGAAATAGAAAAAAAAAGGAACAGAATCAATAGTGAATTTTACCTTGAGACAATGTTAAAAATGGTTCAGTGTTTTTCTGGCTAGTCCAATCTGTTCACTGGTATCCTGACAAAATTGTCTTGCAAAAAAAATCACAAGTCTCACAAAACTTATCATTCAACAGCAATAACAATATTACAAAAGTTCCGTGGGAGATCTGACCTTGGCCATGCCATCTTAATTTAACTCTTTGCCTGCCAAATTCGACTATAGTCACAACTGTACTTATTAACTGTACAATCGTCATAATTCCCTTTCTCTGTAATTGCTGGGCTAAAAGATCTTAAAATCACTTATAATGCCAGGACCGGGCCTGAGGCATAAATTCTCCTAGTTAATACAAAGCGAATATTGTTATACTATTTTTAATAATTAAAGAGAAAAGTCATCTTTTTTATGCTTAAAATTAATATGGCGGGCAAAGAGTTAATAACAATCGTCCGTTCTGAAACCGAAGGTATTTTCATTTCCTCATTCTCGCATTACAACTTTCTAAGAAAAGCAAGGGAAAAACATTGAAACTTTTTTTTCTCAGTAAATGAAGTAAAAAAAAATAGGTTAGAAGGGGGGGGGGTGTATATTCCCGAACTTGTTTATAAAATACTTGAAAACTGGAACTTAAATCTTCTTTAAAAAAACTTGAAAATACAATAAAAGGCAGGATGTGGTATTACAAATTTATTTTAGTTGAACATAGGAATACTGTAAAAGATAGGACTTTTTAAGAGGTTGGGATAAGTCTTGGAATATTAGGTCACACACAACACATGTTAACTTCATTACTATAGTGGGAAAATTGATAAATTATCCGATTTTTACATATTTTTACTCAATAAGTTCTCTTTAAATCTATAAATGAGATGATTAGATAAATTCGATTTTGCAATTCATATCAAACATGAACACATCAATAATAATATTTTTCGGGTGGGAAAATATGGTTTCTAAAATGGTTTTATTTTAAGATATTACATTGATATTTACACAAGTTTATGTAATGAAATATTAGTAATTACATTGATATCTATGCAAGTTTACTTATTACAATCATTTCTCAAGAAGTCCCGTGCACCTTACGATTGTGTACTATGTGGGCTTAGGTGTGCATACACCTTATGTTTTACGTGGTTTTTTTTAATGAAGTCTTGAGCATAATACCAAAGCCATAAGACAAAAATGCAGGTATCAAACTTTCACAAGACACGTTAATCTTTTCTTATCCAGGAGCATTTTCGTAACTCTTTTCTTGTTCGTAAACTACATTACTAATTCTCAAATAGAAACAGATGTAATTCAGAAAGAAACCTTAATAATTATTTTTGAAGTTTAATTTATTTTATTTTTTTCTGTCCAAGTATTAATTATACTCAGACATAATTGTACATATCATGCATAATTATGTCTGAACCTCATGATACTATAGTAAAAATTCGTATTGTGTTTACTATTTGTTTATACTACGAAAAAAAATAATAATACGAGCAATACGAATGATTAATACATTTCATCAGGGAGGTACATTCCCTTCCAACTTGGCTTCTGGGGGACATTTCAACAAAGGACTTGTGGGACGTTTCATCCAATAAACTGTTATAAGCTACTGAAAGGCTTGCATCTGATTGGCTGAGAGCAAATTTGTCGGATAAAATGTCCGACAAGTCCTTTGGATGAAATGCCCTGATCTCTGATCTCTTTTGCCTAAATACTAAATACTTTATACATAGACTACCAGGTTCCCATTGCCCTTTTGGTTAAATGCACTCCAACAACTTATATTTCAAGTTCCATGTTGTGACGTTATAGGTTAGTATCTACAACATGATCTCAATGCATAGATACAAGTGAAAATATATAACGTAGACATATATCTCTTTCGATGCATAAAAGCAAGTGTAATTATATCCAGTATAGCGGACGGCAGACCGGAGTCACACAATGAACTTACCGGGCCCATGGGTAACATAATAGAGCCGCTTTTGTTTCCAGAAATTGGGCCCCGGAAATGCATTCAATTCGATTTTCTTGGATCCGCGCATGATATCAATGTAAAACATATCACCTTCTCTGTCCTACATGCATAGAACAGAGTTAAAATGTATAAACGTAGAACATATCATTTCTTTCACTGCATAGAAACAAGTGGAAATAATTCACGAGGAAACGTATTATGGACGATGAATTATTGCATATATGAGGCACAAAAAAGTATCATCTTTATTTTCATTATAACTGCAGGCTAGTGCGTGTTGTGTACGTGGGTGTGTGTGTGTTGTGTGTGTGTGTGTGTGTGTGTGTGTGTGTGTGTGTGGTATGGTCACGTCTAGCCATCACGTCTATAAGTGTTTTTGTGTTAATTATACTCATTAATGGCTCAAATAAAGGTATATATACATGTGCAATATGAACAAACACTAGGAATATATTACACTTCATCGGGGAAGCAAATCCCTTTTCAACTTTGCGACTAAATCCTTATACAGAGACCACCAGATTTCCGTAGTTAATGAGTTAAATAGACTCCAACGACTAATATTTCATCTCTATATTTCACATTATTTCTAGCGTAATATCCCAACATCCCAATCAGTATAAATATAAATGGAGATTGAATTTTATGCATGTGAGGCTGAAACATATTTAAGGACGCTACTAAAAGCAAATACATGCGCTTTGCAAAGAAGCTAACACAATCCTTCTTATCAGCTTTTTTTTATCATCATAATCTAGCTGCCGTGAATGAATCGTTGAACGAAACACAGGGTGGATAAAAAAGTTGACACTTACTTATTATACAAATAATTAAGGAAATTGCTATGCTATTGAGTTGAAACATTTGATAATATGTTTTTCAAACAAAATAAATGTCAATAAGTGTTTCAAAAGCTTAAATAATCCATAGGAATATATACATTTTTTAGTGGGCCATAGACCTACTGCAAAAACAAAAATGAACGGTTTCTTCTCTCTTGTCATTGCAGCTCATTCTAGCTTCAAGCATTCAAAGAGTTCTCACTTGTTCACCATAGCTTGTGTTCCTGCATCCTCCTCCTGGCATATACACTGTCCGTCATAAAGGTGGAATATTTTTTTTGCCGCTATAGCGACATGATTTTGCTCTGACTTTAATTTCTTGAATATGTTTGTCCCTGCTTTTAATTTTTGGGACCCTGGCTATATCTTGGACATTGTCTCAACCCTTCACGTGGACCTTTTTGCAAAGAAGTTTTGTCAACCCCCCATTTTTGTCATTTTTCTCATTTCGGGGCCCCTTTTTGTTTTCCCGGCCGATCAAGCCCCCCCTCAGTCCTACCCCCAGGAAACGCGATTGAGGTGTATTGTTTTATATTGTTCTTTAAGTTAAATCTATATTTCTGGGGACAGGCTTAGGTCTCTTGTCTAGGGGAGGGGTTGAAGTAAAAAACGAGATTGGTGAAAATTCGGAATATTTCATTCCATCTTTATGCTGAAAACAAAAGAAATGAAAAACCACCTTTAACCCTTAAATATCATCATTTTCCCGTTAAATTTTGTTTAGCCTTGATGACAAGGCTGTTAATAGTCATTATTGATAATATTTTATTTTGATTTATGTTTGGTTGAGATTTTACAATACAATTTAGGGAGGATAGAAATTTCCATGGTGTAAAAATGAATAAAATGAATGTTGAACCCCAATCAAAATGAATGTTGAACCCCAATCAAAATAAATTTGACCCCTCCCCTAGACAAAAGGGTCGAGCCTGTAACCATAAATCTAGGATTAATTTAAAGAACAACAACAAATCTCCACGTCAGACGTGTTTCCTTGGGATAGGACTGAGGGGGCCTTGGTGGGTCGCGTGAAAAAAAAAGGGCCCCAAAAATAAGAAAAAATGACGAAAATGGCCATCTTCTGGGGGTGACAAACTTTTTTAAAGAAAAATCCCCGGGAAGGGTTGAGGGAACGTCCAAGATATACCAAGGATCCCAGAAAATGAAAGCGGTGACAAACACATTCAAGAAATTGATAACGGAGCAACATAACGTCGATTGAGCCAGAAAAAATATTCAACCTTTATGACGAAAAGTGTATTGTGATGATTTTAATCAGTCTGTACCTATCTTCTTAGTGGTTCGATGGGCATGGGTATAGCACCTAGTCGACATCGTATGATACACACCATCACCTCTCGAAACGCCCGAATCCTACGAGCATAGATGATGGGATTGATGCAGCTATTTAAAAATAACAGGGCTAGAAGCCAGGGATATGCATCGTAAGAATTATCTATCCACAACAAGCTAATAGTATAAGGCATGAAACAGATGACAAAAGCGAGAAGAACTAGCAAGAGGTTCTTGGTGACAGCAATGACCTTCTCGTCAGGTTTTCCCTTGAGAACTGGACGTTGTTCAGTTTTTGACATGCGTATCGCAGTTTCATTTTGAGTCCCATCTGATGATGCTCCAGAGTTCTCGCCTAACCCATCCCGAGGTGCCTCCAACATGTCCAAAGAGTTATCAATTTCGATAATATTCTCATGCAGATCAACATTTGTTTCTTCGCTCCGTACGATGGATGGGTTATACTGCTCACATGATGCACGAGAATTGGATGCTTGTAAAGATATATCATTGCCAACCTTAGAATCATCTTGTGACTCAACATTTGACTTATCATCGTGTTGCTTGGTACACTTCTCAATTTTAGTCTTCAACTTTGCTTGAGGAATCTTACCTGGATTTATTTTCTTTCCTTGATGGGCAATGAACGTCCATATCTTTAAGTATGCCGTTGCAACAAATACAAAATGTCCGGAAATCCAGAAAGCTGCAACAAAAAGACCAACACGTTTCACAAACCCTGTAATGAATACTGCGATGAAGGTCACCATCCAAGATAAGAAAATCATGAAACCTACATTGCGATTACTGTAGATCTTTGTGAATGTGGCATGAGTCTTCGTAATGAGACACCAACTAGTGAAGCTGATCAATGCGTGGCTCGTAAGGCTTGCTCCTACGCTGGTCGTATTGACATAATATAAACCTAAAACCGGCCAGTCTAATTCTAGAAGAAGATACCATTCCTTTATTCCAAGGATATCCACAACATGGACAGGCATGCAACAACACGTCAAAATATCTGCAAATGCAAGGTTCAGGACAAACCAATTGATGGTCGATCTTAGCTTACGAGAGAGAATGATTGCAAGGATAACGATGGAGTTTCCGATGATTCCAGCAATGGTGATCAGAAGGAGAATGACAGCGAGAATAAACCGCTGATATTTTTCCAGACTCTGAAAAACATAATGGTTGGGGAAATCATTGTGAGATGAGGTGGATGTTGGAAGATTCCCGTCACTTGCCATTTTGAGATGTCAATTCGATGTGTCTGTTGGAAGCAAAATGATACGTAAATAGAATAAAGAACGAAATGGTCGACCAATCTCATGAGGTTTTATTTAAAAATAGATAAATTAACAAATACATAAATGACAATACTCTCCGGGCATCCCTGTATATACTGTGCTTTTAAGTCATTTGTACCCGAGTAACCTTTAAATTCAATGTTGGTGTAATGTAGATAGAAATTATACGTAAAATTATTTAAAGTTTTTTTCGATAAGATCTTACCGTATCTAGATGGTATCTAGAATCGACAAATATCTACCCTTGAATGATATACGGTACAAACATGTTAACAATTAAAATAAGGACACACCAATACTTATTTTGACATTTATGGACTTTCATGGAAACAAAAGCCCATTTTCAAGCCACTGGCATGGTTTTTTTATTGGTTAAGAGGCAGCTACGTCTTGACAGCCCACTAAGTCCTGTCAAAACCAGAATAAAATTACTTGAACATGTTACAATGTATACGTAATTGTTCCATAAATCATGAAGCGGTTTGTTTTTTTTTACTTAGGCCTTGTTATTATACAAGTTTATACACATTTCAATCTAGACAATCAAGGAAATGGTATTCCATTTCAGGCTGTTAGGGGTTTTGATTGGTTGGAAGGCAGTCCACTTAGTCATGTCAAAACCACAATCAAAACTGAGTGAACCCAAATTTGCAATGTATTTGTGTCACAGATCGGGAGATAGTTTCATTATGACAATCAATGCTATCAGCTGACAAATCGAAGAAAATACAAAAAAGGAAAGGAAAGCCGATGAAAACCTTGTAAAGAAATGACATCAAAACATCAGTACTTTCATATCTATACACATCGAAGTAAATAAAAGTCATGGGTTAACCATTTTGAATTAATCACAATAAATATAACTTTCCAAATATTTGAAGAGAGAGATAAAAATTGATTGTCATATGAAACAACTTCCTGGGGAGCATTTCATGAAACAAAAATTCACTTATTCTCACTGACAACTGTTATAAGCCACTTCAACTAAGTTGAAGGATACTCGAGTCTCGATTTTCAACAAATTGTCCTGTCATAACCAAATCAAACGGCTTGAACAAAAAAAATAAAAAAATAAAAAAAAATAAATCGCGATGTATTTTATTTATAGATTAGTGGCGTTTCATGAAAGGACTTGTCGGACGTTTTATCCGACAAATTTGCTCTCAGCCAATCAGATGAAAGCATTTCAGTAGCTTCTAACAGTTTTCAGTGAGGATAAGTGAATATTTGTTTCATGAAATGCTCCCTCGGAAGTTGTTTCCTAAGACAATCAATTTTCATCCCTCTTCAAATATTTGGAAAATTATATTTGTGATTAATTCTGCAATATTATTAATAATATGAGTAGTAAAAAGCTTTAAATCATTTTTTATTTGATAAGTTAAAATAATTTATTGAAGGAGATAATATTTTTATTGTAAGATCATTCATGATGACGATTAAAAGTGAAATTGACTCTACAATCTTCTATCGATTTTTTACTTTGGTCATCCGCTACCGTGTGAAAATATTCGATTTTTTATATGAAGGCAGACTAAAAATACTGAATAAGATTTCTCAACTTGGTAAGGCCAAAAGTTGACTGTTGTTTTTGTGATTTATATTTTGTAGGTTATTCTGCGTGACCCAATGTTTATGCAGAGGCCAATGGATCTCCTCCAAGGTGAGAATGAACAATTATTGTTCATTCAGAACAGACCACAAATGGTGGTATCTCACTTCGCGGAAAGGGATTTGAGACTACTTAGAAACGGTTTTGTGATCCCTGAGACTCATGAAACGTCGCGGGGATTCAGGAGACGTCTCGAAAACTTCTCCTCGACAAGTTTCAAAATCATCTAAAACCCTTCACAAAGTAGTCCCAAATCCGTCTCCACAATGTGAGATACCGCCATAAAACACGTTAATTGTAATGCAGGACCATTCTTGGTCACGTGTGTGACCGAAATTATGCAAACTCTTGACTTTAATTGGCTATAACTCTAACAATTTTAAAAATATACTGATTTAATGTTTATATCATGCTAATATATTTTGTTGGCTATCATTTGTAAATATTTTTTGATATTTACAATATGCATGTTCAAGGTCAGAGGTCAAAAGAAGTGGGTCACGTGTGTGACTTCACAGAACGGCATGACTTTTAAAGTTCAATTTCATTTTGAAATTCCTGTGAGTTTTAAAATGATGAAATGTTCTTATGCATTATAAACCTGTTAACCAAAAAATACCACTGGATAGGATTCATCTCTGAAATTTGTTTTTTTTTATCTAAGGACGGAACAAGCGCTCCTCACCCGTCCACAAAGCGGTCGTGCACGGTGGTGGTCTAAACTGGCAGATCTTCCCTTATGGTGTCTTCAAATCACTTATATGGTGTCTTCAAAACGCCCTTTGTTTTCGAAGCTCTCGATCTCGTCGCTCTCTTTACAGGTCTAGAGAGGAATGATATTTAAGCTTTTCAAACATACATTATAATCTGAATCATTTTTATTGTCGTTGTCGGGAGAAGAATTTAAAATTGGGTCCCTTTATGGACATTTAATCTAAAGTAATGTCAATTCTTTTTTTTAATGTTTGCTTTGTTTTGTTTGACATTAGTTTCTAAAGTTTTATTATAACAACTTTGGAAAAAAACAATATATACTACTTTCCCAATAAGCTCCAGTATAGATACGTTTTTGCCCAAATTATATGTTTACTTTATACCCGCGTTTCATTAAATAGAAATTGTGGTAGTTTTATCGAATATTATTTTAATTTCTCCGCGAAAATGTCCCCGTGCTTTTGAAATGATTAAATCCTGTTATATCAAATGAAATATTGTTATCATGATTAAATTACTTTATCATCATTTTTTAATCATTATATTATGAATTGTCTAATACTTTTTTCATAATCATTTCATTGCAATATTCTTTTAGCCAAATTATAACCTCCATAGAATCACATCAAGAAAAATGTCTACATTATTTATTATTCTGCAGTTTGGATGTTTTTGTATGATCCATGGATTAGTTTTTTGTTTATTTTTATTTTCATTGTTTTACACGACCACTTTGAGTGATTTTCCTGTGATTAAATAGATTAATCAGAACTATACAAGACAATACCTTAATATCATATTTGTATCAATAAAAATACATGCATAATGGCATTGTATTCTATATCTAAAAAACCGTCTTTAAGAATGCCAAAAATATAAATTTTGTTACCCATAGATTGTATATAATTCATGTAATTAATTCAATATCAGTAGGGTATATGGTTATGTTTGTGAGATAGCAATATGAACCATTTTTCAAGGAAGCCTACACAGAATCGGAAATACAAAAAGAAGCTTACCCAGACATTTCCCGACCGAAAATTTAGGGAAAAGGTGCCTAAAATGGGAATTAGTTGCCTTTGCCCCCCCCCCCTTTATCGAACGCCCCCCCCCCTAGAATAAATAAATAATTAATGATATACATGTATATGAATGGATGAAGTGACCCGTGTGGAACGACTCCTACCCTGCATGGTTGTTTGAATAATGATGGGATATTGGACGACCAAAGACCAAAACGCAGGCCCCCTATATCTCAATAATAATAATCAAAACATACAAAATATCATTTTTTCAAAATGAAGAAACTTTGTGGGGGAAAAAAATCCTTTGAGTTTTTCCCGCCTTTTCAGAACTCTAAGATAGAACAATATAATAAGTACGACCAATTCGATATTGTATAAAGTTTATTATAAAGTGTAAATAATTAAACCAGCACTGAATTGATATGAAAACTGAAACAGAGGCTAAAATTAAATGTAACAAATGCGAAAAAATATGGGCCCCCTATAAAACTATAATTTCCGAGTAAAGCAGCCCCCAAATAAAGTTGATAATCACCTCCCTGTTTATGTCATATGATTTATTCCTCATGGTATATAATACTTTTGTTTTGTAAAAATATTACTCTGGGTATTAGTTTTTAACTCAAATTCATTTAGATATTGATTGATCTCGTTATAATAATAATAATAATAATACCGGTTTCTTATAAAGCGCTTTACCTGTTAAGACCAAAGCGCTTACAGTATTTTATTACCCCGGTCATTGGATTCATTTTTCGATCCCGCACTTTACAGTGCACAATCTCCACTCCCTGGGGAGCATTCCAGCCGGTCGCCTGTTAAGCGCACACATGCTAAAGCGAACCACATAGCATTCGCAATCCATTTTTATCACCTCGGGTGGGGTCAAGCATGTAGATAAAATGCCTTGCTCAAGGGACATAAGTGTCGGTGCGGGAATCGAACCCACGGTCTTTGCATTGACAGTCCAGTGGTGAGACCACTAGACCACGACACTTGTTGGTAAACAATCAAGTGGACAACTGATTTAAAAACATAGTTTTCACGTATAGTTTCATGTACTAGGAGTTGGCAAGTTTGGCCACAAGGGGGCGTACTTGATGCGGAAAAGGAAAGGGGGTGATCGATTCATGTTGCCCGACCTCACCACGGTCCATCTCCGTCCTGTAAACGGGCATGAAATGGGCGCGGCGTCCTCATTCAGTCCTTTTACCGCCCTTTTAACGACTGGTCCGGTTTCAGACCGTTCTGAAATACCCGGTCATCACCCGGAAAAAACCCGGCAAGAGTTCGGCCGTTCTTTGAAAATCCTTTCGGGAACGGGTGCCCAGCGAGCTCCTATGAACGTGTTGGACGGGCTTCAACCGCTTCACCGTGTGCCTCACCGTTTGCCGCCGTGTGCACAAATTTGGCCAGAACGGTGGCGAACGGTGCGCCAACACGGCTAATGTGACACCTGCATAACCTGTGGACAGAGCATGTGCATTTCATCACTCCACATGCTGTTTGAGTATAAACAGATTTAACGGTTCGGTTAACCTTCTACAACCAAAAAAACAAAAACAAAACAAAACAAAAACAAAACAAAAACAAAAAAAAATAAAATAAAATAAAAATCGTTTTTTGAGCAGGAAAGTAATATTTCACACTACCCAATGTTTTTCTTCTGGACAAATATCTGAATATGTGGTTTAGCTATGGCTGCCATTTTTATTTATTTAGAAATTATGTTCTTAGGCCTGTATTTTGCTAAGGTTTCAACGATGAAAACCTGACCTAAGATAGAAAAAAATCTCTCCAGATATGATCGCCCACCCCAGGGGCAATAGTAACAGTGTTGTTGACTAAGTATCTTTGCCCCGTACCTAGCCCCGGGACAATGTAGCGCGCTGTCATAGCCTGTAAAGAGCACGTAAACTGCTGCAATAACCCCGTGCTATGCTTATAGTGGAAAATATAATTTAACTTGAGTCAAGCATTGTCATGTTTTTATCATAATTAGCTTATGTGGTTAATGTTGTTTAAATCTTGGATCTGTCAAGTGCATAGCTTTGATAAAGGAAAGCAAAATGTTACAATTTTATGTGTTATGGTGGTGTCACATGCACCGGGTAAAATGAACAGATCTTCACAATTCACCGAAAAACGTAAATTTGCAACACGGCAATAGAACGGCACCGGCCATCTAGCATTTTTCATCATATTCATCGAGCCTGTACCGTTCTATATCGGGTCTATACCAGATTCTATCCAGCCTGGTACCGGGCTGACCGTCCTCATTATGAAGTCCATGCTTTCTTTTTGTCCGTGCGATTACCGCTTGCCCACCGGCCTTACCGCTCTCTGACAAGAAAAAGAAATTTGTTTTCTATGGCAGGTGACTCACCGTTTTCCACCGTTCGCGACCGAGCAAAATAGGTTGATGCGACTGCGGCGAGACACGGAGGATACCCGGTGATGGTACACGGTGGATCGGTGATGACCCGTCAAAAACGTTCACGTGATTTTGTCTTCGGTTCATGCCCGGCGAATGTTTTGAGCATGCTCGAGCATGCTCAAAATTTTCGCCGGGCATGAATCGCAGGCACCGGTCGATGGAGCCCCGGTGTAAGGGCGGTATAATGGTGTTGTGATGACGGTTTGCGGATGGTGTGAGGACGGAACAAACGCTCCACACCCGTCCACAAAGCGTTCATGCACGGTGTTCGACTGGACTGGTGGATCTACCCTTATGGTGTCTTCAAATCACGTATATGATGTCTTCAATTCGCCCTTTGTTTTCGGAGCTCGAGGTCTCATCGCTCTCTTCACAAGGCCAGAGAGGAATTATATTGCAGCTTTCAAAAGATAAATTATAATCTGAAATACTTTTATTGTCATTGTTGGGGAGAAGAATTCAAAATTTGGTCCTTTTATGGACATTTAATCTAAAGTAATGTCAATTCTTTTTTCCTGTTTGTTTTGTTTTGTTTGACATTAGTTTCTAAAGTTTCATTATAACAGCTTTGCAAATAAACATTACAATACTTTCCTAATAAACTCCAGTATAGTTTTGTTTAAAACGTTTGCCCAAATTACATGTATACTTTATACCCGCGTTTCATAAAAAGAAATTGTATTAGTTTTATCGAATATTATTTTCATTTCTCCGCGAAATTTTCCCCATGCTTTTGAAATATTGAAATTTTGTTATATCAAATGAAATATTGTTATCATAATAAAAGTACTTTATATTATTATTTTTTAATCATTATGTAATGAATTGTGTAATATTTTGTCAAAATCATTTCATTGCCGATATTCTTTTAGCAAAACTATAACCCTCTTTAGAATCGCATCAAGAAAATGTCTACATCATTCATAATTCTGCTTTTTTGGATATTTTTGTATGATCCATGGATTAGTTTTTGTTTATTTTTATTTTCATTGTTTTACACACGACCCCTTAAAGTGATTTTACTGTGATTGAATAAATTAATCAGAACTATACAAGACAATATCATAATATAATATCTTCATTAATAAAAATACATGCAAATAACATTGTATTGTAATTTACTCTACCGAGTGAGTCAAAAAAAACTTTACACCTAGAAAAATGTCAATAAAAAGAAAACCAATTTATAAACCCCAAATTATTTTACATATTCTGAAAGAGTAACTCCTCCCGCATCTTCTGGTACCTTTTTTGTGTGGTATGCCTTTACACTTGGATGAACACGACGCATTGTTTGCGAACATGTCAATTTCGAATTGTGCCAGAATGGGAGTAAAATCAAAACAACAAAAAGCTAGAAAAAAAGCAACTTCATCCTGATTAAAACAGCATAACTTGTTAACGAAAATATTTCCCGCTTAATAACTTGGCAGGTGTGTTGTTACACATATTGACTACACTTTGTATGAATATTAGATTGACTCGTCAAGTAATGCACGAATGAGTACACATCAAAGATTAAATTGCCACTGACAGACCTAAAAAGGCCTCCTAATACTTTTGAAAAGTGATTATTTTGCGTTTGACGTGTGCTCACTCATGCCTGACTCTACAGATCTATCTCATTTTCATACAAAATGTAGTCAATATGTGAAACAACACCCCTACCAAGTTATTAAGCGGAAGACATTTTTTTTGGTAAAAGTTCTGCTATTTTAATCATGATGAAGTTACTTTTTTCTAGCTTTTTGTTGTTTTGATTTTACTCCCATTCTGGCACAATTCGAAA
Source organism: Paracentrotus lividus (assembly GCA_940671915.1). Taxonomy (NCBI): domain Eukaryota; kingdom Metazoa; phylum Echinodermata; class Echinoidea; order Camarodonta; family Echinidae; genus Paracentrotus; species Paracentrotus lividus. The sequence continues at coordinate 24,028,467 of CALNVZ010003430.1, read as the reverse complement.
TTGACATGTTCGCAAACAATACGTCGTGTTCATCCAAGCGTAAAGACATACCACACGAAAATGGTACCAGAAGATGCGGGAGGAGTTACTCTTTTAGAATATGTAAAATAATTTGGGGTTTATAAATTGGTTTTCTTTTTATTGACATTTTTCTAGGTGTAAAGTTTTTTTTGACTCACTCGGTATAGGCGCTTAGAAGCACTAAGGTGGATATATGTATTAAGCGCTATATAACTGTAACTATTATTTTATATCTGAGAAATCACTTTTAAGACTGCCCCCAAAATACGAATTTTGTTTGCCACAGATTGTAATGTAATCAATAGTTATGGTAATGACATAATTTGAACCACTTTTCAAGGAAGCCTACAAAGAATCGAAAATACAAAAAGAGACTTACCCAGGCATTTCCCGACCGAAAATGTAGGTAAAAATAGTGCCTTAAAATTGAGAATCAGGGGCCTTTGCCCCCCATTATCGCCCGCCCCTCCCCCAGAATAAATAAATGATAATATACATGTATATGAATGGATGGAGTTACCGGTGTGGAACGACTCCTACCCTATGGTTGTTGTTTGAATAATGATGGAATATTGGACGCCCAAAGACCAAAACGCAGACCCCCTATCAACAATTATAATCAAGACATACAAAATAATATTATTTCAAAGTGAAGAAACTTTGTGGGAAAAAAACCTTTGAGGTTTTCCCATCTTTTCAGAACTCTAAGTTAGAACAATTTAATAAGTACGACCAATTCGATATTGTATAAAATCTATTATAAAGTGTAAATAATTAAACCAGAAATGAATTGATATGAAAACAGAAACAAATGCGACAATATATGGCCCCCTATAAAACTATAATTTCCAAGTAAACAAGCCCCCAAATAAAATTGATAATCATCTCCCTATTTATGTCGATTTATTCCTCATGGCATATAATACTTTTGTTTTGTAAAATATTACTCTGGGTATTAGCTTTTAACTCAAATTCATTCAGTATGTTATTGACTGATCTTGTTGGTAATGCCTAGATCACAGTTCGAGAGGTCCCTGTACGTTTTGCCCAATCCTACGGCTTTTCGTGGATTGAGAGACCTCACGGGTCCCTGATGATTTTTCATTCTACCGCGATTGCGGTCACATATCCTACGGCGCCCGGTCTGTTAAAAGTATAAATATGTGGATTGAAATCGAAATACGCCCGTGAAGAGACCATAAGAGTGCCATTCGGGTGCCGACAGATGTTCTTTCGGTGTCCGCTCTGATGAACACGGTGGTTATTACAAGGCTGACCAGTGTTCCTATTGGCAGAATTTGCAGAAAAATCGCTAGGGTCCCTTGAGGAACCCTTGGGGTGCCCTTTATGGTCCCGCAGGAAAGCCAAAAGTAAACCCAAAGCATCGCAAGACACTCACCTTTTTTACTATCACATACCCATTCTGGGGCCCGTACGGCGAGTAGAACCGTACATAATTGCCATTTTCGGAAGGTGCCTGTCCGGCTCCCTTATGATTCTGCGGGCGCGAGGACTTGTTTCACTGCCCGTAGAAAAGCCGGAAAGATCTACAGCATGTTCTCGATTCTCCCGGCGTTTTCATGAAATCGGTAGGCAGTAGACAACCCGGTAAAAGCCCGTGGAGTCACTGAGGGGCCCGCACAGGCACCTGCAGGTGACAGGAAGGGTTCCGCACAGTTTTCCTTTCAATCCTCATTGTAAAAAAAATGACTACGGTCTTGCGATGTTTAAGGTTTCCCCTGCGGCTATCCTGCGGCACCCTGCCAGGCTCCTGTTGTAAAGTTTTGTCTTAAGCTCTTTTGAGTATAATTGCATTTAAATTATTTACGTTTCAAACCACAAATACGACATAGAATACTGTAAAATATAAATTTAAATAAGGCGGTTTTGATCAAAAGACAAATCATTCTATATGAAGTCTGAAAACCCATCGACAGTATCACTCAAAACATAATATTAAAGACATTTATGTGGGACTTTTTAATATTTTAAAAATCTGAGCCAATATAGAGCACCGTCTCAAATAACTATACACTTTGGAAAATGCTCCCAATAAAAATTGTATTAATGTATTCAGAATGCTCATGATCTTCAGCTATCATTATAGCACTAGCCCGATAATAATTCATGCTGACAATCTCGAAATAGAAATTTGACAAATACTAAAAATATGTATACAATATGATTTGGAAAAACTTGTGCGAAAGACCACATGGAACCCAGTGGGAATCGGTCAGGCGCCGTGCGGACCACGACCGGGTACCTCCTGACGTCCTTGCGGTGCATGTTGCACCCGCCCGACACTCTCCCGGCTTGTTACAAGAATTGACAGAAAAAACGTGCGGAGCCTACTCGGCCACCGATAGGAGGCCGATCGGTCCCCTTTAGTGACTCCACGGGCTTTCAAAGGGCTGTAGACCGTCTACCGATTTGATAAAAACGCCGGGAGAATCGAGAACATGAAAGCAATAATCTAGGGGCCCGCGCGATCTGTAAAAATACACCGGTACCCGTAGGATCGTAAGGGACCCGGCCAGGAACCTTACGAAAGTGACCGAAATGGTCAAAAATGTCAATTTTACACGCCGTACGGGCCCCGAAACGGTACTGTGATCGCGGCATAAACAATCAAGGGGACAACCGATTTAAAAATGTATTTTTCACGTATAGTTTACATGTACTAGGAGTTGGCAAGTTTGGCCACAAGGGGGCGTACTTGATGCGGAAAAGGAAAGGGGGTGATCGATTCATGTTGCCCGACCTCACCACGGTCCACCTCCTTCCTGCAAACGGGCATGAAACGGGTGCGGCGTCCTCATTCAGTCCTTTTACCGCCCTTTTAACGACTAGTCCGGTTTAAGACCGTTCTGAAATACCCCGGTCATCACCCGGAAATAACCCGGCAAGAGTTCGGCCGTTCTGTAAAATTCTCTCGCGAACGGGTACCCGGCGAGCTCCAATGAACGTGTTGGACGGGCTTCAACCGCTTCACCGTGTGCCTCACCGTTTGACGCCGTGTGCACAAATTTGGCCAGAACGGTGGCGAACGGTGGGCCAACACGGTGCATGTGACACCTGCATTACAATTGCCCCATTGCGTGTTACAATTGCCCCTGGTTTAGGGGCAATTGTAACACTCGACCTCTTGTTTTGAAATGATAATTGCTTCGAAATGAATAGTTTTACTTAACCCAAACCTATTCATATGTCGAGCTAAGATATGAATATTTCTTTGTTCTTAGTTTTAAGCAAATATTTAGCTATAATAAAGTTGATAAGTCAAATTTTGAAAAAAGTGTTACAATTGTCCCCCGGTCACCCCTACATATTGTTTGTTCATCTTGGAATTCGTAAGAGTGCATGGCAGAAAACATGGTATAAATTAGAAAGATTTCATTATTTAGACAAGATAGCTTCATAGTTTTTGTCAAAAAGCAAAAAAAAAAATTGAATGTAATCTAAATTTATACTTCGCACATATCAAAACTGCGTACGAAATTTTTAATTGTAACTATTTAGAAAATTGTAGAAATATATGCACTAAATCTTTTGAGAACTGCAGGTCCGTATATTATTTTGATAAAAAGTTATATCATCCTAAAGTCGTGATCTTGATTTTGCCGAAAATGACATTCTGGTCAATATCTCTGAAAGGTCCGTACACGAACGTGTATTACTCTATTGGAATGGGTATGGTGTCTTATATTAACAAACCATCTTTTATTCTAAACCCTAACTCCATTGTATCAAACGAAATGATAATGAATCTGGTATCAGTCTAGGCCCTATGTAGAAAAATACGGATTATAAGCATCGACTTTAAATCGTTAGTATCAACTTAATATTAATATTACTAATCAAATCAAAGGGGAAAATCTTTAGACTGACAACGAATGATGAGTCTGCATTCTCCATTTCTCTGAGGTGCAACTATTTCCTTCTTCTGTAAGCCCTACGTATTGGTTTATTTTTTTAACGATGCACTTTAATATTGTATAACTTATGCAGGAATTTCTTCCTTTTTTAATGATGCAATAGTTCTTGAAAAATATAGACTCGGATCCCTTAACTGCTTGTGACCAAATGCATCTGTTCACTTGTTGTGCAATAAAGGGAGGTTGTTGGGTGTTTTCTGTTGTAGCTCTTTAACTTGAAGGCTGGGCCATTCAACTTTTTTTAAGTTGAAAATATGCTGACACCAGTCCCCTCCCCCCCCCCACACACACACACACATACACATACCTCTATCCAAAATCGATACTGTTTTCCCTCAAAAAGATAGATATATATAGATGAATAAAAAAAAAAGACAAATTGAATATCGGAATCTTAGAAGACGACTAATCAAAAAATATTTTTTCTTACAGTAGATCGATATTTTGAAATGGAGGAGGCACAGCAGGCCCGGTCCCAGACCCAATATTAAGGGGAAAATATGGTTTAATTTTTTTTTTTTTTTAAATCTGTGGTACCCCATCCCTGAGCCCCCAAAACACCAACAAACAAAAATGTACCTTTTTTTTGGGGGGGGGCATAATGCAGATTCTGAGGTTAGATACTAGATTCATTCATTGATATGATATCTTATATGTAGTTTGTCTCTTACATCTTTCTGTTTTCTTTTAATTCTTTCACAAGTCGATGATCATCTCCCTTTCTGAAAAAAAGTGAACCTTGCCAGTGCAAACAGCCTTTTGCCTCGTATTTCAGGCATATTTTGCCTATATGGTCCTTCACAGACGAATGACCAAATTCCAAAAGATACGAACGCGAAACGCGAGTGAAAGAAAATTACACAAAATCACATGAATGCTGTGCATTTGAAGCACATTATTTTTTTTACCTATAATTCGGCCTTTCGAACGGGAGTTTTTTTTTTTTATTCCTACAAAACAAGATGACCATCATCTACCTTGAAAAACTGAAATGCGAGCATGAAGTCGAGAGGACAAACTTTTATTAAATGACTCGTATTTTAATTCTTTATTGTAATCTTTCCTGAAAACCAGGGATAAAAGATGGGGGAGGTGGGGGGGGGGGTCTGCAGCCCCTCCAATTTTTCCAGTAGATATTTAAAAAAAAGAAGCTTATATACTTTTCCTCGTGTTCAGCCCATCAACTTTGTACTCACCTCACCCCCTCAAGCTATTTCAAAAACGCTCCGCGGTCTCTGAAAATAATGATTTATGCGAGAGCCAGCGAAAATATTGCACAGACCTATCTAAAAGGGGGAATTTCGTGCATTATTTTTTATATATTTTTTTCATTAATAATTTAGCTCATGAACATTTTCGACATTAGGTAAGTAGGTCTATTTAACAATCTGTTTCACACCCCTTCTTTTCTCACTTTCTCTCTTTCTCTCTCTCTCTCTTTTTTGTCAAGCGGACCCTACTCGCCAGCCGAAGGCCTGGACAAGGGAATGGCCTTGTCTTCTTAAACTCCCTTTGCACTCACTTTTATTTCTTTACTACCGCATGTATCACATACGTAATATAACATCATGAAATGTCAGAATAAACACCTTTAAACAACTTTTGGGATGTATATATTTTCGAAAATGCTAAGTACCCGTATTTTTATATACATAAAAAAAAAATCAAAATAATATTTCTTTACTTGTAGATCATTTAATGTTATCAAATTTTACTGCAGAAATCGGTTGATTTGGGGTTTAAAAAGTCAAAGACATTTTATTTATAGAAGACACCATACCTATATATTCCCATTCATCCGTGTACGGAGCTTTTAGAGATATTGACAGATTGTCGTTTTCGGCGAAATCAAGATCACGACTTTAAGATGATATAACTTTTTGTTAAAATAATAAACGAACCTGCATTTCTCACAAGATGTCGTGTACATATTGGAACAATTTTCTAAATAGTTACACTTGAATTTTCTTCACGCAGTTTTGACAAATGCGAAGTATAAATTTGATGACATTCCATTTTTTGGAAAATATTTTATGAAATGAACTTCTTTGGGCTGAATATTCATTTTTACCCATCTAAATTCCATCAGAATTGGTTTCAGCTTGTAGGCAATTTATTTCTCTTTTATATGACCTGAATTTCGGGGCGATATGATAGTTCCTCCAAGTGATATCCCGAAAAATATTTTTTGTCATATAAAGGGCAACAATTAAATTAAGAGGTGATCGCAACAAATTTCGAAGAGCACACTTCTGAAATATTGTGTCTAATGATATTTTCTTTCGAAAAAACAAGGTGTGCTTAGTTTGTACAGTAACAACATTTGAACCTTCAATTTACGGGTTGGATCTCCCCTTAAAAGTAGCCAGTACCACGAAAAGATTCTTGCTAACAATGATGAACTTCTTATTGAGTTTAGGTTTGGTTTGTTTCTTGATTGGATCAATAGATGCAGGATTATGTACACATATGGATACATATGATCTTCTGCAGGACTCGTATTGGAGATAATTCCTCGTTCCTGGCGTCCTTTCTCCTCAAGAATATCAGATGTAGAGCCGCATCAGGAACAACTACCCCCGGACAATTACCCCCGGACAACTAGCCCCGACCCAATTACCCCCAAGACAATTAACCCCCGGGCAATTACCCGCCGCGACAATAAAACCCCCTAGACAATTTACCCCCGAGGGACATTACCCCCGGACAATACCCCGCGACAATAACCCCCCGGACAATTACTCCCCGGACAATAACCCCCCGGTACAATTACCCCCCAGACAATAAACCCCCGTGACAATTACCCCCGACAATTACCCCCCGACAATACCCCGAGGACAATTACCCCGGACAATTACCCCGGACAATTACCCCGGATTCAATTACCCCCGACAACTACTCAAGACAATATACCCCTGGATAATTTTACCCGCCCGGACAATTCCCCCCTAGGACAATACCCCGAGGGACAATTACCCCCGAGGACATTACACTCCGACTGACAAATACTCAAGAGCAATTACCCCCCTGGATAATAACTTCGCCGGACAGATTACCACTGGACAATTACCCCCGAGCACAACTACCCCCTTGAGGACAAATTACCCCCGACTACAATTACCCCCGACAATAACCCCGGCAATACCCCCCGACAATTACCCCCCAGACAATGTACTCCCGAGGACAAGTACTCCGACACAAGTACCTCAAAGACAATTACCCCCTGGATTAATAACCCCGGACCAATTACCACTGGACAATTACCCCCCAGTACAATTACATCAGACAACTACGTCCGGAGACAACTACCCCTGGACAATTACCCTCCGACTACAAACTAACCCAAAGGGAAACCCCAATTTTAAACCCCCCCTGAAAAACAAAATTTTACCCCCGGAACAACGGGGGGGGGACATACTACCCCAAGACAATAACCCCTGGAAATTACCCCCGGACAATTACCCCAAGACAACTAAACCGCCCCAAGAACGCCGTATAAAAACCAAGTAAGATATTATGTATATTTAATATGGTCCACGGCGAATATTGAATGCATGACATGACTTAGTTAATATGTGTTTATTGTAAAAGAACGCTGTAAGGAGAGACAACAACAACATCGACGAAACGCGTCTTGAACAAGTTGCAAATTATCTTTATACTTCATTTCAAAATATCCATATGTTCATGTTTTATTCATATTTTTCAGGCCTACGATTATTTGATTTCATTTATGTGAATACAGAAAATTCGATAAAGAATCAATAAATTTGTTTGGAGAATTTACTACGTTGTTTTTTGTCTTAACAATAATCAATTTCTCGATAGTTTTAGTACAGTAACCACAGAATAAGGTGGGTTAAATCAAACAAAAAACCTTATTGGCCCGAATCTTGACGTGGATTCTGCAAATCCGTGGTCTGAAACCAGGTTCTATGGTTGTCATAAGGCCATTAATTAACTCTATAAATTAACAAGGTAATAGTGAAAAATAAGTAATTTATGACATTTGATTACGATTAACCTGATTTTTGCTTAAATTGACTTTGGGCTTTAGTTATATTTTCACTTATTTGCATAATTTATGGAGTATGGAAAAACACTGGTATTCTAATTATTGTTCATAATCGTTAGCAATTAGGAATTTGGCGTACTTAACTTCCCTTCTTTGACGTTAACTCTATCAGCCCTAAATGGTAAAATACAAGGGTGTTTATTGTGTGTAGTTATGCTTTGTTTTTAAGTTATTAAGCTATATTAAGTATAACACCACATCTTAATCTTTGGAATATTGGAAGGAAAAGGGGAAAAAAAGAAAAAAAAAAAAAAAAAAAAAGAGGGAAAAGCAAGAAAAAAGAAGAAAAGTGAAGAGAGAGATAAAAAAAATTAAAAGAGAAATATAAAATAGAAGAGAAAATGAAAAATAATTCGAAAAAACATGCAACACCGGGCGAGCGACTCACAATGGATTCCAACATCGAATTATAAAATTAGAAAGAGAAAAATAGAAAATAATTCGAAAACATGCACACCGGGCGAGGACTCACAATGATTCCAACATCGATGCCGAAGAAGGGGTGGGTAATTGTCTGGGGGGGTAATTATCCGGGGGGTAAATATTCCGGGTAATGTCCGGGGTATTGTCCGGGGGTAATTGTCCGGAGGTAATTGGCTCGGGGGTAATTGTCCGGGGGTATTGTGCCGGGGTAATTGTCCGGTAATTGTCCTCGGGGGGTAATGTCCTCGGGGGTAATTGTCCGGGGTAATTGTCCGGGGTAATTGTCCTCGCGGGGTAATTGTCCAGGGGGTAATTGTCCTAGAACCGATGTAGACAAATAGGTCTCACAAATCTCTGATGACGCGGTGTCTACCTTTTCACAGGTTTTAGGATATTCTTTGACAGCTGAATGGTCTCGATTCTGGGACACCTCCAAATTATCCCTTGTGGATCTTTTCAGAGGAATAACGATAGAGTTCTCACTGATTTTGACAGAATTTTCGCTTTCACTTTTTGACTGTGCAGAGGACTTTCCCCTTGAGCGCATTGTCTTTTCTCGTTGCGCAACAAATCTAGATAGTTTGATATACATGGTGATGATGACTCCAAAATGTCCGATTATCCAAATGCACAAAACGCACTCTCCCGCGTATAAGTACACCCTTCCGCTAAATAAATTACAATGACGCATATGAAAGTAAGCAGCCAAGTAAACGCTATCATGATACCTACATTGGGATTACTGTAGAGCTTGATGAACGTGGCATGGCTTTTGGTAATGAGGTACCAAGTAGTGAAGCCGATGAGTGCATGTGTCGTGAGGCTCACCCCTACGCAGGCAAGAGCAACACTCGACGCGATGGAAGATAACCAACTAGTCGAGACGTCCCAACTGAGTGCCTCTACGGCATAGGAAACTACGCAGATCGATGTTAAGAGATCGGCACAAGCCAGGTTCATGACAAACCAGTTGGTAGTCGATCTCAGCTTGCGAGAGAGAATGATTGCGAAGAAGACAAGGAGGTTGCCTAGGATTCCTGTGAAAATGATGATGATGTAGACGGTTGCAAGGACGATGGTTTAGGAGAAGTCGATATCTTCATAATCATAGAAGATGTAATAGTCGGAAGAGCTGTCACTGGACGGACCAGTTGTCACCATGGCAACGGCACCTTCACCTGCCATTATCCGCAATTAGGATGGCTTGGAAGCACGTCTGGAGGAATTTATTGAGACAAACAAAAATCTCATGTAGATAAATGAATAATTGTATTATCAAACAGTACTGTATCGCCGATAGCAGAACAAAAAACTTATGCTACAGTCACATAGACATTTACGTTGCGTTACGTCCGGTTTCGTCCAAAAATAATTTTCTTTTTTGTGGATCCGACGGATGCCTTTCCGTCAAAGTCAGCAGTGGGAGTAGTGATAATTTTGTTCATCCAATAAAACAAAGAAAAACATAAGAAATAAGAGAATAGAAGATTAAATAAGGATAAAACAACAAATACGTAACTAAACGTAAGTGTCTGTGTGACTGCAGCATTACAAGCTCCTCTGCCAGCCGCGCGAAGTAAATGAGTTTTTGATTGGTATAGCTTAGGCTCGTAAGTTTGCTATAACGGCTAAAACTTACCTAAACATAACATATATATAAAAAAATATATATTTAAGAATGGACAGTGGTATATCAGGAAAAGTCACCGGGTCTTGGTAATATTATGCATTTGTCGTAAACGTGATTGAGTAGTCGTAGACGCAGTATTGAACAATAGAAAGAACAAACAAAGAAACAGAATTAATGGTGAATTTTACCTTTAGACAATGTTAAAAAATGGTTCCGTTCTTGGTTGCTTTTCTTGCTAGTCCAATCTGCTCACTGGTATTCGGACAATTTGTCTTCTAAATTACAAGTCTTTCATTAAATAATCTTGTCATTCAGCAACAACAACAACATTACGAAAGTTAAGTTGGAGATTTGACCTGCCTCAACCTTCTCCGTTTAATAACAATCGTCCATTCTGAAACCGAAGGTATTTTCATTTCCTTATATTTACATTACAACGTTCAACAGGAGAGCAAAGGAAAAACATACTTAAGAAGAATCCAAAACAGTATCATTTTCTCAGTATATAAAATGCAATAAAACAGGTTAGAGGGGGACTTTTTTTTTTCTTTTCTTTTGTTGACCAAATAAATAATAAATATTTAAAAATAGCTCCCTCTTTTTTATTATTATTATTTTTTTCCACTTGTTTAAGCTTTTGAGATAATTTTTAGATGGAGTCAATGTGATTATCATTTTGTTAAGGAATACAGGGCAAACTTTTTTTTATTGTATTAAAATTTAATATTTATGTATTTGTTTATTTATGTATTTATTATTTCCACATGTTTAAGCTTTTGAGATAATTTTTAGATGGAGTCAATGTGATTATCATTTTGTTAAGGAATACAGGGCAAACTTTTTTTTTTTTATTGTAAATAATGTATTTGAAATCCAGCTTTTCTTTAAAATAGTAGAACAATCACAAGGATACTTGTTACCCACAAAGAATTATTGATCCAGCGGTATCATCAAGATAATAAAGTAAAGTTTAATATGTGATCGCCATGGTTAGAGGAAGAGAGATAGAGAGTTTATTATACATTTTGTCACACACAGCATACACTCCATTACAAACGGGAAATATTGTGAATTATCACACACCAACTCACGATTTTCACATACTTTTACTAAATCAGTTCTTTTAAAATCTTTCTTTTCAGCACCTACATACTTTGCGTATTAAAGTCGGAACGAAATGATTGTATAAATTATATTTTGCAATTCATATCAAACACCAACACATTGATGATAATAACATTCGAGTGGGAAAATATGATTTCTAAAATGGTTTAATTTCAACATTTCGAGTATCTGTAATGTTACAATCATTTCTCAAGAAGTCCCGAGCACCACAATTGTTA
>CALNVZ010003430.1:23995452-24007646 GCA_940671915.1 Paracentrotus lividus | reverse complement strand
TTGTTTTTGTTTTTGTTTTTGTTTTTGTTTTGTAAATAAAGGAACCAATCGAAAAATAAAACATCCCAGAAGAGACAAAATGCAGCGAAATCCCTAATTTATGCAATTGATTATTACATTATATAACAGTTTTTAAAGAAGTTTTCCCTTTTCAAAAGTCTAACTCCCATTTATATAAAAGAGGAAAAGAGAATTTCAACTTATGGCCCTCCCTTTTTTTGCTCTCACATTAATTTTTTCCTCACGTGTATTGAGTTTAATTATAAAATTGCAAAAGCCAAAAGAGAATAAATTATATTAAGCGCGTGATTAATAATGTTAATTTTTTTTCCTCTTTTCCTTTCCTTTTTTTTTTCGGGTGGGGTGGGGGGGAGGGGTGAGTCGCATAAACTTGCCTTGCTTCTTCAAATCATTATATAGCATATTTATTTGTTCCCCTCTCGCCATTCTATCATTTAGAAAATATTGAAATTGCTAGCCCAAACAGATCAGACCTGCACTGCTTTTCCTAATTATTTAAATTCGTTAATAGCCAGTATTTGCGCTGTGCGCTCACGTGATTTAAATGACATAATTTAAACAAATGGATATCAATAACCCTTCTTGACCGGGCATCGAGCTCTAAAGAGGTCATAACCATTTTTATGCTAGAGATTGTCCAACTAAAACGAATTTTAAACAAAATTATTCAATATATTCTTGTCATTGAGTTATAAGATTTAATTGAAGAGGAATTCAATGAAATATGGTTTCGAACATTCTGTTTTCCATTATTTTTTTTTTTTTAGTGGAAGCTCGCTTGAATTATTATTAGTTTTTTTTTATTTGTCCCACCCCCTCCCTCTAGGAAATTTACGACCTATACCCCTCGATGCTATTACATTTATATAACCCCTATCCATGCCTGTGCAAACAAGAACGGGTGTTCGGAGCTCCAAAACGTGAGAGGACGCAATTATCCGCAACGCTTAAGTGTTTGTCCGCAGCCTCTTAAGTGTATTGTTTTCGGATACTTAAACGTTTGATACGTTAAATTACGGATAATTGCGAATACTTACGGTGGACGCAAATAAACGCAAATGGACGGAACTTAATAATTTTCCCGGATGGTCTGCGTCCTAGATACGGATAGTTACGTTCATTTACGGAAAGTTACGTTTAGTAACGGTTACTTACGTACTTTGGCATCCGTAAAGATGCCCTGCGAAATTTTGTACATTTCAAAATTTTGCAGGCTTGGCGCCATCATTGTGCGTATATACCGATACGGTTCAGGATCGGACAGATACGTATACTTACGTTCCTTGCGGATGACCGCGTCCATTCTGCGTTCATGCTGCGTCCACTCAGTCAAATCTATACGCAGCGGACGTAACTAATGCGGCGGTCACAACTCGCCGTACCATCGACGTGCAACTCCCTACGACGGATTCCGTAGAAAATTCGTACAGCGTTTGCACGATTTCAGACACGGCACGTCATGCGTAATGCTCTTTGAAGATTATTCGACATGCCTCCAATAAATTGCGATTGGATTTACGATGAACCTGGCATTGCGACGATGCAGGCACGATTCGCACGCGACCTCCAAACGTGCCTGCAATGGCAATGCTTGAATGTCAATCGTGCGATTCTGGTGGGCGGTTCTTGATGTTAAAATTAACCACGTTTGATGACAACTCATTGTGCACAGGCAATGTGCAGTGCACGTACGAAGTGGGCAAGACAGACGCAAGACCTACAGTCGTCTTGCCTTCAACGCCAGTCACAAGTGCCTTCATCTGCGCTCGCAGGCAAGTTTCAGACTCATGAATTATGCGTTCCACTGAGATGATTATGTAACTTGCAACAAAATTAACAACTAGTCCTGTTCGAATTTGAAGGAAAGAGAAATGAGAACAAAAAATATTAGGCCAATTTTGCATGGGGGGGGGTGGGATTGAATTAATATTATACCTCAGGCCTCAAATATTAAGTGTTGTAAATAATCTGTATTTCTGCAGTTGCAATATACATAGTGGCGTTGTTATCGGTCACTTCGTCTGATATTTGGGGTGATTTGGCTTCTAGAGGGGTCCCGCTCATTTCCAAAAAATGATGGGTTCAAATTTTCAGATCCCCCATCATTTTCTTATTGGCGCCTTTTGGGCCGCCATTTTGGCCTATATATTAATTCCGTCCAATTTCAATGACTCGTAAGTGGTCCAGCAATTTCAAAGAAATTCAATAACGGATAATATTTGCACCATCAAAATTTACTTTCTTCACAGTTTAGGGGTCCAAATGAACAAAAGAACTGTGAAAAATGAAGGGCGTAATATAACGAATTGAGGAAAATGTGGCGTTTTTAATTTTATTTTCAAGTGTCAGGATGTCAAAAAAAAATTAGTTGAACATGGATTAAAACATGGAATAAAATGAGAACAATTGTCACATACCATTTAGATGGCTATTCCAACCTTTTAAAGGTTAAAATATACCCATTTAGTCTTTTATCAGATGTAAACGTTACTTTGACAACAGATTTGCGACAAACATACTTTTGATAATGTTTTTTAAAAAAAAATACTTTAAATATAACGTCTTCGGCTCACTCAAATTGCATGGATAATCAAAAATAGAATAAAAGTTTTTGAACTGGAGTACTCTTACAAATAATGTTTTACTAAAATCGCAGGTTTTGTTTTTGTTACAACATGATATTGCCGCCCTAACCATCGCCTGCTTGAAATTTCACATTAAAATAACAGGGCGTGACACTATTTCTTTCATTAGTATGCTACGGCGCCAGTGCAGATCCAGCGCGGCGCAGGGGACGCGCACCCCCTATAACTTTAAAACCCACTATCTGACTGCTTAATGTAAATTTGAAATTTTCGGTCGTTACGTCCCCTAACATTTCCAATTTTTGGGTGAGCCCCAGTATTTTTTTTTATCCTTGATCCGCCGTTCTGCATGTTATACTCGAAAGAAACAAGAACTTGTTTTAAAAATATTGTATCATCTTGTGCGCATGCCGCGCTCCTTCAAAATGAGCAAAGGAGGTGGATTCCATCTGCGATTCTAGGCTGAACACCAACAAGCGTATTGCCTAGCTCAGTCGTAGATACCAGTCTAAAACAACAGGAGGTCTTCGTATTCGAATCCCATGGAATCTCTCACTTCTGTGATGGGGTTAGAAATGAAGAAAAAATTTCACTGGCCCCCTTGATCCGCACGGACTATGCTAACGGCCAAAATACGAGATAGTTGGCTGTTAGACATTAACGGCGAGCTCGTAGAGCGAGCAACATAATTTTATAATAATATTCCTTTTTATAACTGAATAACAAATTGGGAGCAAGAAGGCCAGGATATAAAGTCCCTGCCCCGAAATATAGCTGAGCCCAACAAAGATACTAAAAACAATAACTTAAAGAGCATCGAGCACGCAGGACGACTGAAAATAAATAGTCGTGAACCTAAGAGTTATTTATTAGCAAATCGGTAGCAGGAAAAGGAGCTCAAAGTAATATCGCAGCCTCCTACAAAGGGAGAGGGGGTTAAATGCCGAGTCAAACTCGATAGGAAGATGCCCTTTGTAAGGCTCAATAATAATGAAGACCCACCCAACAAACAACGGCCGGTGTTCAAAGCGATTACCCAATCCAAAATAAGTAAGTGACCCTTTGATTCCTGACAAAAACTAACTGAACTTTAAAATTTGCAAATAGCGCAGAGTGACGGCTATATATATAAAAGCGATGTTATTTGCGAGATATTTTGAAAGTATCCGGGATTGTTCAAAAACGAATGGGAGGGGGACAAGGAGGGAAGGGGCTCAATGAATACCACTGCCCCCTCAAACATTGGGGTTCATAGTATTCAGCCCCCACCAAGACAGGTCAAGGGGGAGCTCAGACCCCTGCAGTAGTGTTGTTATCTTTTTTAAAATGCAATTTAATCTTCCCATGAGAGTGAACCTACATTGACCCCGAGTATACGTCATAAATACTTCATATTAAAAACAAAAGAAAAGTTTTCTCCTGCCACTACAATCATCTTTGCATCGTTGTACGAGCACCACCTTGCACGCACGACATTGCACCAGTCCCTGCACCTTCCTCCGTAGTTTTTTCCTGCAAGTGACGTCATTCACATTTTGCAGGAATTGCAAGACGAACGTACGTGTCAGGTACAAACGAGCGCGTTACTTAGCAGGCACGACGAACGGTCACCTGTCCTGCAACCAATTTTAAAGCCGCGTAGGAGTCCGCAGGAATTGCCTGCATCAAGCGCAGGCTACGTTGATGGCACGTGCCCCGTAGCCTACGACGAGTTGTGACCGCCGCATAAACGTAAGTGTCTGTGTGACTGTAGCATAAGTAGTTGTAGACGCAGTATTGAACAATAAAAAGAACAAACAAAGAAAAAGAGTTAATAGTGAATTTTACCTTTAGACAATGTTAAAAAATGGTTCCGTTCTTGGTCGCTTCTCTTGCTAGTCCAATCTGCTCACTGGTATTCGGACAATTTGTCTTCTAGATTACAAGTCTTTCATTAAATAATCTTGTCATTCAGCACCAACAACAACATTACGAAAGTTAAGTTGGAGATTTGACCTGCCTCAACCTTCTCTGCTTAATAACAATCTTCCGTTCTGAAACCCAAGGTATTTTCATTTCCTTATATTTACATTACAAAGTTTACAGGAAAGCAAAGAAAGACATTGAAATATTTAAGAAGAATCCAAAACACTATCATTTTCTCAGTAAATGCAATAAAACAGGTTAGAGGGGGACTTATTCCCTAACCCGCCTGTAAAATACCTAGACAAATGGTAGTTAAATTTGCTTGGAAAATGGGCTTGAACATGTCATAAAAGGCCGAACGTTGTTGTTGTTGTTGGTTTTTTTTTTACCAAATAAATAACAATTATTTAAAAATAGCCCCCCCTTTTTTTTTATTTTATTATTTTGTTTATTTTTTATTCTTTACATGTTTAAGCATTTGAGATAATTTTTAGATGGAGTCAATGTGATTATCATTTTGTTAAGGAATACAGGGCAAACTTTTTTTTATTTTTTATTGTACATAATTTATTAGAAATCCAGCTTCTTCTTTTTTTAAATAGTAGAAGAATCACAAAGATACTTGTTAACCACAAAATGAATAGTGAATAGCCAATGGCTTATAAGTCGCTTATAAATAGTCACTGACATCATCAAATCACACTGATTGCTTTGGAGAAATATTATTTGTGCTATAAATCGCCAGAAAATCGCACTCGGGATAATGGCTTATAAACAGACAATGGCTTACACACCGCTAATACCCCCGTCACACTGAGCTCGTTCCTACTACGTCCTTGCAAATTTTGACTAACGGGCATAGTCTGTGTGTAAACTGAGTGGACGTAGTAAATACTTCTTACGATCTGTTTACGAACTTCATGGACTAGCTCGGTCGGATTTCCAAAAAAAGTGTTCAAAAAAATCGGGCGCCCATCTCGTCCTAAAATTTTAACGGGGTGGCAACGTACCTGAAACGAGATGGACGTACTACAAACGAAATTGCCGTACTTAAATCGTTCTAAAGATGTGCTAGGACGTCATACAAACGAGCATTGTATATTAATTATTCAAGTTCTAAAATTACACGTAGTGACAACGTTCCTTAAACGGGTAGGACTTACTCTGAACGAGAAGGACGTATTACGAACATACGTTTCAATTTTTAAACAGAACGGCATGTCATAATTCCCGTCACACTGAGCTAGTTCTCACTGCGTTCTAGGTAGTTCTTTGTGAACGGGCTCAATCTGTTTACACACGGACTGAACGTAGTGCAGACCTTTTAGAATCTAGTACGGACCGTTTACAATCTGTTTACGAACTTGGCGAACGGGCCCGAACGGAGAGAACGGAAAGGCATTCCGATTTTTTTGAACATGTTCAAAAAAATCGTACTGGCTTCAAGTTCTAAAATTAAACGTAATGACAACGTTCCTTAAACGGGTAAGATTTACTCTGAACGAGAAGGACGTACTACGAACGTGGTACCTAACTTTTATCATGCTGCGCATAGGCACTTTTAGTGACCGTTTGGACGTGCTACGAACGGTATAGAGTGAACGAGCAGTTTACTCGTTCTGAACTGGATAACAACGTATTGCGGACGCGATAAAGACGGAATTGACGTAACGAGAACTATTTATGAACTGCCTAGCATCGTATTCAAGAAATTTTTTTCAAAGTTATAAGTTCCAACCCGACCAAAGCCCGTTCAGCATTTTTTTTTAAAACGGGCAAAAACGGGCAAGAACGTTAAAGAACGACCTCAGTGTGACGGCCCCCTTAATTGATCAAGAAGAAATAAGATTTTAAAAACACAAACGTATCTATACGTAAGTGTCTGTGTGATTGAACCATTAGGCTCGTAAGTTTGCTATGATAGCTAAAGGGCCTGTCCCACAGGGGAAAATCGTTATGGCGACAACTTATGCATGTTAGAACCTGCCAGAATCGTGTAAGAATCGTAGGTGACCGAAGATCATATACGTATCTACGACTCTGTCTACGATAGGCTCCGACAACGACTTTCTTCCTCGCAAACAATAGACTTAACAGTAGCTTGTATCCGATAATACAATAGCCTCGACCTTCGCGATTCCGGCAGCTCGACTTCTCTCGTCGCAGCTTAAAATCAACCAAAATATGAACTTGCGCACTGTGGCGATCCTTGCGACTGACGCAGCGATCGAGTGTTTTTTACCTGATGGCGGCCTGTCGCCTTTATGTTCGTGATAGTCCTCTCAGTCGCGCATTATAATTTGGGTCGTGAGTGATTTTTGGAAATTTCAAAAATCATCGGCGACTGTACAGTATCTGAATGGGAGGCCGATCCAGATTTTGGTTAATGATGGTGGCGACAAAGGCCGTAGCAGCTTAAATTTCACTGGCAGTTCGGTTCAGCGATGCGTGCAACGTACGCTGGAGCGCGGCAACCTACAACTGGCCGCCGTTCCGCTCTGCTAAACATGTTCTATCTGGCGACAATCTACGATAGCACCTTGTCGCGTCAAGAGAAGACAGGCTACGGTCATTGACGTCAACCCAACTGACGCCGGCTATTGTTTAACTTGTTGAGAAACCAGCGGCGAACAGAATTTTGCTACGTATTTGTTGGCGACAGATGCGATAATTCACGATCTTATAGGCGATTGGACCTGTGCATGGTTGCGATGGGTACTAAAAAGTAGTTCGTAGGTTGTCGCCACAACGATCGCCTTCTGTGGGACAGGCCCTTAAAACTTACCAAAACATAACATATATATACCGAGTGAGTCAGAAAAAACTTTACACTTAGAAAAATGTCAATAAAAACAAGACCAATTTATAAATTCCACATTTTCATACATATTCTGAAAGAGTAACTCCTCCCGCATCTTTTGGTACCAATTTCGTGTGTTATATCTTCACGCCTGGATGAACGCAACGCATTGTTTGTGAGCATGTCAATTTCGAATTGTGCCAGAATGGGAGTAAAATCAAAAGAACAAAAAGCTATAAAAAAGCAACTTCATCCTGATTAAAATAGCATAACTTTTAAACGAAAATGTCTTCCGCTTATTAATTTGGCAGGGGTGTTGTTATACATGTTGACTACATCTTGTATGGAAATGAGTTAGATCTGTAGAGTCAGGCATGAGTTAGCACACGTCAAAGACAAAATAATCACTTTTCAAAAGTATTAGGAGGCCTTTTTAGGTCTGTCAGTGGTAATTTACTCTTTGATGTGTACTCATTCGTGCATTACTTGACGAGTCAATCTAATTTTCATGCAAAATGTAGTCAATATATGTAACAACACCCCTGCCAAGTTATTAAGCGAAAAGCATTTTCGCTAAAAAGTTATGCTATTTTAATCAGAATGAAGTTGCTTTTTCTAGCTTTTTGTTGTTTTGATTATACTCCCATTCTGGCACAATTCGAAATTGACATGCGTCGTGTTAATCCAAGCGTAAAGACATACCATACAAAAATGGTACCAAAAGATGCAAGAGGAGTTACTCTTTAAGAATATGTAAAATAATTTTGGGTTTATGAATTGGTTTTCTTTTTATTGACATTTTTCTAGGTGTAAAGTTTTTTTTTACTTCCTCGGTATATTAAAAAAATATATATTTAAGAATGGACAGTGGTATATCAGGAAAAGTCACCGGGTCTTGGTAATTTTATGCATTTGTCCTAAACGTGATTTAGTAGTCGTAGACGCAGTATTGAACAATAGAAAGAACAAACAAAGAAAAAGAATTAATAGTGAATTTTACCTTTAGACAATGTTAAAAAAATGGTTCCGTTCTTCGTCGCTTTTCTTGCTAGTCCAATCTGCTCACTGGTATTCTGACAATTTGGAGATTTGACCTGCCTCAACCTTCTCTGTTTAATAACAATCTTCCGTTCTGAAACCCAAGGTATATTCATTTCCTTATAATTACATTACAACGTTTACAGGAAAGCAAAGAAAGACATTGAAATATTTAAGAAGAATCCAAAACAGTATCATTTTCTCAGTAAATGCAATAAAACAGGTTAGAGGGGGACTTATTCCCGAACCCGCCTGTAAAATACCTGGACAAATGGTAGTTAAATTTGCTTGTAAAATGGGCTTGAACATGTCATAAAAGGCCGAGGGTTGTTGTTTTTGTTGTTGACCAAATAAATAATAAATATTTAAAAATAGCCCCCCCCCCTTTTTTTATTTTTTTTTTATAAATTAAAAAAAAAAAATTCTTCACATGTTTAAGCATTTGAGATAAGTTCTAGATGGAGTCCATGTGATTATCATTTTGTTAAGGAATACAGGGCAAACTTTTTTTTGATTGTACATAATTTATTTGAAATCCAGCTTTTCTTTAAAATAGTAGAACAATCACAAGCCAGGATACTTGTTACTCTCAAAGAATTATTGATCCAGCGGTATCATCAAGATAATAAAGTAAAGTTTAATATGTGATCGCCATGGTTAGAGAAAGACAGGAAGAGAGATAAAGAGTTTATTATACATTTTGTCACCCACAGCATACATTAAGTCCATTACAAACGGGAAATATTGTGAATTATCACACACCCACTCACGATTTTCACGTACTTTTACTAAATCAGTTCTTTTAAAACCTTTCTTTTCAGCACCTACATACTTTGCGTATTAAAGTCGGAACGAAATGACTGTATAAATTATATTTTGCAATTCATATCAAACACCAACACATTGATGATAATAACATTCGAGTGGGAAGATAATTATGATTTCTAAAATGGTTTAATTTCAACATTTCGAGTATCTGTAATGTTACAATCATTTCTCAAGAAGTCCCGAGCACCACAATTGTTATCGTGCAGTAATAGATGTGCCTACACCTTCTGTTTTACGCATTTTTAAAATGAAATCTTAAGCATAATATAAAAGAGATGAGACAAAAGTGCATTTACAACATACGTTAATTTTTTTTTTTTTATTATTCTTGAGAATTCTAACTTATGTCCTGTTAGTAAATAATAATAATGATGCTCAAATAGTAATACATTAATTTCAGAAAGAAAGCTTACTATTTTTCATTGATTTTAATTTTTACAATGATATTATTACGTTCAGAAATAATTAAACATGGACATGTAATTTCAGAAAGAGAAATTAATATGTTCATCGACTTTAATTTGTACAATGTTATGAAATTATTATGTTCAGAAATAATTAAACATGTACAGTATGTATACATGTATAATATGAGCAAATAGTACCAACATTACGAATTATTAAAATTCATCGGGAAAGCATTCCCTTCAAACTCTATAGCTACTTATCTCTCTTTTGCCCAAATAGTTTAGACAGAGACCGCGATTGAGGCTCTCAATGCCTATAGGTTAAATGGTCTCCAATATTTATATAGGTTTCATAGAAAGTCACAACACGGAACTGAAGTTGGAGATCTATTTTCATGATATATTTTTAGAGCGCCAATCAATCAGGCTCTATGAAAATCTGCGGGTAGTGCGTGAGGGTGTGGGTGGATGTGGGTGAGTGGGAGTGTGAGAATGATTATGGGATGTGGGCGAGTGGGGTGTGAGAATGATTGAATGGATGTGTGGGAGTGTGAGGGTGAGTGAATGGATGTGGGTGAATGGGAGTGTGAGAGTGATTGAATGGATGTGGGTGGGGGAGTGTGAGGGTGAGTGAATGGATGTGGGTGATGGGAGTGTGAGTGATTGATGGATGTGGGTGAGTGGGGGGAATGTGAGAGTGATTGGGTTGATGTGGGTGAATGGGACTGTGAGAGTGATGGGTAATGTGGGTGAGTGAAAGTGTAAGAATTATTAGGGGATGTGGGTGAGTGAAAGTGTGAAAGTGAGTGAATGGATGTGGGTGAGTGGGAGTGTTAGAGTGATTAAATGGACGTGGGTGAGTGGAAATTTAAGAGTGATTTTGTGATGTGGGTGAGTGGGAGTGTGAGAGTGATTGGGTGGATGTGGGTGAGTGGGAGTGTGAGAGTGATTTGGGATGTGGGTGAGTGGGAGTGTGAGAGTGATTGGGTTGATTTGGGTGAGTGGGAGTGTGAGAGTGAGGTTGGATGTGGGTGAGGGTGTGATTCATTTCTGTCGCTACCTCATGGTGTTGATTCATGAAAGAAAAAACAAAATAAAGCATTGGTAGACATTCTTTTTAAAATTACACCATCTTTAGCTTAACGCTGTATTTTTTTTCGGGGAATTTATTTGGGTTGATTTCAGTCAGACAATATAAACATTAAATCCAGTTGCAGACGAAAAAATGACATAGGCATACATAACATTTTGGTAACATTACTCAAGAAATACAAATATATGAAAAATATCAAAACATGTCATAGGTGTAGGCCTATACTCCCTTTATCAAAAGAAATGGTATAAGTGCGAAAAAAATTCCTATAATATGAAGATTTGTCATATTCTGGTATTGTTTGGTATTTCTTGAGATATGATATTATTTCTTTACAAGCAAGAAAAATCCATTTTGCGCACGCCATCCCATGCCTGCTTTGTGTATGTTTCGAACATAATAAGCCAAAATGACCGCGACAGAACACAAGGTTCGGGCAATTTTGGTTCTCTCGTTGTGGCACAAAATTTTAATAGCATATATAATTCTATATATATATATATATATATTTTTTTTTTTTTTTTTTGCAAAAGCAAAATATACCAAATCACGTGTATCAACAAGAGAAAATGAAGATTTCATACCTAATTTATTTTCCACGGTTGTACCAATTTTTGTATTCGGCAATAAGCCTATGTCAAGAAATAGGTGCAAAATGCGTTACCTGTCCAAAAATTTGTATAAATGTACATTTTCACCCTCAAACATTTCTAGTTTCTTTATAGTAATGTCAAACATGCATAAAAGTATAAATTATACATATTGAAATCTGAGATTGGAAGGAAGATGATTAACATATTATTTTGCCTGTACAGGGTATGTAATTAAAGCTATACAGGTTGTTACAAGGAAAATGGTTTAAAAAGTTCCACCATTTCACTGGCAAGTAATTTGTTATTCTTTGCACCAAATAAAATTAATCAACTTGGATTGTGTTAATAAGACCCTATGCTTTAAAAAATATATAAACTTGTAGGACAAAATAATTTTTTCCAACCGCGCTACAGGGTGTCAAAAGAAGGGGGAAATAGCGAAAATTGCAAAAATCGGGTCTTCTACATAATGAATTACAACTTTAATTACAAAGTTTATTCCAAGGAATATGTCTCAATTCAATTGTGTATCTACATACATGAAAAGAAAAGGGGGAAACACAATTATTGTTATAAAACTGCATGTTGCATTTTGTTAATGCCTGCAATGCGTTTTATATGAGGGTGCGTGTATGAAGTACGATTTAATTGCAGAATTGACTTTCACTGAAAAAAATGTACCTTAAATTTATTTGAAATAAGATAAATTCCAAAACATATTTATATATGTATATGAAATTAATCTGAATATTAATACAAGTCTTATGAATTTATCTAATTTAATCAAATTTTCTTTCAAGATCCTAAACAGAAATTTGAAACATCAAAATATTAAAACATTAAATGTGATATTGTGTATTTTAATACCTCTTGCTAGATGCAAATATTTCAAAATGAAATTTGGTCAACCATGAATTTAGTCCC
>CALNVZ010003430.1:23949645-23968387 GCA_940671915.1 Paracentrotus lividus | reverse complement strand
TCTAACAACTGTTTGTTTGTGTGAGTGTTGTGTGTAGCCTGTGGAATGTGGATATGTTTGTTGAGTGTACGAGTGTGTGTGTGTGGGGGGATGTGTGTGGTGAGAGCGTGTGTGTGTATGTTTGTTTAACAAAAAAAATTTCACCAAGCAACTTGGCGCCGTTGAGATTTTACCGTCTTCTGAAGATTGTCTGTTACTCGGTCATGCGTGGAAAGATCCAAATGAAAAAGGTACCAACATATGCTAGGAGGATGGCTCTACCAAGATATGTCATGAAACCCAAGATTAAATCTTCATACTTTTCACAAGACAACTTCAAAATGATGAGATATTTTTTACTCAATGAAAAAAGTTGCAAAAGTCTTCAGCTTTTCAGTATTGGTCAGGTATTCACAATCAGTCAGTGTTAGTCGTCTCCGACTCATGTGCCCCGTAACACAAAAGTTTGCTATCTAGCACAAAATGGCATAGCCAATCAAAATCATAGTTGCACAATTTGGGGGTCAAATACCGTCCAGCAGCCAATTGAATTGTTGTTCTTTCAAATTTGCAATCAATCACAAATCTATTGGCCCGTATTCTGCTGCGGAGTTTAGAGTTGTGCTGTCGCACCAAAATAGTACGGATATTGAAACGAGAATGAAACGCTGGTTTGCACGCTTCTCCATGAAGCGTCAGTGAAGCGTGCGTCTAATCGTACGAATGAAAACGCGGATAACGTCATTCGAGATCAAATCTGTACAAACATTTGTAAAGAATTCTAAACTTTAAGGCCCGTATTCTGTTACGGCGTTTAGAGTTGTACGGCAATTGACAATAGAATCGAACAATAGCACCGTACGAGAAAAAACTCCCAGCACGAAAAAAACCTCCCAAACGTGTACAACTTCCGTACAGCTGGAAGTTTCTAGTGCACTGAAATGCATAAAGATAAAACCGGAAATCCATTGAAATAATGACGCAACAATGATTGTTTGTAGCAACTTTATCCTTTGAGTGCCGAGTGTTGTGCATTGTCGCTTTTCATGCATTTTTAAATATCACGTCCTATTCATTAACAATTCAGTGGCCTGGGATGGGAACAATTAACCAGGGAGGTGGAAAGGGAGTTTTATTCCTTTTTGAATTAATCTCCCTAAAGTGCTTCCACGAATTTTTTTTTTTTTTTTTCTTTCACAAAATGTGAAGTGTCCATATTTGGGCGAAAAAGCAATAACGCTTGAAATTTGATTCCGATATCCACGGGCAACATATTGCATAGCGCAAAGGTTCAGTTGTGGCATGCGCATCAATTTTTTTTTTTTCTTAATTAGCAATTTTTTTTTTTTTTTTTTTCTCTTTTTTTTTTTCCTTATTTGGGAGGGGGCAAAAGTTGTAATAATTATGGGAAGGGGTAATTTAAAGTTTACCACTATTTTAAATATTCACTCTTTTACAAGAGCCATACACATGAAACATAAACGTCAATAGTTCATTAAACAATATTCACATCGCCTCGAAATCCCTAACAATCTATCAAATAATTTATAAATAATATGGAACTTTGAAGAAATGGGTGGAATTCTGGTTTCCATTCTTTTTTGTGTGTATTTTTTTTTGTAGCATCGTTGTATGTATGTGTGCTCTGCTCGCTATAGTTTGAAAATGGAACGGGAATTCTTTTTATTGTGATTGAAAAATAGTGGATTCTCTAGCTTACCGAGGGTTAATATAAGTTATCAAAGCACGGATGTTCCATCTTTTCGTTTGGAGATGCTTAGCGGTTTCCAGGTTAATGGTCGACATATGCACACATGACAAGACAAACGTTCGAGATTCGGGCGGAATACCACTTGCTGAATGATAGGGGAGAACCGGGGACCAAATGTAACACGGGGACAATTGTAAACAGAGGCTCATCCCATTTCCTAGCAAGAAAACACTGCTCTTAAATTAAATTTGGTTAGGGAACATGCGCATTGTTAAAAAATCGATTCCACATGCTGTATGGAGTTGCCAAGATTTAACCGGTTAACGGTCGTGGAAGCTTTCTACAGGAGCGGGAAAACCCGTTTTTTGAGGCAGTTGAAAATGTAATATTTTCCACATACCACTTGTTTTTCCTTTATTCTGGACAATTGTGGATGAGCTACGGCTGTCTTTTTCGTACATTTTAGAGAATTACATGTTCTTTGGTAGGCCATATTTGCCTAAATGTTTCAACGACGGATACCGAGCTAAGATAGAAAAAAAATCTTCCAAATATGGTCAACTCTGCAAGGGTGCAATTGTAACAAGTGTTAATCAATTGCCCTAGTTTCTGTTAAAGTCTGCCCGTAAGGAACTCGTAAGCGATTTCCCGATGATCAACGATAGTATTCCATAACCAATCAGGGGCCGCGCGAGCGTTTGTTGGAAGTGGAGGGGCTGAGGCGGGCAAGTGGGAGGGGAGTGGGTGGAAGGGGGGGGGGGGGGGTGAGAGAGAGGGGGGGCGGGCTGAACGACATCTAAAAATCCACAAATGTATGGTCAATTTTTTTCCGTTTTTTTTGTACAGACTAAAAATCACAAATGTTATGGTCATTTTTCGTTTTTGTACAGTTCGCTGACGAAGCCTCCCAGGCTACCGTGGCCCTGCAAATTACATAAAATTAAGCAATTGTCCGCGGATTGTTGTCCCTGTTAAACATAATTAAAACATAATCAGAAACCTGCTTGAACCATGGAGGTACTGTATTGAGACGTTCCGGCGAGTCTACCCAAGACGTCTCCACGACAATTTTATTTAAAAAAATCCGTCTCCGCGCATTAGGAGACGGTCTCGGAGACGTCTTCTATACTTATATCGTCGGGAGACAAGATTCCTATTCTGTCGCGGAGGACGCGTCTTCGCGAGTGAGATATTGCACCCTTAGCTGCAAGCAATGCATAACTTCAGAACTTTGACAATGTATTTCAATTTAATGCTTTAATCAAAAACAAAGGTAACAACATCTATAACTCCAACATAGAAATTAGGGTGGGTATCGTCATTCGCGGAGACCAGTCTCCACGAAGAAATAGAATTTCGTCTCGCGATGGATAATAGATATTAGAAACCGTAGTCGAGACGTCTCGAGACAGTCTCCAGCGATATGGGTAGTGTTTTGAATATTACTTCTGGGTCCGTACGCGAAACAAAAATTTTCTATTTCTAATGCGGCATGAGTCTCTCGCAAAGCGAGATACCAGAAGCCTAAGTTTTTTTAATTCCTTGTTGTTGTTGTAGTTGTTGTTTTTATAATAAATTTCATTATCACTTTTCTGGAAAGAAATATAAAGTGAAAAATATGAAAAGAGAGTGCATTACGTTCTTTCAATGTCATGGATTGGTAAATAGGAGTAGACTTAGGATAAAGAGAAAACTAGCAAAAGAAAAGCGTTTGATAAGCTAAAGTATTCAGAACTTTTATAACTTTTGAAATGTATTGTCGTTATTATTGTTTACAAACACAAAAGGTACATAAACCTATATTCAGACATGAAATTCAATACTTTGAAACATATTCTGTCTAATTTAGGTTTTGTTAGAATGCATGAAATATCGAGTTTTGTTTTATTTCATCTGTTTCACTGTAATCAGAGCCTCAAGTTTGTTATTCTTGTTTTTTTTTTAAATAATTTATATCACTTACTAGAGAACTTCAGAACTTCATAGCTTTGAATGTATAATCAATTATTATAGTTTCTTTTTTTTACAAGGACCAAAGGTAACCTTATCTATGAGCTCAAACATGAGGAATAAATAACTGAACATATGATTTTATTTCATTTTATTCGTCGAGTGTTCATGGTATAACACATAAAAGAAACACTGACAGGATAGCCCATGAAAACCGAAAAGACCTATTTACAATGGGGTCAATTAAAATGGGGAAGAGAATAGGGACCCCCCGACTTGTTTTTTTTTCTTATTAAAAAAAGCACATATTAAAAGAGAGAAAGAGGAAAGAGGAAGGGAGAGAAAGGGAGAGGCGGAGAGAGAGAGAGAGAGAGAGAGAGGGGGAGGGCAGATAGGAAAGTAAAGAAGTAAAGAGGGAGTGAATGAAGAAAAAAGAAAGAAAGAAAGAAAGAAAGAAAGACAGAGGAGAGAGAGGGAAGGATGGCAGCCCCCATAAAAAAAAAATATATATATATTTTCAATATGATACCTGAAAATATATGTCCAATACGTTTTGTTAAAAGGGCAGACTATGATTTAGCCAGAGAGAAAAAAATGGCGTAAATTTTGAAGATTGATTTTTACAAAAAAAAAAGAAAGAAAGAAAAAAAAAAAGCTGTCATTTTTACTTCTTCTCAGAAATGTATCACTTTATTTTGAAAGAATGCGTTAAAGTCAAAAGGCGTAAGCCTAACAAAAAGTGTTATACAACAGTTGTCAGTTAAAAGATATATTGTGTAGGTACAAAGTAGATAAAGAACCAAAATATGAATTAATGAAGGTTCTATAATTCTACAGTTAAAGGGTGAAGCCACAAAACCTAAAAAAAAAAAAAAAAAAAAAACTATCATAACTTTTGTCCCATTTCATGCATATAACAAGTGGAAAATGTAATATAAATGGGTCAAGCATTGTCATGTTTCATTATAATTAGTTTTATGTGTTAATATGTTTAATTTGTCATGTGCATAGCTTTGATAAAGAAAAACAAAATGTTACAAGTTCATGTGTTACAATGCCCGCACGTCTGTTACAATTGCCCCTCGTCACGGGCAATTGTAACACTCGACCTCTTGTTTTGAAATGGTAATGGCTTCAAAATGACTTGTTTTACTTTACCCAAACCGATTCATATGTCAAGCTAAGATATGCATATTTCATTTTATTTAGTTTTAAGCAAGTATTTAGCTTCAATAAAGCTGATAGGTCAAATTTGGAAAAACTGTTACAATTGCCCCAGGTCTCCCCTACTCGTTTAGTATTTGAATCCAATTGCATAAGTAGTTGTTGCTATGACTGGCAAACACGTTTCTTTGTCTCACATAGCACACACTAATATATGCAAAAAAGGAAATCGAGTGGGCCTATTTTTTATGCCAAGTGCCATTAATAATTCAGTAGTCTTAAAGAAAACATTAGTTTACATTCTCAGTTGAAAATGATAATGGTGTTTTTCTCCTCTGTAGAAATTATGGACGTATATAGGTGGTATCTGACGTCGCGGAGATGTCTCTGAGACTCGACACTGGAGACGTCTCCGATAATTGTGTTATGTAATCATAGAGACGTCTCCACGACAGAAAAAAACACACACATTCATAAGCATGTTCTATTTTCCCACCATAAAGGTGGTATCTCACTTTGTCCCCGCGACTCGGATACTCCAGGACGTCTCCAAAATATATATATTTTTTTTTTCTGTCGCGAGCATTCGCGGCGATCCCGGGAGACGGGGGTGACGTGTCCCCGCTCCCTCGATTTTTTTATGGGTAATCGTCCCCCTTCGATTTTTAAAAATTGAACAATTTTTATGTAGTGATTAGCTTGTGAAGCTAATAAAGAGGTAAAATGTATGTCAAATAAGATGCTAAATGTTATTATAAAGGCAAAATTTCCGGCTCGCGCTTCGCGCTCGCAATCATTTTCATTAGTTTCTGCATAAAATGTGCGAAGTATGCGAATTTGAGTGTATTATTTTTTCACTTTTGGGTGTTTCTGTCCCCCCCCGCCCCCGCCACCCGTCCCCGTGTGACATGAAATCGCCGCGCTTGGTCGTGGGAATATCTCGGAGACGTCTCTGAGACGTCTGCGCGACAAAAAAAAAAAAAAAAACATCCAAAATCATTTCAAACCATTCTCAAATTAGTCTCAAACTAGTTTCTAAATCCGTTTTCCCAGTGTAATGACAAGTGACTTGCCACCATTAGTTTATTGTTGGTTTTTGCGTCAGTTGTCCTCTCTACAATATGTCAGGTCAAACTAACACTTCAATCGTGTCGGAAAATGTCATTTTTGATGATTAACATGCAATTAATCTAATCGTTGTGGACAGTTCTATAATGCACCCTAATTCTTAAACAAAGTTTTAACAACCTTTAACTTCAAGTTAAGAGAAAATAGATAAATTAGCTTCCTCCGACATAAAACTCGCAAAGCTATAATCAAATTCTAAACCACCTATGCCCCTAGTTTAGAATTCTTTACAAATGTTTGTACCAATTCGATCCGAATGACGTCATCCGAATCTACTTTCGTACGATGAGGCGCCACGCTTCACTGACGCTTCATAGAGAAAGCGTGGTGCAAATCAGCGTTGCATTCTCGTTTCATTACCCTTACTATTTTCGTGCGACAGCACAACTCTAAACACCGTAACAGAATACGGGCCTAAGAATTTGATACACTGTAAACATTAATTAGTCATTGGTGCTTATAAATTAGTCAAAACGACTAATTTTTATTAGTCCAGTCTCAGTGACTTAATTACCGCAGTAAAAACTAGTTTAGGTAAGTCATTTCGACCAATATACACAAGTCATTTAACAAATGACATGTTTATATCGGTCAAATGACTAATAAATGACTTGTAGGCCTTTAAATGACTTGTTATTGGTCAAAATGACAGGCCTACGCGGCACGTACGCGCACGTAAAATTCACGGTTGTACCATACAAACCATAGACGTACGTAAAAGGGACACGTACACATACCGCTGGTTTATCGCTATGCAAAAAAAACAACAACAACAACAACAACAACAACAACAACTAAAAACGACATCGGATGCAACGCCCAAGAATTAGATCCATCTCAGGAATGCTCTTAAAGATCAAGGTAAGTTTATGTCATAATAATATTTTTAACGCGAAATCCGAGCATGGAATGTGCGAAGAAATTGTGTCATTGAATCATTATTGCATCCCCATATGCTCAATTCCACATTAGTTGTATTTATCATGGAATAGACCTACTAGTAATTTGTAGTGGAAATTACAGAATACACTCCATACTCGGATGGTCTGCTGAATGATTATAGTTATGATATTATGATCGATAATTAGTATCATCGAATATCGAATCAAGGAAAGAGTTCCTCTTGCGACAGCCACTCAAAATAAATCGATATAAACACACCTCTGCGCATGCGCGTCTATAATATATATCAGACATCCTGCTTTTGCTATTCAAGATTGATTCAAGAATAAAAAAAATCCTTGGCAGTTTGCAAGTCGTCTCGTTATTGTAGTGGTGAGAGAGTATGACAGTGACGCTGATGACTCGGGTTCGACTCCCACTATTCATTTTATCTTTTTTGACTAAATATAAGTTGTATTTTTTTATTATTATTAAAAAAATCATTTTTTAATCT
The DNA here is from genome assembly GCA_940671915.1 of Paracentrotus lividus. NCBI lineage: Eukaryota > Metazoa > Echinodermata > Echinoidea > Camarodonta > Echinidae > Paracentrotus > Paracentrotus lividus. The sequence continues at coordinate 23,961,059 of CALNVZ010003430.1, read as the reverse complement.
AACCCGGCCTAACCCTAGACTCTCGTCTATATTTAAAATATCATTATAAACCATTTCCACGTTTTTATTTTTCAATTTGGTGGCTGTCGCAAAAGGAACTCTTGCCAGAATTTAAAAAAAAATGAAGCTGGTCCTACTGAGCTATTTGTTCAACTTTCTGAAAGAAAAGGCATCAAAATGAGGTACTGGAAGGGAGGCAGCAAACCGAAAGCTTCTCCAGCTAGATCTGAGGTATGTTCACTACATGTTCTATAATTCTGTACTTGAATCTATACATGAAAACCATTTTTTAATAACAATCTAACCTTTTAGAAGGAGTGTATTTTAGATATTGGACCAAATGGTTTATTTCGCCAATTGAATGCCAACATTTCTTTAATTAGAGCTTGGCAATATTAGTGTCATTTTCATTGTCATTCTTTAACAATATGTTTTATGTGCAATCAATTTTATTTATATTGTAAGTCATCTTTCTGGCGAATAGAATAATAATAATAATAACTAATTTGAATTACTGTTTTAATAATTTAGTACATTTGAAAATCAAATGAATTCATGTACGGAATAAAGATCATGATGAGAGAGGCAAATAAATATATATATATATATATATATATATATATATATGTTGTATGTGTATTTTCTTACACTTGTATAAATTGTTCTATACATGTACTGTATCTTAGCAACCGCTTAGATCCAGCTGAGGCATGACGGCTTTTCATTGTTCAAAAACTCATCTACCCCCGACAAAGGAAACAATAAATTGGTGAGGTTGAGAATCTGTTTATCTGACGGTCAATCGGATTGGGTCCGCCCTAGCCACTAACCATGTCTCTGTGGTCAAGTGGTTAAGGCACCGGCGTTCAAAGCTGGAGGCCCGGGTTCGATTCCCGGCGGAGACATGTTTTCGATCTCACCAAAAAAATTATCCAAAAAGGGAGGATAGCTCTGGGGAACTTTGATTTGAGCTACGTCAACTATTATTCTCTTCACCCATTTCTTTCACAATTTAAATTTAAAAAAAAGAGTTGCCCATTGGCTGTTGTATGTGTATTTTCTTACACTTATATATATATATATATATATATATATATATATATATATCATTATTATTATTATTATTTAGATGCCATTCAAGGGAGTTTATAATGCCTGTCTAATAATTCTTTTTATTTTAATGGCCTTACTTTTCAGGAACATCGTTCAAGGATATTGACTGTGTATGAAGAATTCATTATTACACTTGTTCGTCTTCGACGTGGTTTTACAAATCGTGGGCTAGCAGATACATTTGAATTTCACCCAGCATGGCAACTAATGCATTTTTCTGAACCTTGAACTGCGACCACTTCTCATCAAATGGCCAATAAAGAAACAAGTTAGGGCAAGTCTTCCGAATAGTTTTAAATATTTCAAGAACACTAGAACTATTATAGATTGTACTGAAATAATTAATCCCATCAACGCCTTGTTCTCAAAGAATAACTTGGTCATCTTATAGACATCACAATACTCTCAAGCTCTTAGTTGCAATATTTCCAAGGGATACCTTCATTTTTCTCTCTCAGCTTTGGACAGGTAGTGTATCAGATTAAATGATCACAGAAGAATCTGGTTGAGCTAGGGGAATATGTGCTATTTGTTATTGCTGAACTTTCCAAGATAAGCCGAACTTTAGGTACATTCTATTTCCTGCAATTCTATTTATTTGTTGGTTCTATCCTGCATAATGTTCTTTTATTCAAACCTTGATATTACACTGTACCATGTACTTTACCTTGTCTGAATATACTGCATGTAGTGAAATGCAACATGTCATGTATGCATGTACATATTCAAAGCAATACGTATACACAATTATTATATTATTTGAAGTGAATGATTTGGAATTTTCGAATTTACACGTATGCGTTCTAATTTACTTTTTATCTATTTTTTTAAAAAATATATATATAGATTAGTATTAGATTTTCCATACGTCTCTATCCTGGTTTCTCTCTTCCTCTGTCTCCTTTCACTTTACTTTGTGTCTTCCTCACCCTCTCACTCTCTTCCTCCTATGCTATTTAAGTGTATTGGCCTCACAAATTTGCCTTTTAGTACAGTAATAACACTATGATGTCTTGGCAGACTATTTATTATGTAATCATCATTAGAACAATTCAGAGTATCTGCTATCGTGATAATGTTAACTATTATGCTATATATTCTTATAATTTATGTTGTACTATGTAAAAATGAAATTTTGTACATTATTATTATTATTATTATTATTATTATTATTATTATTATTATTAATAGAGGAGACCGGGTATGGAAGTTACACGGGTCGGTTGTTACAGTTCTCAGTGTGCTAAGCTGGAACAAGAGAGGATGTGCTAACTGGCATCTATATACAGCCTACACATAGCTATGATGAACTGCCGGTCGTGAGGTTTCTCCGTTGTTTTATTAAAAAGTACATCAACAAAAACCATTTTTTACAGTTCAAAGTAAATTTTTGACAAAAATTGAAATTTGTAATAGCTCTTACAACTGAAGGCACATGATGATAGTCTGGTATTGTAAATATAGTACATGTATGTCACTAATATACCCCCTAGCCATGCCCTGTAATTCTGCCTAATGACTGTGCTACAGTTGATTTCTGTGTGTAAAATCACCCATGGGGTAGGTTGTTACAACAACCTACCCCATGTTGATGTAACAACTTACCCCAATTACATTACAATTTTCAGGTGTTAATATTTTTATTTTTCTATTATTACTTTTGTCTATTCTAGAGCTCTACTTGATCTGCTCTTAACGATGTCAAGAAACTGGAAAGTTGAAATTAAAGTATGGTATAAGAGATTTACACATTGTCAACTTACCCCGTATGTTTACATATTGTAACAATTGACCCCGTATGGTGTAACAACTACCCCGTATATGGGGTAGGTTGTTACAAAAAAATGTCTTCATTGATTAAGCTGTAGTTGATTAGTGTTTACATGTTTTCAAGTTTTATATGCCTCAGGTTTTAGCCAACATAATAGGCTAACTACAGACCCAATATGGAGTGCGTGAGTTCTTTCATTAGAATTATCTGGCCCAAAATGTGAATTTTGTAACGTCCATACCCGGTCTCCCCTATGTATAGCCCGATTATGTTGAAATAAATCTGTTTTAAATCAAGAAGAGATTTAGTTGCTTCATTTCTTTTGTGTTTACATAAAATGTGGCCTTAACCCTAAAAAGACTGGGCTATTTTGACACACATAAAGACTGGGGGGGGGGGCTCATTCAGCCCCCCCCCCCCTAAGATCTCGGCCGTTGAGCGCGCGATCGCGCCGAAAATTGGCATGCGCGTTACCCACGGCATCCTCTCCAAAACTGAAGAGTCATATTCTCCGAAAAATTTCATCACTAATTAATCATGCTAATTTATGCATAAAATCTAAGATTTGCTCCAATTAATTAAATAAAGCTCTAAAAGTGCTAATTTTTGGTTTACAGGCTCTTTGTAGGCTTCTGTTGAAATTTGTTTTTAAAAAAATTCTGTATCAACATTTTTTTCTTATGTATTCTATTGTTTTTAAAATTTCTTATGTATTTCTTTGTTTTTCGACTTTTTGTTTTTTATTGTTTTTTCGATGGAAATCATTGGTGACACTATTTTAATCATAAAGAACCTTAAATTATTTGATTTTAATCAGTAAAAGAGAAAATAGTGATACATTTATGAATTTTGCCTAAAAACACAATTTGTATTGGATTTGTACACAAAATCACGTATTTGAGCTACTTTGGGTCTGACGCACGGTTACAAAATGTTACATAATTTCGGAACCGCGTACCCGGGCATCGCAAATTTGGTCTCAAAAGTTGCGCGAGACTTGAAAGAAAATAGTCATGAACTCTCGACAATTTTTTTCCCGCGTTGCGAAGTTATCGCGAAAAATGTCGAGGGGGGGGGGGCTGAATGAGCCCCCCCCCCCCAGTCTTTTTAGGGTTAAAATGATGACCAACTAAAATAAGTCATTTGACTAATATTTGGCTTTATCTGACTAATTAATTCTAGTCATCTGGCTAAATCCAAAAGTGTCTGAAATGACTAGACATTATTCATTCGACTAATTAATTCTAGTCATCTGACTACTTAATTCTAATCATCTGGCTAAATCCAAAAGTGTCTGAAATGACTAAGCATTAGTCATTCGACTAATTAATTCTAGTCATTTCAGACATAGGGCAGGACTCATTTTTATTAGTCAAAATGACTAATTTATGTTTACAGTGTATGGCTTTGCGAGTTTTATGTCGGAGGAAGCTAATTTATCTATTTTCTCGTTAACTTGAAGTTAAATGTTGTTAAAACTTTGCTTAAAAATGAGGTGCATTATTGAACTGTCCACAACGATTGACCTGACATATTGAGGAAAGGACATTTGACGCGAAAACCAACAATAAACTAATGGTGGCAAGTCACTTGTCATTACACGGGATAAAACGGATTTGGAACTAGTTTGAGACTAATTTGAGACTGGTTTGATATGATTTGAAAGTTTTTAGTCGCGCAGATGTCTCAGAGACGTCCCCGAGATATTCCCGCGACAGAAAAAAAAATAGGAAAAAAAAAGTAATAAAAAAAAGATTGATGCACATGCACCTAACGTGTTAAAATTTTGCGCATGCATGTAGCGTGATGTCGGAATCAAATTCAACATTTCGATGCTTTTGGCTAAATATGGACATTTGTAAAATAAAAAAATCGTGGAGCTATTTAGGAGATTACTTCAAAAGAATAAACCTAGGAACTGATAATTATGTTTTATATTGTTAGAAAAAAAAAGTAAACTGCAGCAGCAGGTAAATCACTTAAACTTATGACAATGCTTTTCTGATCAAAGCAAGTTTCGATCAGAAAACACAAAAACAAAACAAAACAAACAAACGATTTAAAAAATGCCTGGTCGTAATATTTGGGGTGTAAAGATCCGGATCATATTAGTCAATTAAGCCTGGGTTACACCAGAACCGAATCAGCAGCGAATCCACCCGAATACACGTATTCTGGTGGATTCGGGAGCATTTTGTTATCCCTCCCCGAATGAGCGAAAATTCGGGAGGGATTTTAAAACCTTCATAGAGGGATTCTGCTCGTTTTGAAATGTTCAAAACCAGCCAAATACCCTAAAAAATACTCCCGAATGTGTCCCCGCGAAGTTAGATACCACCCGTAGGGGGATCATATTATAAGCCTTTAAGGTAAGTAATTTATTCAGAGGGTATAAAACTATTGTCTTTTTCAGCTGAAAATTTCCAAGCTTGAAATTTGTTCCCATCCCAGGCCACTGAATCGTTAATAAAAAGGACATGAACCCATACAATAACACTGGTAGTCAATGGATAAAGCGGATACAAACAAAACGATTGTTGCGTCATTATTTCAATGGATTTCCGGCTTTATCTTGTGCGTTCCAGTGCACTAGAAACTTCCAGCCGTACGGAAGTTGTACAGTTTGGAAGTTGTTTTTTTCGTGTTGGGAGTTTTTTCTCGTACGGTGCTATTGTTCGATCCTTTCGTTTATTTCCGTACAACTCTTAACTCCTTAGTAGAATACGGGCCATTGTGTTACTGGGCCTCAGGGCCAGGACGTACTTTATCCAGGTTTTTCTTTAATGCTTTTGCTCATATAAAATTGGAACTTGTCTGTTTCTGTGGTCATTATAATAATGTCATATATTCATCTGTTTTTTATTTGTTTTTGTTTTTGGTTTTGATTTTCTTTGCTTTTCTTTTCCCAATCAACCCAGCACTTTTCTAAAGTGTCTAAAATATCACGAGATCCCTAAAAAATCTTTCTCTTACGCATAATCACATGACAAAATCAATTAGGGGAGACCGGGGATGGACGTTACGAAATTCACATTTTGGGCCAGATAATTCTAATGAAAGTACTCACACACTCCATTTTGGTTCTGTAGTTAGCCTATTATGTTGGCTAAAACCTGAGGTACATAAAACTTGGAAACATGTAAACACTAATTAACTACAGCTTAATTAATGAAGACATTTTTTTTTGTAACAACCTACCCTGTATACGGGGTAAGTTGTTACACAATACGGGGTAAATTGTTATTATATGTAAACATACGGGGTAATTTGTTACAATGTGTAAATCTCTTATAACATACTTTTGTTTCAACATTCCAGTTTCTTGGTATCGTTAACAGTAGATCAAGTAGAGCTCTACAATAGACTTAAGTGATAATAGAAATATCAAAATATTAACACCTGAAAATTGAAACAAAATTACTTTACATGTGTAATGTAATTGGGTAGGTTGTTACATCGACATGGGGTAGGTTGTCGTAACGGGGTCTTCCCACGAGTCCTCGGTCCCACGAGTCCGAGTATTTTCCCACGAGTCCTCGATCCCACGAGTACCCGGTCCGATCCCACGAGTCGTCGGTGCCACGAGGCCGAGTATTTTATTATGATGAGAGAAAATATGATATGAGAAAAATCGGCCTCGTGGGATCGAGGACTCCTGGGACCGAGGACTCGTGGGACCGAGTACTCGTGGGGAAAATACTCGGCCTCGTGGGACCGAGGCCTCGTGGGACCGGTAGTTCATCACAGCTATGTGTAGGCTGTACATAGATGCCAGTTAGCACGAACTCTCTTGTTCAAACTGAGAACTGTAACAACTGACCCGTGGAACTTCCATTCCCAGTCTCCCCTATGTAACAGATAATGAAGCGCCTTTAATGTGGCTTGACTTATGATCAATATATCTTATTATTGACCTTGTCAATCCTTGTCAATTAAAAAAGAAATATCTCTGACAAAACATGCCGCTGTTGGTGATATCTCCGAGACGGCTCTACCAGGAAAGAATATCAAAATTTCACCCTCACTGAGAGTGTTTAGTCATTTAATGATACCGATTCATGTCACAAAAAAGCTAATGATATATATTAGATAGCCAAGACAGATAGCCAAGCGTGATTGGTCTATAGCGCGTCACGTGATATGAATGAAATATGCATATTTTCCTGGCCGGTCACCTTCGATGACAATATTGACTGGCCGGTCCAAGGAATATATTTTTTAAGTCTATGGCGCCCTCTTGAAGAATGGATGTTGCCAATTACATGGATATAACATATGTGGGACTAAAGTAACAAGAAGTTTTTTTTTGTTTTTTTTTTGAGGGGCGGGCGGCCATTTTATTTTTTAATTCTTACTATGAAAATTAGGGGCAATTTTTTTTTTTTTTTTTTTTTTTTTTTTTACTTTTCAACTTATTTCACAAGAAAAAAAAAGGAAAAAAGGGGCAATTTGTTAATATTTTTTTCTTTTACATCAGGCCCTATAAATTTCATTAATAAAAAAAAAAAAAAAAAAAAAAAAGATTGCCCTTTTTTTGGCCCCCCCCCCCCCCCCCATTTTTTTTTTGGGGGGTGAAATTTCTATAAAAAAAAAAAAAAAAAAAAAAAAAAAAAAAAAAAAAAAAAAAAAAAAAAAAAAAAAATAATAATTTTTTTTGGGATTGATTGGGTTGATGTGGGTGAATGGGACTGTTGAGAGTGATTGGGTAATGGGGTTAGTGGGAGTATGAGAATGATAAGGCGATGTGGGTAGTGGGAGTGTGGAGAATCATGAATGGATGTGGGTGAGTGAGAGTGAGTGAATGGATGTGGGTGAGTGGGAATGTGAGAGGGGATTAGGTTGATGTGGGTGAATGGGAATGTGCGAGTGATTGGGTAATATGGGTGAGTGGAGTGTGTGAGAATGATTAGGGGATTTGGGTGAGTGTGGAGTGTGAGAATAGATTGAATGGATTGGGTGAGGTGAGAGTGAGTGAATGGATGTGGGTGAGTGGGAATGTGAGAAGTGATTAGGTAATGTGGGTTAGTGGGAGTATGAGAATGATAAGGCGATGTGGGTGATGTGGGAGGGTGAAATCATTGAATGGATGTGGTGAGTGAGAGTGAGTGAATGATGTGGGTGAGTGGAAAGTGAGAGTGATTAGGTTGATGTGGGTGAATGGAATGTGCGAGTGATTGGGTAATTATGGGTGAGGGAGTGTGAGAATGATTAGGGGATTTGGGTGAGTGGGAGTGTGAGATGACTTGAATAGATGTTAGGTGAGTGGGAGTGTGAAAGTGTGTGAAGGATTGTGGTGAGATGGGAGTGTGAGAGTGATTGGGTTGATGTGGTGTGAGTGGGGAGCGTGAGAGATGATTGGTGTATGTGGGTAGTGGGAGTGTGAGAGTTATTGGGTGTATATGGGTGAGTGGGAGTGTGAGAGTGGATTGGGTGATATGGATGAGTGGAGTGTGAGAGTAATTGGAGTATGTGGGTGAGTGGGAGTGTGAGGGCAATTGGGTGATGTGGGTGATGGGAGTGGTGAGTGGGATTTTTGGAGTGTGAGAATGATTGAATGGATGTGGATGAGTGGGAGCTTAGAGTGATTAATAATATGTGGCTGAGTGTGGAAGTTGCAGAGTGATTGGGTGGATGTGGGTGAGTGGGAGTGTGAGCAGTGATTCGGTGGATGTGAGTGTGAGTGGGAGTGTGAGAGTGCATTGGCGTTGATCGTGGTGAGGTGGACTACTGTGAGAGTGATTGGGTGGATGTTGTGGAGGGCCATCCACGCCATATCATATTATTCACTCACTCACTCGAGTGAGTGAGTGACTGGTACACATTTAACTTTCACTCACTATAGTGAGTGAGTGATTGTACAGTTTCGACCAATCAGAGAGCTGGAACCTCACCTTCGACCTGCTCGGTGGAGTGGTTGTACGTTCACTCGAGTGAAGGTACAACCACTTATAAGTGGACGACTGAAGTGGTTGCTTTTATAACATCGTGCGGGGTCAGCCAAAATCGTCCACTCGGGGTAGCCGTATTGAAACCTGTGTAATATAGGAAGACCGGTTTAACGCGGACACATTCTACTTTTCTTGTCGAAATTATTCTCAACATTCCAATACTAGTAACATCGACAGGTTTCACACTTGCCATGGTTACGATAGTCTCCCCATTCAGACTCGGTTACACAACGCGGGTCTGGTATTATATAATAACCATTAAATTGGAGTTGAAAGGATTTTATGTTTTAATAATAGCATTGAGAAGACCAAAAAAAAAAAAAAAAATACTAAAGACGTGAGATTGTTCAGTATTAAACACCTGATAATTAGATTGAGAAAATTTACCTTCATTGATTCCTGTTCTATTAATTTCTTTCTCAATTTGTTTAGCATATTATGTATCATGACATATAAATTAACCTTCTGACGGAACTAAGCAGAAGAAGAAAAATAAATAGTGAATTGGTGAATGAATTAAATTTAATATGTTTTGGGGTAAAATGAACAGATGAGAGGAATAGGACCTTTAGTCAGCCATTAATTTGTTAATAAAGTCTTATGCCATTTGCACGTGATTGCTTAAGGCCACATGTCATGAGTTGGGTGGAAAATGCGTTACATGTCCAAAAAATTGTAGAAATGTACATTGTCACAATCAAACATCTTTAGTTTCTTAGTAGTTTTTTAATATTATGTATCATGACATATAAATTAACCTTCTGACGGAACTAAGTAGAAGAAGAAAAATAAATAGTGAATTGGTGAATGAATTAAATTTAATATGTTTTGGGGTAAAATGAACAGATGAGAGGAATAGGATCTTTAGTCAGCCATTAATTTGTTAATAAAGTCTTATGCCATTTGCACGTGTTTGCTTAAGGCTACATGTCATGAGTTGGGTGGAAAATGCGTTACATGTCCAAAAAATTGTAGAAATGTACATTGTCACAATCAAACATCTTTAGTTTCTTAGTAGTAAGTCAGACATGTATAAAAGTATATATATATTGAAAGCAGATATTGAAAGGAAGATGATTAACATATTTTTGTGCCTGTATAAGGTGTGTCATAAAAGATATACAGAGTGTTAGAGGAAAAAATGGTTTGAAAAACTTAACAATTTTACCGGCGAATAAATTCTTTATCTTTTCACCAAATGAAATGAATCATTTTGGATTGTGTTAATTAGACGTTATGCTTCTAAAAAATATAAACTTGTAATACAAAATTATTTTTTCTAACCGCGCTACAGGGTGTCAAAAAAGACGAAAAAATAGTGCAAACGGGGCAGAAATCTTGTCTTTTACACTTGGATTACAACTCAAACAAAGTTTATTGCAAGTAATATGTTTCCACTTAATTGTGTATTTACAAAGAAAATGGCGAAAAATAACAATTATTGTTATGAAATTGCATGTGACAAGGTTTTGATGCCTGCAATGCATTTTCTATGAGGATGTGTGCATTAATTTTGTTTTAATTAATTAATTAATTGATTAAATGACTTTTGAAAAATCTTCTTCACATTCATCTAGAACCACATAAATTCCCAAGAGAATGATATATCACTCAACCCATAAGACCAATTGGCTGCAAAGATATAACGCAGCAAACAATAAGAAAGTAACAAAAATGGAATTCCCTATGCTTTAACACGTGCCTCCACCGTAGGATCCCCCACCGTAGGATCCTCCACCCCTTACCCTACTCCACTAAAAGTATATTTGTATTAAAAATATGAGCATAACGAAGCTGAAACTTCACAGACATGTAGCCTGATAAATTATCTGCAATATGAATTATTGCACAGCTTATGACTGTACATCATTTTCATGCTATGTGGGAAAATGTGATAATTTTCCCTCCAAAGTGTAACGCCTCCACCCTTTTACTATGCCCCAACTTGTGACACATGACCTTAATAAAATAAAAAAATCCACTCTAAAATGCCACGTGATCGCTCTATCAAACGTTCAATCGGTAATAAGGGGAGATCCAAACCTGAAAAAGAGGCCTAGTTAACGATTTTGATGTTGTTTCTGTACAAACTAAGCACACCTTGTCTATTCTAAAGAAAATATTATAGGGCACAATATTTCAGAGGTGTGCTCTTCAAAATTTGTTGCGATCACCTCTAAATTCGAGGGGGCGTCCAAAATTGTTGCCCTTTTTACGACAAATAGTGTTTTAGAGATAGCATTTTAAGGAAATATCAAATCGCTCCAAAATGCGGATCATATAAAAGAGAAATAAATTGCCTACAGGCTGAAACCAACTTTGATGGAATTCAAATACGTAAAAATGAATAATTAGCCCAAACAAGTTCATTTTTCATATTTTTTCAAGAAAATTGAATGTAATCTAGATTTATACTTCGCACATATCAAAAATGCGAACGAAATTTTTAATTGTATCTATTTAGAAAATTGTTGAAATGTATGCACTAAATGTTGTGAGAACTGCAGGTTCGTATATTATTTTAACAAAAAGTTATATCATCCTGAAGTCGTGATCTTGATTTTGCCGAAAATAACATTCTG
>CALNVZ010003430.1:23919032-23933852 GCA_940671915.1 Paracentrotus lividus | reverse complement strand
CATTTCACAGTTATATCGCAAAACAAATTATTTTACCCCGATTGACGAATTAATCTGGCCTTGTGACAAAGTTATCTTTTCAGTGTACATTCTTTAAAAAATATATCCGCAACTAATGGTGGAAGCTAATTTCGCGGAGATGGATTTGAGACGGAATTGGGACTACTTTTAAACTTGTTAGACGAGTTGTGAGACGCTTTTGAAACTTGTCGCGGAGACGTCTCCGATACTCTTTTTCCGTCGCGGAGAAGCCTCCTATAATTTCATATCATATTTTCTTTTATCAGAATGTTTTTCAACATCAATGAAACATTTTGTAAGCTGAATTATACAACATGAATTAATTTAGTTGTGGTTAAACATAGGCCACTAGCATGGCGAATAATGGTGGCATCTCAATTTCGCGGAGGCGGGTTTGAGACTGATTTGGGACCAAATGTCTAAAGACGTCCTAAATCCTTCTCAGTAGTGACGGGTCCAGGATTACAGAGGGGGGGGGCACCAAAAATTTTCGCTTTAAAACGTACGCGGTCAGTGAGTGGTTTTCAAATTATCAAGGGGCGTCGCCCCCCCCACCACCCCCACCCCCGGATCCGCCTCTGGCGTCGCAGAGACGTTAACACACTTCCCTGTATTGTGCGATTAAACGTAAATGCAGTGATCGCTCGATGCTTCGGAGGAGCTCCGCCTGCCCAACTCGTGGCGGCTCGTTGCAGCGCGACCCCTATCACCGCTAACGCACGCTCGGGCGTGTGTTAATGCTATACCAGTCTCACTCTCGAGTGAGTGAGTGAAATGATATGATATGGCGTGGATGGCCCTCCCATAGGCATGTGGGTGAGTGGGACTGTGAAGTTATTGAATGGATGTGACTAAGTGGGAGTGTGAGAGTGATTGGTTGATGTGGGTGAGTGGGGTTGTGAGAATGATTGAATGGATGTGGGTTAGTGGGAGTGTGAGAGTGATTGGGTGGATGTGGATGAGTGGGAGTGTGAGAGTGTTTGGTGGATGTGGATGAGTGGGAGTGTGAGAGTGTTTGGGTGGATGTGGATGAGTGGGAGTTGTGAGAGTGATTTGGTGGATGTGGATGAGTGGGAGTGTGAGAGTGATTTGGTGGATGTGGATCGAGTGGGATTGTGAGAGTGTGAGAGTGATTAAATGGATGTGGGTGAGTGGGGTGGTTAGAGTGTTAGAGTGATTGGGTGCATGTGGGTGAGTGGGAGTGTGAGAGTGTTTGGGTGGATGTGGATGAGTGGGATTGTGAGAGTGTGAGAGTGATTGAATGGATGTGGGTGAGTGGGAGTGTTAGAGTGATTGGGGGATGTGGGTGAGTGGGAGTGTGAGAGTGATTTGGTTGATGTGTGTGAGTGGGAGTGCGAGAGTGATTTGGTTGATCTGGGTGAGCTAGTGGGAGTGTGAGAGTGAGGTTGGATGTGGGTGACGGTGTCATCGATTTCTGTCGCTACCACATGGTGATGATTCATGAAAGAAAAAACAAAATAAAGCATTGGTAGACATTCTTATTCAAAATTTCACCACCCTAAGCTTAACGCTGTATTTTTTTTTTTTTTTTTGGGGGGGCGGGGTTTATTTGGGTTGATTTCAGTCAGACAATATAAATAATATTTACATTTCTTGAGTTGTAAGAAACCCATACAAGTTGGGCTTATTAAACCCAGTTGCAGACGAAAAAAATGACATATGCCTACATAATATTTTGAAATCATTACACAAGAAATACAGATATTTAAAATATCAAAACATGTCATATCTATGAGCCTATACTGCCTTTATCAAAGGAAATGGTATAAGTGCGAAAAAATTCCTATAATATGAAGATTAATCACATCCTGGTATTGTTTGGTATTTCTTGAGATATGATATTAGTTTTTTTACAATCAAGAAAAATCCATTTTGTGCACTCCATCCCATGCCTGCTTTTTTTATGTTTCGAACATAATAAGCCCAAATGACCGCGATAGAACACAAGGTTCGGGTAATTTTCGTTCTCTTGTTGTGGCACAAAATTTTAATAGCATATTATTAATGCAAAACGTGCTTCCCAATGATACGGAAACGAAATTTGCGTCAAATTTCACGGTTGAGTGAGCATTTTCATGATTTTATTGTATCTTGTGCCCACTGAGGCGTGAAACATCGGGATTTTTGTGAAAATAAAATCAAAGGTACTCCCCGAAAGAACTGTTATATTCAATCAAAATAAGAATTTGAATTTTAGTCCGTACGTGAGAAAAGGGCTTTTACAATCTCACGTGCTCTGAAGCATGAATTTGTAAATAGATGCCATAGGATCTATGACACTTCAAAAAATGAAATTTTTGCATTCAAGCATGGCTCAGTCACAATTTGGGCCGACTGACATGTTAAACGTACCCCTGCAGGTGATATATGACATTGCGGTTGACCGGAGGCCAAAAATATGTCAACACCTAACCCCCTTCCATGACTACCTTTTGGGTCGCCCGGTGTAACGGGGAAAAAAATGGATGTACCTTTCTGCTTCCATCACTGGGGGGCGCCAAAAACAATATCACTGCATACTGAAGCATGACTTGATGATTTTTCCTAAAATTCGCTCCCATTGTGGCTAATTAAATTCCCTACATGTACATATAGCTAGATTTTTTAAATTCCTCCTGGTTAAAAAATTATTGATATCTGAAACAGGGGGAACTTTCTTTTTGTGTTGTTTAGATCATTGTATGGGTTGTAAGGCTCAAGAAATAGTGAGAAATAAAAGGTTAGGATTTGAGAACAAATTTAGGTAAAATGTCGCGTAGTATATAAAAAACACAAAACGACTTTAATAGATCTGCCCACGCTAGATTCAGGACAAACCAATTGATAGTCGACCTGAACTTACGAAAGAGAAAGATTGCAAGGATCATGATGGAGTTTCCGAAGATTTACATCACATAGTTACACACTCTCCTTGATGAATTTATTGACGAAACTGCATCAATCAACAATAATCAAGAGACGTATCTAAATATAATGGATAATAGGCCTATAATGGTTTAGAATGTTCATACATCACGTATTTGCACGCGATAAGTTGCACTCAATCACAGTTGAATATAATTCATACTCCTCAACGAGCATAAGATTAAAGAAGTTTAAAAGGCCAAAAACGGAGACTGGGGTAATTATTACCCCGGGGTAATTATGGCCCCTTTGTCTTTGAGAGCTTATAATTCTTTGCTGCATTACACAATAATTAAATTTTTACGCATGCCTATAGCTAAACTCTTCCTACTATCATATGAGAAAAATAAGGCATTTACTTCAAATTTTGTGCTTAGGGGAGCCTAAAATGTACGGCAATCACAATTCTGTTCTTTGGAAAGTGGGAAGTCTGCTTTTTTATTTGGGGTGTGATATCATTTAATAAAATCATTTAAGATAAAACTTTAATTGAAATATAAACAATTGGGACTAACATTAACAAACACAACAGAAAAACTTCCACCTGAATATCTTCAATAGTAGAGCTGTAAAGAGGGATCAAATTGAAAATGTCACTTGGGGTAATTATGGCCCCCAATGCATAAACAGTGTATAAGCGTAGATGGAGGTATTAACTTGTATGATTATGTACATAAATGTATGTATTGCTATGATTGCAAAATTTCAACATTTTGGCCGAACCAATTATTGCTTAAGTCATTGTTGGTGGTTGATAAGTGTATAAGGCATACCCAACAACATTTATTATCCATTTTTATATAAGTAATTAGCATAATATCTTTGAATTCATACAGTCATGACAATAGGGGCCATAAATACGCCCAAACCTTGGGGTAATTATGGCCCCACAAAGTTGTTAACATAATGGTAATTAATATGCAAATGAGAAGTTACAGGTTTATGCTTTCCTTTGTATATTATAGGTATATAGACTGTCTTTATTTTTACATAATTGGACTTTTCATTAAATGGTAGTAAAAGGAAATGTGAAAAAGGGGGCCATAATTACCCCAGTCTCCCCTAATACATAAGTTTTGATTCATGTACAACTTCTTGAATTTGTCTTGGTTCTTCTTAATAAGGTACCAACTTGTAAAACCGATGGTTGAATGCCGTAAGGCTCAGTCTAATGCAAGTATTGGCGATAAGTAAAACATTATATATACAAAAAAATGTACAAGGAGATTAATAATGGAGATGTGGTGCTGGGATAATAAACCTTGATACATGATCACATTATACAAAGACATACAATTGACAGAGCAAAATAAAAGTGTCAATTGGCGAGGGTAAACAATAATATGACACATGAAATTGAGTTGAGAATATTATATTTTTCACTCAATGATTACATTGAATTAAAATAAATTGGATTAAAATTTAAATCCTATTTATGAATATATAATTTTATTTGCAGAGTGAAAAATAAACAAATTGAGAATGTATTACTTATGTACACGCACAAAGACACACACCCACAAGTACCCCCATTTACATATAGACAAACAACATACACACCCACACCCTCATCACACACACCCACACATTTCAGAAAGGTTAGCTTGATTTGGAGAGTTAATTTGACGTAGAAAATCAACACTAACGTTGTGCGCGGTTCGAAGCGCATCACTAAAATCACGTGTTGGAACTTGGCATCCGGCCAACTAACATACACACGTACAATGCAGACACACACACACAATGCAAACAAAGAAATACACACGCATCATCATGCGGAAAGCTATACACACATCGTGCACACGCACAGAGAGAATTTCTTTCAAGTCTTACCCATGAAGGGTTTTTAAATGTAAAAAATGACGGATTTATTTTTTTCAAAAATAATTTAAAGCTAAATTTAAAGCTAAATGACTGAAAAGAGAAAATATCACAGAATTCCATACCGTTTGAGACTAAAATTCATTGCCATATCGTTTCCACATACGAATCAGAGACAAAGCGCCTTGCGAGTTAAAGGAGGTGAAAACACGTAAATTTCTTCATACTGCAGGGGCCGCGGAGCGTTTTTGAAAAGTGGAGGGCTGAGCCGAAAGTGGGGGGGGGGGGCTGAACAGGCTAAAAATCACAAATGTATGGCCATTTTTTGCGTTTTTGTACACGTTGGCTAAAAAAGTGGGGAGGGGGGGGGCTGAAGCCCATTGAAACGAAGTTATTCTCTAACAACTGTTTGTTTGTGTGAGTGTTGTGTGTAGCCTGTGGAATGTGGATATGTTTGTTGAGTGTACGAGTGTGTGTGTGTGGGGGGTGTGTGGTGAGAGCGGTGTGTGTATGTTTGTTTAACAAAAAAAAATTCACCAAGCAAACTTGGCGCCGTTGAGAGTTTAACCGTCTTCTGAAGATTGTCTGTTACTCGGTCATGCGTGGAAAGATCCAAATGAAAAAGGTACCAACATATGCTAGGAGGATGGCTCTACCAAGAAATGTCATGAAACCCAAGATTAAATCTTCATACTTTTCACAAGGCAACTTCAAAATGATGAGATACTCTTTACTAATCTTGTAGGCCTATACCGGGTGTTTCAATGAAAAAAAGTTGCATTAGTCTTCAGCTTTTCAGTATTGGTCAGCTATTCAGTATATGTCAGGTATTCACAATTAGTCAGTGTTAGTCGTCTCCGACTCCTGTGCCCCGTAACACAAAAGTTTGCAATCTATCGCAAAATGGCAATAGCCAATCAAAATCATTGTTGCACAATTTTGGGCTCAAATACCGACCAGCAGCCAATTGAATTGTAGTTCTTTCAAATTTGCAATCAATCACAAATCTATTTGTGTTACGGGGGGCTCAGGGGCGTAATTTTATCCAGGTTTTTCTTTAATGCTTTTGCTCATATAGAATTGGAACTTGTGTGTTTTTTGTTTTTCTTTTATTTGTTTTTGTTTTTGTGTTTGTTTTGTTTTGTTTTGTTTTTCTTTGCTTCTCCTTTCCCTATTGACCGAGCATTTCTGTAAAATGTTTATAATAACACGGGGTCCCTTAATACAAAACAAAAAACAAAACAAAATAAAACAAAATTCTCTTATGCATATAATACAAATCACATGACAAAATCAATTATGTAACAGGTAATGGAAGCGCCTTTAATGTGGCTCGACTTATAATCAATATATCTTATCACAAAATAAATCACAAAATAAATTGCCTTTATTTGAACAAATTATAGCAGCCGTAAGACGTTATTATGAAATGGAAAAGTATATATATCAAACAAATCTCAAAGAAAAGAAATTTTTAAAGAAATGGTTTGTACTAAGAAAACTGTTTATAAACTAATAAGATGGCTGATTTAAACTTCTTTTTTTTTTAATACAAATTAACCAGTTGACCTAAATATAAATTTATACATCTGTGAGTTAATGTCTTTTGTAATGCCCAGCACATTGTTATGGGTGACTGATTTTTCAGTGGCTTTAGTGCAGAATGCTGGCACAATCATGTCATTTGTTATACAAAATGGGTAACAGCCGATGTCTTCTTTTTGTACTTTGCCATCGGAATGCAGTACGCCTGCACCACGACAGTTGATTGTAAATATTTTTAGTGGTTTGATTTCATTTAAATGTATTGTGACTATATCAATTTACGCTATTATCTATATTGTATACTGACATATTTCAACATTATTTGATCTTGTTATATTAGTTCATTCTCATTGATCAATGTTTTTGATGTGTATTGTTTATATTTGTTATATTTTTTATGAAATAAAGAGAACCCTGTGGAAGGGCAAAAAAAAAAAAATATATATATATATCTTATCATTGACCGTGTCAATCCTTGCCAATTAAAAAAGAAATATCTCTGGCAAAACATGCCGCTGTTGGTGATATCTCCGAGACGGCACTACTAGGAAAGAATATCAAAATTTCACCCTCACTGAGAGTTTAGTGATACCGATTCATGTCATAAAACTTTAATAATGGCAAAAAAGCTAATGATATGAATAGGAGTAGATTAAGTAAAATTTAAAAAAAAATACTTATAGATATAAAGATAAATGTTAATACATTTCAAAAAAGTTAAGATAATTTAAAAATATAAATATCATTTTGAGTCTATAAGATTTTATTTAGGGTTTAAAATTGTCTATTTACACACAAATTCAATTCAATTCAATTCAAATTTATTTTGTTAAGTGCTATCAATAATTTATTTATATATTTCGCTTATTGGATTATGCAGAAATATATAAATGTGCGACATTAAAGTGATATTGAATATTTATATTTATACAAAGAATAAAACTCTCAAACTATATTTTAAATACACAGTTTATAATTGCGTTTATTCTACAATCTGTATTTAAAAAAAAATTATTTTTAAAGTGAGGAAAATATGTAATTATTAAAGTGAGGAAAATGCAATCTAAGTAGACCTATATCTTTTCGAACGATATATGAGTGGGGTATTATATTGAAGCCAAAACAATTCTTTCGCAATTTATTTTTATTTCGTATAATTTTGTTTAATTTTGGGCGTCGAGGGGAAAAAAAACGCAATTGGTTAATGGAAAATCTGCATATTGACATAGACACGTACACGCCCAAAATTTTTCATGGTTGTAGATAACTTATCATTATCTGAAGATCTACTGCAGATGAACAATATTTCTGAACAAATATATAATTTTTTTTTCCTTTAATAATCATGATAATAAAATCTTTATACTATAAAATACCTGTACGATTTTTGTTTATACAGACTTATATATACCTAATAAGTAGGTAGATCTCAGTGACGGCCGATCTCCGGGGTCCATTCCCCACCCCCAGCCCACCTCCCCGGGGCTTCAAGAAAAAAAAAAAGAAGAAGGAAAGAAAAAGGAAAGATGAGAAGAAGAAGAAGAAGAAAAAAGAAGAAAAAGACGTTTTACGGGGGGGCGCCGCTGCGCTACTCGGTCTTTATGGCTTAAGCGTCATTAGGTTCCCTCCCCCCCCCCCCCCCCTCTGGAAAAAAAAGAAGATCCGCCACTGGATCTTCGACATCTTCACCACGCACCATTGCATCACCTCCCTAAACATGGGATTGACACAGCTATCGAAAACCCTCATAA
This sequence comes from Paracentrotus lividus, assembly GCA_940671915.1. NCBI lineage: Eukaryota > Metazoa > Echinodermata > Echinoidea > Camarodonta > Echinidae > Paracentrotus > Paracentrotus lividus. The sequence continues at coordinate 23,925,789 of CALNVZ010003430.1, read as the reverse complement.
TCACTCTGTATCCATCTTCTTAGTTGGTTTTGTTGTTGGTTTCGAAGATTCGAAGATTTCCGCCATTTTAGTGGTTGGATGGGCATAGGTAGGCCTATAGCTCCTAGTTTACATCTTATAATACACATCATCACCTCTCGAAACGCCCGAATCCTCCTGGCGTAGATGATGGTCTTAATCAGTCTGTATCCATCTTCTTAGTGGTTCGATTGGCATAGGTATAGCTCCAAGCCGACATCGTATGATACACACCATCACCTCTCGGAACGCCCGAATCCTACGAGCGTAGATGATGGGATTGATACAGCTATTAAACAACAGTAGTGTCAGCAACCAATCTCCTGTTACCGAATGTGTCGTTAAGCATACGAAGAGAGCATGCGGGATAAAACAGATGGCGAAAGCGAAAAGGATCAACAACATGTTTTTTGTAAGAGCAACAAGTTTAGGATCTACCAGTCTCCCGGACTCACTATTATGCTCAATGTTGGTTATATGTTCCATAGATCGTGATGCTTGTGGAAGTGTAGCCACTTCTGTGACGTATTCCCCGCATCCCTTGCTCGATATCTCCTCAAGAGATTTTGATGTTCTCAATTCGTTGACAGATTCACTTTTCTTATTCTTATTGAAATGTTCGTTGCTTTTTATTGAAATCTCTCTCTGTGTATTAATTATACCAGTATTTCGTCTTTGACCATTTTTCTTTCCTCGTTGAGAAACATATCTCCATATCTTTATGTAAGCCAGAAAAATAACTAAAGAATGAACCAATATCCAAATGCCGTCAAATAATCTAAGCAAGTAAACGTTCAGTTTCAGGAAATTTTTACGTCGGACAATAGAAAGAACGATTTGTATCATCCAAGCAAACGCAATCATGATACATACGTTTCGATTTTTGGAGAGTTTTTTGAATTTGTCCAGGCTCTTCGTGATGAGGTACCAACTAGTGAACGCGATGATTGAATGAGTCGCAAGGCTCACTCCAATGCAAGTCTTGGCGATGACAAAACTAGCGACGATTAAACGGTTAGAGATGGACCATAAAATGAGATGACGTGTCGCACGGAATATGATACAGAAAGAAGTCAAAAGATCTGTCCACGCTAGATTCAGGATAAACCAATTGATGGTCGATCTGAGCTTACGAGAGAGAATGATTGCTAGGATCACGATGGAGTTTCCTATGATTCCGATGATGCCTGTCAGAAGGAGAAGAACTCCAATGGCGATACGATGAGAGGAGACAAGATTATAAGGATCATCGCCCAAATAGGTAGGCATAGACGATGCCAACTTGGTAAAGGAGCTGTCTTCCGTCATGGCTAAAAAAAGCGTGAAACAAGATTGTTTGAGGAAAAACAAAACAAAATGATAAAAAACGGAGATATAAGTGCAGTAATAATTCATTAATTATTCTAATAAATAGTGGTATTTGAGAAATTCGAGACGTTTTTTCGGACATGTTTGAGCTACCTTCATCTGCCATCTTTACATGCGTACATTTTTTTTTGCAAGCCGTTTTATTCAGTATAAGTTATTATATTTAATTCATTGTCGCCCATAAATCTGTTTATCTTCTGAAATGGAAGACTTGTGCCTTTTTATTCCAGAGAACAGACCAGACCCAGTCATTTCTGAAAGAAAGGAGAAAAAAAGCACCGTGCACAAATATTATAATTATTATTTCTTAATAAAAAAGAATGTTTTCGAAAATTTTAAAACGCTCATTTTTCCAGCATATGTAAATTATTGCACTTACCTGTAAAATACGTTAAGGCTCCATATTCTGTATAGTACGAACTTTTTTTCTCCATAACTATGGTACAAACTTCGTACTTTGGAATAGCATGCATGCTCACGTACCGAAGAACAAAGTTTGTAACCAAGTTCTAGTACAAGCTTTGTACTCGATACAGAATACATGCCTTTAGTTAGTATTTTACAGCTACGGTTTTAGAAATAACATAATTTACACGCAAGTGGAATAGTTCACATTTGTACTCGACTACCGAATAAGGACATCTAAGACTTAATCTAAAATACAGAGTCTCTTTTTGCTCTCTAAGATTCCCCCCAATTATGGTTTAAGATTAGTGATATTTAAAAAAAAAGACTAGTGTAAAAGGAGTTTCTATGATATACTTCACTTACTTTTAAAGATCAAAAGCGTCGTAAGTGAGGCTGCCGTTTGAAAATTCAAAAATTGAGCGAAGATTTTAATACTGGCTCTCTTTCTCAAGTCCCTGTCCTTGCTCAACTAATTGACAAGCTGCATAAATCAGTTTCATCAATTAGCTACATTCATAATTTGTTTAAATTGGACATACATCACGAGTTTTCACTTTATCATTATCAACTTTCAATTATCACTCCTCGAACCAAAAATATAAACTCACGATGTTCCATATTTATGTCGACATTTCCTGAACTATCATCAACTTTCATCATTGTTTAGTTATACAGGGTGTTTCAAACTAATCAAAAAATCATCCCAGATTTTGAATAAAAAGATTGTTATTTCTTTTGGACGAATATTCTTTTTCTTTTTTTTTTTTTTTTTTTTTGAATGACAGTAATATGTCTATCATCACTATTTGTCTTTTTTAAAGCCCTTATCCAAGCATACATCGACTTCTAGATCTAATACTATAGGCCTAATATTAGAAGACAGTTAAAGCATTATTAATAGCAAATTATTTTTTTTATATCTCGATTCTTTCGACGGCTCCGTCCTTCTCAGAGTTAATTTGCATGGTAAATTAACTCCTAAAGAAGACCGAGGCCGTCGAAACAAAAAGAAAAAAATGATAAAGTATTAGGCCATTATACATTAACTGTATATTGTTCTTTTTCAAATTGAAGCCAATATGTGAAGCTTAAAAAGAAAAAAAATATGAAGCTTAAAAAATAAAAAAATATATATATATATATATATAATATAATATATACAGTGTGTTCCTAAAAAAAGGTAATCGAAGTTCAAAGGTCAGTCATTTGCAAAGTTTATAGTTAATTTTTGTAATTTGTTACTAACTACTAAGTAACTCATCAGCTTTAATTTGAGACGTTGCTTACGTTCAAACTGTAATGGGTTACAGAGTTAGGGTCCTTTGAAGGTGATAGGTAAAAACCATTTTTTTCCAAGTTTTTCGTTTTTAGGGTATGAAACCAACTTTTTTATAAAATTGTTGGTTTCATAGCTTTGGGGGGTTTTGTCACACAAAGTCTCAATGAAATGCAATCTCATTTGTCAAAGGACCTATCTCATGGCAATGAGATGTGTTCGCAATTAGGAGTCTCTTGAGTCGTGGAGACGTCGTTGGTCGATCTCCTGAGACTTGGGCGTCGAGGGAAAATGGAACAACAGTCAAAATATGTTAAATCTTTTAGTAGACTCTTTAAGACTCCAGAAGTCAAAATTATTAAAACCGTTCGATTTCTTTAATCGTTAGCAAGTTCCGACAACGTCTCTGCGACGTCGTGGATACTAAAGGGACGTCGTGGAAACCCGCGCAAAGACGTCCACAGAGACTTGCTCGCGTATTAAAAGAGATCTACTAAAAGAATTGACATGTTTGAAATTTGTTTGATTTTTCTCGCGACTTCCTGCAGAATCAGGAGACGTCGCGCGATCCGTCCGAGACTCCAGAGACTCATACATAATCGAGAACCCATGTATTGCCAGTGAGATAGGTCCTTTGACAAATGAGATGCATTTCATTGAAACTTTGTGCGTACAAAACCCTCAAAAACTATGAAACCAAATTTTTATAAAAGTTGGTTTCATTCCCTAAAAAGGAAAAACTTGGAAAAAATGGGTTTTGTACCTATTACCTTCAATGACCCTAACTCTGTGCCCATTACAGTTTAGACGTAAGCAATGTCTCAAATTAAAGCTGATGGGTTACTTAGTAGTTTAGTAAACAAATCACAAAAATAAATCACATACTTTAAAATGACTGACCTTTGAACTTCGATTACCTTTTTTAGGAACACACTGTATATTATATATATCCATCATGATGAAAAACCCAGGAAAACAACAACATTTTACTCCACTGCAGATGACCTTTGTATCGCCTCGCAGTCTGACTCATTCGAGGAAGTTGAAGTTGCACTCTCATCTGCACTGGATGGTCTTATCCCTTACTACGCCGCTTACCACCTTAGCGTAAATCCCTCTAAGACCCAGATCAGCGTCTTCCACCTCAAGAATAGGGACGCCAACCGCCAGCTGAAGGTTAAGTGGTATGGGAAGGCCATACAGAATACTCCCAACCCAGTCTACCTCGGAGTCACCCTAGACCGCTCCCTGACCTACAAGAATCACATCTTGAAGACAAAGAAGAAAGTCGGTGCCAGGAACAGCATACTGAAGAAGCTAGCTAATTCGAAATGGGGCACTGATGCATGCACCATCCGCACAACAGCCCCTGCCCTTTGCTACTCAGCTGCAGAATATGCCTGTCCTGTGTGGGGTAGATCAGCCCATGCTTCAAAGATAGACCCATCACTCAACAGTGCCTGTAGGGCCATAACAGGTTGCCTGAAACCAACTAAGGTAGACGACCTCTACATCCTGAGTGGCATCGCCCCTCCTCACATCAAGGGGCATGTTCTCTCCCAAAAAGAGAAACTTAAGCAAGAAAATGATCCACTCCATCCTCTCTTCAACGCCATGCCTGCAATTAAGCGCTTAAGATCGAGGCACAGTTTTCTTCATTCTATCGTGCCCCTGAACCAAAGCCCCCACAACCGTAGGCTAGACCTCTTGTCAACTCGCCTTGCGGCTGCACCACACAGTGTCAACACCAGTCCAAAAGAGTCCCTCCCACCAGGATTACGTGAACCTTGGCCTTTCTGGCTGTGTTTAAACCGCTTGCGAGCTGGAGTTGGCCGTTGCAAGGCCCTAATGGTCAAATAAGGCATCAACACTGAAGGACGGCCAGTTTGCAAATGCGGAGAGGAGACCATGAGTCACCTCCTACAATGCCCTCTTCTGCCTTCCCCCTGTTCCCCAGCTGATCTTACTACCATTTCGCCTAATGGGATCGCCTGCGTTCAGTATCTAATTGGCAGAATCTGAATCAAATTCTAATCCACAAATAAACAAAAATTGATAGAAAGGACTCGAGATGAAGAAGACTCCACTGAAGTGTTGAGCAGTAGCGATTAAAAAATGAAACTGTATACTATCATGACTATTTTTAATATTATGATATTTATTATCATTATTATTATTATTATTATGATATCCTATTGCGAGCAAATATTCGCTTTGAATTTGGGTTACCTTTTTTTTTATCCGCACTGTACATTATCATGTTTCTACACCAGTGTAATGAAACTGAGAGTACATACCAAACAAAAACTAAAATAATATAAACAAGAGAAACAATCGAAGGACGAACATATTGTTTTGAATTGAATTCATTTCCACATATTCATTTAAAACATATACGAAAGCATGACAAACAATTTTTCAAGCATATACAAGAGATTAAAAAAAAGAGAAAAGTTCTGCTTCTTTACTGTTCAATGGGAGAGGATGCTTCTGGAAGTTCACTTTCCTTTTAGAAGATTTATTTTTTTTTATTTTTTTTTTTTGGGGGGGGAGAGGGGCAGAATTTGTTGCAAAGCAGGTCCATGATGATTTTTGGCTAGTAGATTCTTTTGGGTATTGATAAGTTAAACAAAGATAAATAAATTGACAAAGACACACACACACACACACACACACAACATTACATATAGATTATGATATTATATATATGATATATAATAATAATAATAATATTAGCATAATCATAATAATATATATATAACGTTTCATTTAAGAAGGAACGTTATATATAATCATAATTGAATACACATTATTCATTTTTGGCTAGAAAATAGTACATTGAACTAATATTGTCTCATTGGGCAAAACTACCATGAAGCTAAAGTTTGCGTATGTGATTTTGTCACATCATGTATTAAATACATAATATGACAATTTCAGTAGTGTATTGAACCTTGCAATTACCAAAGTACATATATTATTTATGCGAAAGCTGAGAGACACTATATATAATATTGCATTTATATCCGATAAACTGGGTTCATGTTGTTGTTGTTTTTTGGTTGTTTTATTTCCCCTCACAGAGATTCTGATAAATTTCAGTCTCAATAATTATTCACATTTTTAAGTAGATATTATGCATATGGCATGATGCAATAAAATTCAAAATATTAAAATACGAAGATATTATACAAGTTTAACTTCAGAAACTATCCATAGCAATGGTACTATTGTTTATTTACAAAATTCTACACTCTCTTCTTTGAACTTTTTCCACATAAAAAAAAAAAATTTTAACATCATTATTCGTAATAATTGCTTTGTCACATCCTTAAATGGAATCAAAAGTACCAATATGCATTGTAAAATTATATAATGGGCAATATTGTTCCCATTTTTTGTCATTAAAGCATTTCCATTTCAGAAAACTTTCTGCATTCACTCCTGTTCTTAAATGAATTGTGTGTAATGTGCAAACATATTTCATTAAAGTGCCGATTGGTAATGGTTGCTGTAGGGGAGACCGGGACACAATGTAACACGGGGCAATTGTAACAGGGGCTCCCATTCCTAGCAGAAAAAGCGCTATAAACTTAAAATTTGTACAGAGCATGCGTATATACATCGCTCCAGCATGCTGTATGAGTGTTAGCAGATTTACATTCGTGGAACTTTCTACACAGAAAT
>CALNVZ010003430.1:23905068-23919007 GCA_940671915.1 Paracentrotus lividus | reverse complement strand
ATGCTGCAGCACATTGTTATGGGTGAGTGATTTCACAGTGGCTTTAGTCGCATGAAAGATGGGCACAATCATGTCATTGTTATACAAAATGGAGAACAGCCTGATTCTGTCTTTGTACTTTGCCCATCGGAAATCAGTAGCCCAACTCTGACCCACACGACGTGATTTAGCTGAAATATTTTCTTAGTGGTTTAGATTTTCATTTAAAGCCTATGTGACTAATCAATTTACGTCTATTATCTATATTGTATACCGACAATATTCACAGATATCTTTTAATAGTTCATTCGCATTGATTCATGTTGAGTGTATTGTTATATTGTTATATTTTTATGATAAGGACCCGGTGGAAGGGCAAAAAAAAAAAAATATATATTAAACTTATCATTGACCCGTGTCAATCTTGCAATAAAAAAAAGAAATATCTGGCAAAACATGCGCTGTTGGAATCTCCGAACGGCACTACTGAGGAAGAATATCAAAATTCACCTCACTGAGAGTTAGTGATACCGATTCATGTCATAAAACTTAATAATGGCAAAAACTAATGATATGAATAGAGTAGATTAATAAAAAATAAAAATACTTATAGATATAAAAAATATGTTAATACATTTCAAAAAAGTTAAGAAATTTAAAAATATAAATATCATTTTGAGTCATAAGATTTTATTTAGGGTTTAAAATGTCTATTTACACACAAATTCAATTCAATTCAATTCAAATTATTTTGTTAAGTGTAATCATAATTTATATATTACGCTTATTGGATGTATGCAGAATAAAAAATGTGCGTACATTAAAGTGATAAATAATAACAAAGAATAACTCAAACATATAATTAAAACATAAATAATGCTTTATACACATCGATAGAAAATAAAATATTAAAGTAAAAAAAAAATTAAAGACAATAAGACTAATCCTTCGAACGTAAGAGTGGTATTATATTAAGCCAAAACAATTCTTTCGCAATTTATTTTATTCGTATAAATTTTGTAATTTGGGCGTCGAGGGGAAAAAAAACGCAATTGGTTAATGGAAAATCGGCAATTGACAAGACACGTACACGCCCAAAATTTTTCATGGTTAGTAATACTTATCATTATACTCTGAAGATCTACTGAAGAACAATTTCTGAAACAAATATAATATTTTTTCCTTTAATAATGCATGAAATAACTTTATACTATAAAATACCTGTACGATTTTTTGTTTTATACAGACTTATATATACTAATAAGTAGGTAGATCTCAGTGACGGCCGATCTCCGGGTCCATTCCCACACCCCCACCACCTCACCCGGGGCTTCAGAAAAAAAAAGAAAAGGAAGAAAAAGAAAGATGAAGAAGAGAAAAGAAAGAAGAAAAAAAAAACGTTTTACGGGGGGGGCGCCAGCGCCTACACTCGGTCTTTAATGGCTAAAGGTCATTAGGTTCCCTCCCTCCCCCCCCCCCTTGAAAAAAAAAAGAAGTCCGCCACTGGATCTTTCGACATCTTCACCACGCACCATTGCATCACCTCCTAAACATGGGATTGACAACAGCTATCGAAAACCTCATAATCACTCTGTATCCACTTCTTAGTTGGTTTTGTTGTGGTTTCCGAATTCGAAAGATTTCCGCCATTTTAGTGTTGGATGGCATAGGTACCCATAGCTCCTAGTTTACTACATCTTATAATACACATCACACCTCTCGAAACGCGCCGAATCCCTTGCGTAGATGATTGGTCTTAATCAGTCTGTATCCTTAGTGGTTCGATTGGCATAGTATAGCCTAAGCGACATCGGTATGATACAATACACCATCACCTCTCGAAGCGCCGAATCCTACGAGCTAGATGATGGGATTGATACAGCTATTAAACAACAGTAGTGTCAGCAACCAATCCCTGTTACCGAATGTGTCGTTAAGCATACGAAGAGAGCATGCGGGATAAAACAATGGCGAAGCGAAAAGGATCAACAACATGTTTTTGTAAGAGCAACAAGTTTAGGATCTACCAGTCTCCCGGATCTACTATTATGCCAATGTTGGTTTAAGCCATAGATTATAATCGTGATGCTGTGAAGTGTAGCCACTTCTGTGACGTATTCCGCCGCATCCCTTGCTCGATTATCTCCTCAAGAGATTTTGATGTTCTCAATCTGTTGACAGATTCACTTTTTCTTTTATCTTATTGAAATGTTCGTTGCTTTTATTGAAATCTTCATCTGTGTATTAATTATACCAGTATTTCGTCTTTGACCATTTTTCTTTCCTCGTTGAGAAACATATCTCCATATCTTTATGTAAGCCAAAAAATAAACTAAAGAAATGAACCAATATCAAATCGTCAATAATATCTAAGCAAGTAAACGTTCAGTTCAGGAAATTTTTACGTCGGAAATAGAAAGAACGATTTTGTATCATCCAAGCAAACGCAATCATGATACATACGTTTCGATTTTTGGAGAGTTTTTTGAATTTGTCCAGGCTCTTCGTTGAAGGTACCAAACTAGTGACGCGATGATTGAATGAGTCGAAGGCTCACTTCCAATGCAAGTCTTGGCGATGACAAAACTAGCGACGATTAAACGGTTAGAGGATGGACATAAAATGAGATGACGTGTCGCACGGAAATATGAACAGAAGAAGTCAAAAGATTCTGTCCACAGCTAGATTTCAGGATAAACCAATTGATGGTCGATCTGAGCTTACGAGAGAGAATGATTGCTAGGATCAGACTGAGTTTTCCTATGATTCCGATGAGCCTGTGCAGAAGGAGAAGAACTCCAATGGCGATACGATGAGAGGAGACTAAGATTATAAGGACATCGCCCAAATAGGTAGCATAGTAGAATGCCAACTGGTAAAGGAGCTGTCTTCCGTCATGGCTAAAAAAAAGCGTGAAACAAGATGTTTGAGGAAAAAAACAAAAATGATAAAAACGGAGATATAAGTGCAGTATAATTCATAATTATTCTAAAAATAATAGTGGTATATTTGAGAATATTCGAGACGTTTTTTCGGACATGTTTGAGCTAACTTCATCTGCCATCTTTTACATGCGTACATTTTTTTTTTTGCAAGCCGTTTTATTCATATAGTATTTATATTTAATTCTTGTCGCATAAATCTGTTCTCTGAAATTGGAGACTGTGCCGTTTTATTCCAAAACAGACCAGACCAGTCATTTCTGAAGAAAAGGAAAAAAGCACGTGCACAATAATAATATATTCATATAAAAAATGGAAAATAAAACTGCTCATTTTTCCAGCCATATGAATTATTGCACTTACTGTAAATCGTTAAGGGCCAATCCTGTATAGTACAACTTTTTTCTCCATAATATGGTACAAAACTTCGACTTTTGGAAAGCATGCATGCTCACGTACGAAAGAAAAGTTTGTAACCAAGTTCTAGTACAAACTTTACTCGATACAGAATACATCCTTAGTTAGTATTACACTAGTCTTTTAGAAATAACATAATTTACACGCAAGTGGAATAGTTCACATTTGTACTCGACTACGAATAAGGACACGAACTTAAAAAATACAGAGTCCTTTGCTCTCATAAGATCCCCCAATTAATGGTTTAGATAGTGATATTAAAAAAAAAGACTAGTGTAAAAGGAGTTTCTATGATATCACTGTTACTTTAAAGATCAAAAGCGCGTAAGTGAGGCTGCCGTTGAAAAATCAAAATTGAGCGAAGATTTTATAATACGCTCCTTCTATCTCAAGTCCCTCTGCTCAACTAATTGACAAGCTGCATAAATTCGTTTCAATATAGCTACAATTCATAATTGTTTAAATTGGACATAACAATCACGAGTTTCACTTTATCATTTATCAACTTTCAATTATCACTCCTCGAACCAAAATATAAAACTCACGATGTCTCATATTATTCGACATCCTGAACTACTATCAACTTCTTCATTGTTTAGTTAACAGGTGTTTCAAACTAATAAAAATCATCCTCAGATTTTGATAATAAAGATTGTTATCTTTTGGCGAATATTCTTTTTCTTTTTTTTTTTTTTTTGAATGACAGTAATATTCTACACACATCTATATCTTCTAAAAGCCCTACAGCATAACTCGACTCAGATCTAAACTATAGCTAATTAGAACAGTAAAGCATATTAATAGCCAATTAATTTATTATATCCGAATTCTTTCGACGCTGCCGTCTTCTCATGAGTAATTGCAGTAATAATTCCTAAAGAAGACCGCCGTCGAAACAAAAAGAAAAATGATAAAGTATTAGCCTTAACAATACATAATGTATATTGTTCTTTTCAAATATGAACGCAATATGTGAAGCTTAAAAAAAAAAATATGAAGCTAAAAAATAAAAAAATAAATATAATAAATATAATATAATATAAATAACATGTGTTCAAAAAAGGAATTCGAAGTTCAAAATCAATGGTCAGTCATTTGCAAATTTTAGGAATTTTTGTATTTGTTACAACTACTAAGTACTCATCACGCTTTAATTTGAGACGTTGCTATACGTTCAAACCTGTAAATGGGTTACAAAGGAGTTAGGGTCCTTTGAAGGTTGAGGTACAAAAACATTTTTTTTCCAAGTTTTCGTTTTTAGGGTATGAAACCCAACTTTTTAATACAATTGTTGTTTCATAGCTTTGGGGGGTTTTGTCACTACAAAGTCTCAATGAAATGCAATCTCATTTGTCAAGAGAACCTATCTCTCAATGGCAATGAATATGTTCGCAATTAGGAGTCTCTTGAGTCGTGGAGACGTCGTGGACGTCTCTGAGACTTCAGGGCGTCGAGGAAAATGGAACAACAGTCAAATATGTATAATCTTTTAGTAGACCTCTTTAGACTCCAGCAAGTCAAAATTATTAAAACCGTTCGATTCTTTTATCGTTAGCAAGTTCCGACAACGTCTCTGCGACGTCGTGGATACTAAGAACGGTCGTGGCAACCCCGCAAACGACGTCACAGGATACTTGCTCGCGTATTAAAAGAAATCTACTAAAGAGATTGGACATGTTTGAAATTTGTTTGATTTTTCTCGCGACTTTCCTGCAGAATCAGCGAGACGTCGCGGCGATCCGTCTCGAGACTCCAGAGACTCATACATAATCGAGAACCCAATCATTGCCAGTGAGATAGGTCTTGGACAAATGAGATGCAATTTCATTGAAATCTTGTGCGTACAAAACCCCAAAACTAATGAAACAAAATTTTTAAAAAAGTTGTTTCATCCCAAAAAGGAAAAACTTGGAAAAATGGGTTTTGTACCTATTACTTTCAAATGACCCTAACTCTGTGACCCATTACAGTTAGACGTAAGCAATGTCTCAAATTAAAGCTGATGGGTTACTTAGTAGTTTAGTAAACAAATCACAAAAATAAATCACATACTTTAAAAATGACTGACCTTTGAACTTCAGATTACTTTTTTAGGAACACACTGTAAATATATATATATCCATCATGAATGAAAAACCCAGGAAAAACAACAACATTTACTCCACTGCAGATGACCTTTGTACGCCTCGCAGTCTGACTCATTCGAGGAAGTTGAAGTTTGCACTCTCATCTGCACTGGATGGTCTTATCCCTTACTACTTACTACGTACGCGCTACACCTTAGCGAAATCCCCTAAGATAAACCAGATCAGCGTCTCCACCTCAAGAATAGGACGCGCCAACCGCAGCTGAGGTATAGTGGTAATGGGAACCATACAGAATATACACCCAACCAGTCTAACCTCGGAGTCACCCTAGACCGCTCCCTGACTACAAGAATCACATCTTGAAGACAAGAAGAATAAGTCGTGCCAGAGACAGCATACTGAAGAAGCAGCTAATTCGAAAATGGGGCACTGATGCATGCACCATGCCCGCACAACAGCCCTGCCCTTTGCTACCTACTGCAGAATAGCCTGTCCTGGTGTGGGTAGATCAGCCCATGCTTCAAAGATAGACATCAATCAGTGCCGTAGGGCCATAACAGGTTCCTAAACACCTAAGGTAGAACGACCTTCTACATTCCTGAGTGGCATGCCCCTCTCACATCAAGGGGCATGTTCTCTCCCAAAAGAGAAAACTTAAAGCAGAAAAATGATCCACTCCATATCCTCCTTCAACGCCATGCTGCAATTAAGCGCTTAAGATCGAGGCACAGTTTTCTTCATTCTATCGTGCCCCTGAACCAAAGCCCCCACAACCGTAGGCTAGACCTCTTTGTCAACTCGCCTTGCGCCTGCACCACACAGTGCACAAACAGTCCAAGAAGGTCCGTCCCACCAGGATTACGTGAACCCTTGGCTTCTGCTGTGTTTAAACCGCTTGGCGACTGGAGTTGGCCGTTGCAAGGCCCTATAATGGTCAAATAAGGCATCAACACTGAAGGACGGCCAGTTGCAAAGGCGGAGGAGACATTGAGTCACCTACAATGCCCTCTTCTGCCTTCCCCCTGTTCCCACCTGAACTTACACATTTCGCCTAATGGATCGGCTCGCGTTCAGTATCTAATGGCAGAATCTGAATCAAATTCTAATCACAAATTAACAAATAATGATAGAAAGGACTGCGAGATGAAGAAGACTCCATGAGTAGCATAGCGAATAAAAAACTGTAAACTATCATACTACATTATATAATATGAATAGCAAAATTAATATAATCCTATGCGAGAAATATCGCTTGGAATTGGACTTTTTTTTCCCACTGTACATATCATGTTTCTAACAAGTGTAAGAAAACTGAGAAGACACCAAACAAAAACGAAAAAAATAAACAAGAGAAACAATCGAAGACGAACATAAAGAATTGATTCATTTCCACTATCAATAAACATATACGAAACATGACACAATTGTTTCAAGCATAATACAGAGATTAAAAAAAAGAGAAAATTCTTCTGTTCATGGAGAGTCTCGAGTTCACTTTCCTTTGAAGATTTTTTTTTTTATTTTTTTTGGGGGGGGAGGGCAATGTTTAGTTTGCAAAGGCGTCCATGATGATATTTTGGCTAGTAAGATTCTTTGGGTATGATAAGTTAAACAAAGAATAAATAAATTGACAAAGACACACCACACACACACAACACACAACTATAAAATTAATATTATAATTTTTATATTAAAAATATTATAATATAGTATTACAGAGAAGTAACTTATAAATAACATTATGTCCATTGCTTAAAAAGTCCAGCAATTTGTCTAAAAACCCATGAACTAAAAGTTCGTGTGATTTGCAACATCAAATTAACATAAGAATTCAAAGTAGACTTGCAAATAACCAAAGTACATATATTTATGCGAAGCTAGAACGCATAAATATAAATGCATATATTCGATAAAACTGTTCATGTGTTGTTGTTTTTATGTTTGTTATCCCTCACAGAGATTCTGATAAATTCAGTCTCAGTAATTATCAAATTTTAAGGATCATTATCAAGCATGAGCCAATAAAAATTCAAAATATTCAAAACTAGAAGATATACAAAAATTGTAACTCAGACAACCCAATAGGCAAATGGCTAACTATTTGTTTATTACAAAATCACTACACTCCTCTTGAACTTTTTCCAATAAAAAAAAAAAAATTTTAACAATCAATTACTAATAATTGCTTTATCACATCCTAAACTGGAACTAAAGAACCAATATGCATTGTAAAATTAAATAAATTGGAGCAAGTATGCCCAATTTTTGTCATTAAAGCATTTCCATTTCAGAAAACTTTGCATCCAGCCCTCCTGTTCTTAAATGAATATGCTGTAATGCATACAATATTCCATAATGTGCATTGGTAATGGTGCTGTAGGGGAGACCGGGGACAAATGTAACACGGGGCATATTGAACAGGCTCCCATTCCAGCAGAAAACGCTAAAACAAAATGTACACGAGCAGCGTATTAACTGCTCCATATGCTGATGAGTTCAAGTTTACAGTTCGTGGAACTTACAGAGAAAAAAAAAAAACAACAGAGACAAGTTTTTAGCAGAAAAATCATTACATACCATTGTTTTTTTCAGAACATGCTGGATAGCACGCCTTTATTTTTATATATTAGAAAATATTGTTCTTAGCGCATATTTGCTACTTCAAAGATGAATACCAAGGCTAAGTAGAATAAAAAACTCGTCTCAAATATGGTGCCTCCTGCACAGGGCAGAGTAAAAGCTGTTAATGCCCCAAAGGACCATTATCGTAAGAAACCCGTAGTAACTCGCGACGTATAAGCATCTTTCCGCCGCATCAACAAAGCATAATAACCATAGGGGCCCAGAATGGTTTTGAAAGTGGAGGGGTGAAGCGGGGACAAGGGTGGTTGGATGGGGGGGGGGGGCTGAACAGCTTAAAGAATCACACTAAAAATCACAAATGTATGGTCATTTGTCCGTTTTTGTACACGTTTGCTGACGAAAGTGAGGGGTGTGGGCTTAGAAATGAGAATTGCATAACTTTGAACGTATCCGTCAATCATTTATTTTATTTATAAGGAAAAAAGGGCCTTATATATATACGCTCAGATATGAGAATTAAATTACTTTGAACATATCTGTCCAATACGTTTTGTTGAAAAGGCAAAGAAATATTGATTTAGTCTGAAAAAAGGGTGTCTTTAGTTTGTTTATCATTTGTTTCATTGTAATCAGAGCCTCAAGTTTTTTATTTTTGTTTTTTAATAATTTATATCACTTTACTAGAAACGAAAAAGTAAACAAATATGAAGAGAGTGAACATTAGGCTCTTTTAATGCCAAAGTTGTAAATAGGAGTAGACTTGGAAATAAATAACAGCAAAGAGTAGCCTCGTCGATAAGCTCAAGCATCAGAACTTCATAACTTTGAATGAATTATCAATTATAATGCTTTACAAAAACAAAAGGTAACCATATCTATAAGCTCAGACATGAGAATTAAATAACTTTGAACATATCTGTCCAATACGTTTTGTTAGAAAGGCAAAGAAATATTGATTTTGTCCGACAAAGTGCCTCTAGTTTGTTTATCATTTGTTTCATTGTAATCAGAGCCTCAAGTTTTTTAATTCTTGTTGTTTTGATAATTTATATCACTTTACTAGAGAACTTCATAACTTCATATGTTTGAATGTATTGTCAATTATAGTGCTTTGTTTACTATGAGTTCAAACATGAGAATTAGATATTAGATAACTGTGAACCAAATAATTTGATTTGATTTGATTTTATTTTATTTGTCGAGTGTACATGGTATAAAACATAAAAGAAGCACTGACAGGATAGCCCATGAAATCCGAAAAGGCTTATTTTATAGGATCCTATAAAATGAGAAAGAGATTACGGACCCCCCCCCCCCTGATTTGCTTTTTCTTATTAAAAAAAAAACAACACACACATTAAAAGAGTGAAAGAAGAGAGAGGAAGGGAGGAAAATTGAGAGGAGGAGGAAAGAAAGAGAGGGGAAGGGCAGATAGGAAAGTAAAAAGGCAAAGATGGAGTGAAAGAAGAAAAAAGAAAGACAGGAAAAAAAAAAAGAAGAGGAGAGAGAGAGAGAGAGGGGGGGAGAGATGGGAGCCCCCATAAAAGATTAAGATATATTTTCAATATGATACCTGAAAATATACGTCCAATGCGTTTTGTTAACAGGGCAAAGAAATATTGATTTTGCCAGAAAAAAAAAGTGGCGTAAATTTTTAAGATTGATTTTACAACAACAAAAAAAAAAAGCTGTCATTTTTTACTTCTTATCAGAAATGTATCACTTTATTTGGAAAAGAATGTGTTAAAGTCAAAAGGCGTAGGCCTAATATAAAGTGTTATACCACAGTTGTCAGTTTAAAGATATATAGGGTAGGTACAAAGTAGATAAAGAACCAAAATATGAATTGATGAAGGTTCTATAGTTCTACAGTTAAAGGGTGAAGCCCCAACAGCCTTTAAAAAAAAATGTGTTTAATGATGTTTAAATCTTGGATCTGTCAAGTGCATAGCTTTGATAATTTCATGTGTTACAATTGCCCCGTACGTCTGTTACAATTGCCCCTGGACACGGGGCAATTGTAACACTCGACCTCTTGTTTTGAAATGGTAATGGCTTCAAAATAACTTGTTGTACTTAGCCCAAACCTATTCATATGTCAAGCTAAGATATGCATATTTCATTTTATTTAATTTTAAGCAAGTATTTGGCTTTAATAAAGTTGATAGGTAAAATTTGGAAAAAACTGTTACAATTGTCCCTGGTCTCCCCTACCCTGTTAAAAGTACAATGACCTATCATATCACAGGTGTTGGCATAAAACGGTAGGGGAGACCGGGGACAAATGTAACACGGGGCAATTGTAACAGGGGCTCCCATTCCTAGCAGAAACACACTATAAACTTAAAATTTGTAGAGGCATGCGCATTTCATCGCTCCACATGCTGTATGAGTGTTAACAGATTTGACCGTTCGTGGAACTTTCTACAGCAAAAAAAACTGTTTTTTGAGCAGTAAAGTAATATTTCACATTACCCATTGTTTTTCTTCTGGACAAATATGTAGATGAGCTACGGCTGTCATTTTTATGTATTTAGAAATTATGTTCTTAGGCCATATTTTGCTAACGTTTCAACGATGAATACCTAAGCTAAGAGAGAAAAAAATCTCTCCAAATATGGTCGCCTCTGTCAGGGGCAATTGTAACAAGCTGTTACAATTGCCCCTGAAGGACTGTTTCTGTTAAAATTCAAGTAACTCCGGTAGGAACTCGCGCGGTATTAAGCAGCTTTCCGCTGCTTTAACACCAAGCTAATATATATAACCAATCAGGGGGCACGGAGCATTTTTGAAAGTGGAGGGGCTGAGCGGCAAGAGGGGGGGGTGAGTGGGGGGCTGAACATGCTAAAAATCACAAATGTATGGTCATTTGTCCGTTTTTGTACACGTTTCCTGACGAAAGTGGGGGAGGGGGGCTTAGAAATGAGAATTGCATAACGTTGAACGTATCTGTCGATCATTTATTTCATTTACAAGGAAAAATGGCCTCATTTAAAGTCTCAGACATGAGAATTAAATTACTTTGAACATATCTGTCCAATACGTTTTGTTGAAAAGGCAAAGAAATATTGATTTAGTCCGAAAAAGGGTGTCTTTAGTTTGTTTATCATTTGTTTCATTGTAATCAGAGTCTCAATTTTTTTTTTCTTTCTTTTTTTTTATTTAATAATTTATATCACTTTATTAGAAACGAAAAAGTAAACAAATATGAAGATAGTGAACATTAGGTTCTTTTAATGGCAAAATTGTAAATAGGAGTAGTCTCGTCGATAAGCTCAAGCATCAGAACTTCATAACTTTGAATGAATTGTCAATTATAATGCTTTACAAAAACAAAAGGTAACCATATCTATAAGCTCAGACATGAGAATTAAATAACTTTGAACATATCTGTCCTATACGTTTTGAAATATTAGAAATATTGATTTGTCCGGAAAAAAAGTGCCTTTAGTTTTTTATCATTTGTTTCATTGTAATCAGAGCCTCAAGTTTTCTTTTTATTCTTGTTGTTTTAATTATTTATATCACTTTACTAGAGAACTTCAGAGCTTCATAAGTTTGAATGTATAGTCAATTATAGTGCTTTGTTTACAATTACAAAAGGTAACCTTATCTATGAGCTCAAACATAAGAATTAGACATTAGATAACTGTGAACATCTAATTTGATTTGATTTGATTTTATTTTATTTGTCGAGTGTTCATGGTATAAAACATAAAAGAAGCACTGACAGGATAGCCCATGAAATCCGAAAAGGCTTATTTTATAGGATCCTATAAAATGAGAAAGGGATTACGGAACCCTGATTTGCTTTTTCTTATTTAAAAAAAAACACACATTAAAAGAGAGAAAGAAGAGAGAGGAAGGGAGGGAAATGGAGAGGAGGAGGAGAGAGAGAGAGGGGGAAGGGAAGATAGGAAAGTAAAAAGGTAAAGATGGAGTGAAAGAAGAAAAAAGAAAGATTGAAAGAAAAGAAGAGGAGAGAGAGAGAGAGAGAGATGGGAGCCCCCATAAAAGATAAAAATATATTTTCAATATGATACCTGAAAATATATGTTCAATAGGTTTTGTTAACAGGGCAAAGAAATATTGATTTTGCCAGAAAAAAGTGGCGTTAATTTTGAAGATTGATTTTACAAAAAAAAAACCAAAAACAAAAACAAAAAAAACTGTCATTTTTTACTTCTTATCAGAAATGTATCACTTTATTTGGAAGAGAATGTCTTAAAATCAAAAGGCGTATTCCTAATATAATATTTTATACCACAGTTGTCAGTTTAAAGATATATTGGGTAGGTACAAAGTAGATAAAGAACCAAACTATGAATTGATGAAGGTTCTATAGTTCTACAGTTAAAGGGTGAAGCCCCAACAACCTAAAAAAAAAAAAAAAAAAAAAATATTATAACTTTTGCCCCATATCATGAATATAACAAGTGGAAAATATAATATAAATGAGTCAAGCATTGTCATGTTTTATCATAATTAGCTTATGTGGTTTAAATCTTGGATCTGTCAAGTGTGTAGCTTTGATAAAGAAAAACAAAATGTTACAATTTCATGTGTTACAATTGCCCCGGACGTCTGTTACAATTGCCCCTGGACACGGGGCAATTGTAACACTCGACCTCTTGTTTTGAAATGGTAATGGCTTCAAAATGACTTGTTGTACTTAGCCCAAACCTATTCATATGTCAAGCTAAGATATGCATATTTCATTTATTTAGTTTTAAGCAAGTATTTAGCTTTAATAAAGTTGATAGGTCAAATTTGGAAAAAACTTTTACAATTGTCCCCGGTCTCCCTTATCATTTAGTGCATGGATAAGTGTTTGTGTGTATTTGTGTGTGTGCGTGTGTGTGTGAGTTGTTTTGTTTGTTTTTTTGTGTGTGTGTGATTGCGTGAGTGTGTGTGTGTGTGTGTGTTCCTAATTGTTAATTTGTTTTAACCTTATTTTCGGACTTACAAAAAGCAAAAGGGGAAAGGAATAAAACAAAAACAAAAACAAAAATAATATAGAACATTGTATTAAGAAATATTTATTGATTAAGTAATATTCACTTAAATGAGGACTTAGCGCTGAAATTCAGATGGTTATAAAAGTGCAGCAGAATATGACAAGAACAACCCTAAAAATGTCATCAAGATGGGATGAAAATAAAAAGTGTTGCATTTTTCTATAAAAACAGATTTATGCATAGTCTCATGCAATGAGTAAGTTGATAATGTCATTGACCCACTTGTTCTTTTGTATTTTACTACTTTCTGATATAAAAATTATTCAAATTTTTTGCTCCAAGATTAATGGGATAACTCTTTATGGAATCTTTGAGATCATCATTTTTGTAACTTATGTCAATATAAGGGATAGATTTCTTAGGTCTTAATTTTTTTTGGCCTTCGGCAATCAAAGAGGTCATCGTTAATCAGTTATAGGGGTAAGGTTGGGGTCAATCGGCCCGCTCATCGATTTTTACCTCTCTTTTTTTTCTTTTTCTTCCCCCCCCCCTTTTTTTTTTTTTTTTTGGCTGGGGGGGGGGCCGGGCCCTTCGTGTCCCCCTGTATCCGCGCCTGAATACAATTTTGATAAGCTTCGTGGGAGGATTTCTTGTAAGAGTTATTGTAAATACTTCTTTCTTCAGAAAGGTGTCCTTTAGCAAGGACTATGATTTTAAAAAAAAAGTTATTGCTTTCAATCAAGTTAGGCTATACAGACAACTTGAATAAATAATACAAAGTTATAAATTTCCCTCACATCTTCCTGCTTTGTCTGCAAATCTCATCAGAGGCTTGGAACTTTTTTTCTTTGACTCGAATCAGCTAAACGTTCTCCTGACCCTGGCTATAGGGTACATGCAGGTAATATGGGACAGCAGGTAATATGGGACACCTGAAGCAAATCATGTCGTGACCGTCGACCGGTGACCGATG
>CALNVZ010003430.1:23850604-23876770 GCA_940671915.1 Paracentrotus lividus | reverse complement strand
GTGGGCAGCGTGAATATGTTACGTGAGGGCGCGAGTGTATTTTATCCTCGCTTGTGTCTTCTTGCCAAGGCTGAAAATAATTTTCAAAATCTTCAAAATAAGATATCTAATGAGATTTAATGTTTTAGTAAGGCATTTGGTCACGGTCCCCTGAATCTAACTTTTGAATTAACAATTTAGACAATCACAACCGCGATTGGCATTAAAAACCTAATTTGCTAATTAAGGCACTTGAGGGGAAGATTACAATATTAATTATTAAAGCTCAATTTTATCTTCTGATTCCGGAATTTTTCAGTAAGTTTATTTTGTTTTCTTTTATCTTGTTTGAATAGCAAAGTCATACCTTGAAGATTGTGAATTGGGTGGTAAAGCATGAAGTATGATTGATTCTTATTAAAAATCTTTTAATTGGCTGACGCTTTAATTACATACAAAAACATAGAAGATAATTGGAGAGCTTTATCCTCAAACTCAATAGTGTCGTGTAGGGCGCATGATTTATATACCACATGCGTTGTATCTGGGTATACGGGGGGGGGGGGGGGCTTATGGGCCCGGGCAACCCTGGGTTAGGCGCTCAAATTGAGCTGAAAGGTAGGGGCGCCTAAGATCAAGCTTGACATAAGGGCGCCCAAATTGACCTTAGAAACTTAGTGGCGTCAAGTCGACCTTAAGTTTAGGGCTCCAAATCGACAGTTAAATCTACAGGGGCGCCCAAATTGAGGCTTAAAGGGTAGGGCGTCATATAAGCTTAAACATAGTGGGCGTTCAAAATTGACCGTAAACTTAGGGGCGTCAAGTCGACCTTTGAATTTAGGTGGCGCGCCAAATCGACATTAGAACTACAGGGCGCCAAATTGATGGTTAAACGGGTAGGGCTGCCAGATTGAGCACTAAACATGAGGGGCGCCAAAATGACGTTAACTTAGGGCGTCAGGTCGACCTTAAATTAGGGGCGCTAAATCGGACATATAAACTCAGGGCGCCAAATTGAGCTTAAACGGTAGGGCGCAAAAATTGACACTAAACTTAGAGGGCGTCAATTCGATCCTGAAATTTAGTGGGCGCCAAATCGTACAGTCTCTCCTGCTGCCCACTTGCGTCGATGCCTATATATATGTCAATATGGCCCCTTCCACGAAGCGGCAATTGGTTGCATACATTAGGAACATACGTGCACCGGCATCCCCAGCTAGCGCTAGTTTGTGCATGCAGCATGCATGCCTGCCTAAGCAGAGCTGAGATTGAGACGAGGACCCACAATTCGAATAAGAATTCAAACCATTTGTTTCTCATTAATCGAGTGAGTAATCCGGAATTTTTTAAAAGCTTAGCCTTGTACAGGTTTCAGAGTTGAGATTTACGCGGTCGCGGTCTGGATTTCTCAATCGACTTTGGCGTGCCCCACTCGTTTGTTTCTATGTGTGCAATCTCACTTTGCCCAGCAGCTGCCAGTGCCAGTGCCAGTGGCAGTGCAGTGGCAGTGATTATTTAATTTATAACCGAGTGTAGTGCATGAGTGGTCATACTGATAAACGCGGCTATAGTACGGACTTACATCAAAGTGGAGGGGTATTCTGCAGTTTAGCCTAGCATGATAATAGTATTTACTGAACTTTGGAGAATTCTGTGTCTTGCCTTTCCTTAATTTATATTCTTCATCAAATTTGAGCTTGAGCTAAGTCACATACAGCTACAAACCAACATCAGTCAGTATAGAAAAATGGCTGTCTGTCGCCCTCTTGGTTGCTGAGGAAACTTCTCAATAATAATTAGCGAAACCAGCTTTAATCCTAGATCTACCTCAAAATAAATTAAGATAATCTATAGTCTCATGGCAATATAATTCTTCCATTGGCATTTAAGATCTAGATATTTTTAATTTTGTTTAGTAGAATTTTTAGACCCTTTTTTGGATATGCCACCTTGACTTGGCTTGAGCTGCTCAAGACACTTTTCTGCATTGACTTTCCATTGGAAGTAAACTGCTGCAGTAAGGTACTTCCCAGTGCAAGGTCAATTATGAATTGACCATGCATAAGTGTAAGTGGAGCTGAGTTTACATCGTATGATCATGATGATTGATCGTGCTAACAACACCGTCAGTTCAAGCAATGTTTTACAAATGTTTTACTTCTACCGACCGAGTAATAATAGCTTTACACCTTGTGATTCTCTGCTTTTTTTTTCTCCAGAGATCGCGATCGCAATGGGACAAGCATTGTGATTGCTATAATGCTATCGTTGAAAAGATGTCCTTTGAAATCTTGATATTGCCCGTCATTATTTTTGTGCTTATTTATTTATTTATCTTCGTTCATTTATTCAGATCAAGAACCATGAAACACCAGGCAAGCCAAGAGGTTAACATGGCGGATTCTGAGATGGATTTGTTGGAGGAAGAAATCTTTTTGGATTGCACTTTTGATGTCCCACCTGATGAGATGCCTCCGCAATCGTTTGGAACGCCCCCTATGTTCGTTCCGTCAATCGGCCGAGGTGTCAGAAGAGATATCAATCCTTTGGATATTCCCCTTCCACAGGCATACTATGAACAGGTGTGTACAATATGTCAGCAAATTCAATGTCATATCATTATTGTATTCAAGCTATTTGATGTGTATTGTATAATTTTGTCAATTATTTAGATATCAGATGAAAAATAATAAAATATGATATTGGATTGTGTTTGTTAAGTCAAAGGGGTAGAAATATATTTCCTTTATTTTTATGCCTCCCCGACCAATGGTGGTGCCGTAGGCATCAGGCCATGCGTTTTGAGGTGGGCCCTTTTCCGTTACATAATATGTTTTAAAAGAAATTGTACCGTTTTTATTTAATAGAGTATTATTCTTATATTTGACACCCTTTAACCATAAAAGTATACACATTCTGAAAGAGAAAAAAGTACTTCCAGAAAAATCTTGGCAGAAAAAAACTAAGGACCCTACAAGAAAATAAAATGCATATTTGAACTCTTCAAAGTCAGACCTTTCCAACAATATATAACTTAAAGGAATTTTTAACGCCGTTGGGATGTTAAATAGACAATTAATTTTTTTCATTTGTCTCCAACGGTAGAAACCATGCAAATTGGTAGAAACACACGCAACTGCTGTGTGATAAATATTGGAACCAGACAGCTATCAAAAAAATCATAGGCTGCCCGGGCTGGATTCGAACCCACGACCTGTGGATTGCTAGACCACCGTCATAACCGCTAGACCACCGGAGTGCCCGTAGCGATCGCTACGAGTTAATTAATCGTTAATTATTCATAAATAAATTGACCACAGGTATTTTCTTTACCCTTTTAGATTAATTCCCTTCAAACTAATACCCAATTTACCCATATAAGGCATCATATTTAAAGTTTCCGACACCCATTTTTTAATCTCTAAACTCATCCATCATTACTCATTCTGGTAAAACTTATTATTACTTAAGGTAGTGTCATCCCCCTTTTTCACGAATTGAAAACCTCCGCTAATGCCCACTCTGCACATGAACTTCTAGAATATGATCCAACCTAATACTGTCCTCTTCAATCTCACTGTCATCTGCTCGCCTAGACTCAGTCAATATGAAACGAAAAATCTGACTACCCACTTATGACCAGCTCTGCGCTCTCCATCAACATTAGCTGACTATACACAGCGCATAGCCAGAGGACCAACACCCACACAGCAAATGCACACGCAGACGCATCAGCGCCTGATTATCTCTGCGCTAGACGGTCAACGGTTGCACCGTACGGTACTACTTTCGAGGTGTCTCGAAAATAGGAACGAAATTATGATTAATTCGACAATATATCCCGACAACATACACATTTTCGCTTTAATGTTTTTGTTGTAAAGATAGAGTCAACGTGATATACTACTACACCTCATCAAAAATTAGTAATGTAATATTTTTGCCTGCAAGATGACACTAATTTATATAGCTTACGTAGAATATCCCTTTAGTTCAACTTTGATCATTTTTACTCCTAAATGGATGCATATTCCAAATATAAACTGTTTAATGTTAGGTAATGTGAAAGGTACAAGCATTAATAATTGTGTAAAAGAATAGAAATTTCATGCTCTCCTCCTCTCCTCCTCCTCCCACCGTGCAACAAATGGCTACTCGAGTTATTAACCTAACTTACTCCATAAACTAATTACCAATCTTGCAATTTCTCATATTATTTACAGTAAATTGCCCACCGATTAATCTCCCTTAACTTATACCAGCATACCCTATACGCATGTATTTAGCATTTTATATCATTATTTATTTCTGTACTTGTCGCGCACATGTAACAACACCACCTATATGGGGGCCCACTGTAAAACACATGGCCATCATGTTTTCGGGTTGTCCATCCGTTCGTCCGTCCGTATGTTCCATTTGCTCGTTATTGTGATATCTCGAGAACTACTTGAGATATCAACTTTAAACTTGGTAATAGTATGTATCACTATAGGTAGACGGTCTGAGTAGATTTTGGAGTGTGTTGGTCAAAGGTCAAGAGTCACAGGTCAAATTGTGAAATTTTATGTATTGAGTTCGTTAATGCGATATCTCGAGAACCAGGTGAGATATGAACTTCAAACATAAGGGTAGTATGTATCACCATAGGAAGATGGTCTGATGAAATTATGGATTAACTAGGTCAAAGGTCAAGGGTCATAGAGGTCAAAATGTGAAATTCCATGTATTAAGATTGTTATCGCGATATCTAAAGAACCAGTTGAGATATGAGCTTCTAACTTTAATAGGGGTAGTATGTATCACCATAGGAAGATGGTCTGATTAGATTATGGATTATGTAGGTCAAAGGTCAAGGGTCATAGAGGTCAAAATGTGAAATTCACATACATTTAGTTCATTATTGCGATATCTAAAGAACCAATCAAGATATAAACTTCAATCTTAAGGGTGGCATGTATCACCAGAGGAAGATGGTCTGATCAGATTATGGAGAACCTAGGTCAAAGGTCAAAGATCACAGAGGTCGAAATTTGGAAGGGACGATGATATGATTAGGTTTGGGGTCACGAGGTTACAGATAAAAAGAAAATGAATAGATGAAATGTGCCATACATTTCTGATCAGGCAATGGCGGAGGCATATATTTCGACAGCACGTGGTCGAGGATTCATCTTGTTTTATTTTTTTATATTATATAAGGCTAGAACACTTGTAACTCCTTTTCAGTTTACTCAGGATTGCCTTCACCTTCAAAAAATCACATGATAGTGTTGATAGGGAGATATAGCTAATTCGCTTGATGATGAATCCTGCAATAGAGTTCGCATAAACCGCCTGATTTCTTTTACATATAGTTACATGTATTTACTGTACAAAAAACTAAATTATACAATTCTCATCCTGCTTCTCTCTCTCTCTCCCTTTCACAACTATACAAAGTTGGAGCGCAAGACGAACACAACCCGAGCAGAGAACCCTCGGTTCACTCATCCCGATGACATTGCCTCTAAACCAAACAGACGCTATGAGAGGCCTGCTCCACCAAGAGATCAGGGACCATCCATGCCCCATCCCCGGCCTAGAGGCAGGGGGAGAGGGAGGGTGATTGAAGACGGTTACCAGAAAGCCAAACCAAGTGTTCTGCAGGTCAAAGATCTTGCACATGCAGGACTACCAAATGGTAAGCTCCTTTCCTTGATTTTAGGTACCAAAACAAAGAGTTAAATCACATTTTTATTTGAAACTTTCATGACTTTTGTCTGACATACCAAACAGATCACTGGCAGGGAATGATATTCCTGGTATCGCATAGCAATTCGCAATACAGTTTTGAGTGATTGTTACACAAAATTTTGTTTTAAGTATTTCCCCATCAACCAAAAGCTTCTAATCAAATTTGAGAAGTAAAATTGTTCCATGTCTATCTTCCCTTGAAATTATCTCTTCCAATTAATTCTGATCAAGTGTGCTGGCTTTCCAGGAAATCCTCTTACATTTCCAGAATGTATATGACCTCATAATTCTGAATAGTAATACTGAAAAACCTTTTGAAAAAAAAAAAGAGTAAGGGAAAAATTATAGCATACTTTATTAAGCCAAATATTTAAACGTACCGATATTTTTGCGATTGGACTAGTTGGGAAAATTCGCGAGAGCAAAATTACACGATTTTGTGATGCCTTCATTACTATAAAAGCCTTGTACTGAAGTGGAATTTTTCGCGGATGACGACTCGCGAAATTCGCCGGAAATAAATCCCATGAAAAATAACCACTTATACAGTATTCAGTTCTCAGAAATCATGCATATATTTACTCCGGTCTCCCATCGCTTTGTTCTCAGAATATATTTTCAGTGTGTTTTTTTTTTTTTTTGTAACATCAATTTTCATGCCTGAATATTCCTTTCTTCATTCGTTTTTTTGTTTGTCTTTTGTTTTTATAAAAGAGAGGATTCTTTGACATTTCACTCCGCAACACCAATAAGTGGTTATTTTCGCGGTGACTTTATTTTCGCGAATTTCGCGAGCTCATCGCGAAAATTTCCACTCAACAAGCTATTATATAGTAAGAGTCATCAACCAAAATTGCGAAATTTGCTGCTCACCGAATTCTCCTCAATAGTCAAAATTAGTCCAAAATATCTGTACGCGAAAATATTGGCTTATACAGTACTCATTGTTTTGCTGGGGCAAATGTCATGTAACCAAAAAGAACTTGTGTACTATATTTAGAATCAGCTTTATCACCCAAGACAATTCACCTTAAAATATGTGAGGATTTATTATTTCTTTTTTACTTATGTAGGCCTACAGGTTGTAATATCCTGAAGTGCAATATAGGATTACCAATTGTAGTAAGGCAAGTTACCTGATAATTTTGGATGAAAACGACTTGGTTTTTTATTTCAGGTATCGGGGACGTTGAAGAAGGAAAAGCCCGTCTCATGCAGATGTTCTTAGGGCGGCAGTCACAGTTTGAGATTGATGCTCAGTTCAACGCCCAGTACGACTCCTCAGGCTCCTCCATCCGGTCCGCTCCGAACTTTGACCTCAAGAACAACCTGGACTTCCCGGACATGATCTCCAAGGTGATAAAGGGCGTGCCTTTCCAAACCTCTGGAGGAGGAGGTTCTTTAGATGAGAACTTGAGGAGACGGGCAAGAGGTGTCTTAGCAGCCAGAGCAAGAGGCAACAGTTCCGGGGACGATGGTGTCTCATCAAGCGGGGATACTGGTGAACGGAAAGGAGTCAGGTCTTCATGTGGGACAGATGCTGATATGAGTAATGACCCCTCTTTAACGTCTAAGCAAAGATCCAATGCAAATAGCTCTCAGGTTAGATTTAGCTTTTGGATTGCTATTCTTCTATGTAATTCCACCCACACACACTGAAACAATATGATTCATGTTTGTATCATTGATGTCACATGAAAGATCTTACTGTGGTTTTTTAAAGAAAAACTCTGTCTTAATCATGCTATTAAAAGAATTTGGGGCCTTTGAATCTTTATAACTGATGCCAAACAAACTTACAAAATAATAAGCTTACTCAAATTAGGAGTTTTCATTTGAAACTGTATAAGATGACCTGTATATGAAACTTATTGAACTTAGTGGTATGAGACATTCATACCTAGATTATAATTCTGAATGGTTTTTACTAATCACTTAAAAGTACTTTGTAAACCTTTCCTTGTGTGCAGGCTCTCGCTGGTCCTAACCGAAGCAAGGAGGATTTAGGTGATCTGCTCATGGGGTGTGGCACCATGGAGCGTTTTTTTTTTTTTTATTTAAAAATAATCACAACTAGATGGTAATTTTTGCCTCATACCTGAATAAGAATTCTGAAAGGTTTTGTTACCGGTTACCTGCTCTTGACTGCGGTGGCTGTCATAGGGGCACCCGTGAAGGCGTGGATAACATCCTCCTCCAATCATTTCTGTCCTCCAACGCTCTTTGGGACTCCGCCAATCTCATCCCTGTCCATTCCCGGATGTTAGCTTCCCACCTCTTTTTCTGTCTTCCTCCTCTGGGACTACCTCTTGCTATTCAATTAATAGCCTTTTGTATAAAATTTCCTTCTTGTTTGCAGGCTCTTGCAGGTCCCAATGTATTAGAGCTTATAGGACTTCCGTCAAATCTCAGCAAAGAGGATTTAGGTGATCTACTCATGGGGTGTGGCACCATCATAGAGATGAGACTACTCAGAGATCCAGACTCAGGAGCATGTATAGGAATGGCATATGTTAGGTAAGTAAATTCCATCGTTTAAAGGAGAGGACCACCCTGAAATTGTATTTTTAAGTGAATAACCGAATATTCATAATAATAATAAGCAAGTAACCTTAAAAAAGAAAGCTAGTCCAGAAGGGGTCAAATTAAATGAGATTCTAATGCTCTGACCCTAAAAAACAAACTACTTAAAGTTTCAGAGCAAATGGAAGTCATTTACTATCTTAAAACCGTGAAAACAAACAAAATGTGCTGTACATTCTGTGCCGAAGTGAAAGGCATGTGGTTTGGAAAACAAAACGGTAACGGTTTTCAAAATTTCAATATTTCCACGATATCTTTAATGTAAAGCAAACAATTGACTTGAAATCCCTTGAATTTTTTTAATTTCAAGGGATTTCAAACTGATCTTTATGTTTATAATCATGTTGGCAAAATGAGGTAAAACAAATGAATATCAATTTGAATCTGATTAATTAATACTGGATCCCTTTAAAGCAGAAAAATAAGAGAAACATATTAGTGAAGATTTTACAAATATCTGACAAGAACAATTTAAGAACTTTCTTTATAGGCTAATCTGGACTGGAAATTACTTACCAGCTGATAAAGTTTCTAGACCACGTATTATTTAAAAACACAAAATATTATACACAACTTCATGGGCTATCATTAAATTGTAAGAGGAGAGAAATAGAGATGAAAACGATGAAAATGATATATAAATTACAATTCTCTCATGTCCATTATTTGCATGTCTTTCTTTCACTCTGTCTCTCTCTCTTCTTTATCTTCTTCTCTTTCTTTCCTCTTCTTACTTTTGTTTGTCCTTCCCCTTTCTGTCTGTCCGTATGTTCACAGTATTCTTCTTGTTCTATCTCTCTTGTCACATTTTAATTAACTCTCTCACTCTTTCTCTCTCTCTCCTCTCTCTCACATTTCTTATAATAGGATGGAAGATGAAAATGCCTGTCAACTAGCCATTTCATCTTATCATGACATAGAATCACCTTTTTCAGGTGAGTTTGTTACACAGTCACCAACAAATGTAAATGGGACTAATTGGCAAATTGTATTTCATGCCGGGGGTTCCAGATAAATAGTCGGTATCATAGTTCCAAAATTGTCTCCTCGAGCCAGGAGCTTGTGAAATATATTGTCAGAGAATAATGCACTTCTGACCTTTTTCTTTCCTGGGGTGGGGGGTTGGACATTTCTTGTTTGAAAATAAGCTTGCTCCTTTTAAAATGTAATCTTTAGCTTTCTTCTTTTGCATCATTATTTAATTGACAGATGGTGATAGAATTAGAGACAATTTTTTTTTTTTTTTTTTTTTTTATGGAAATGTTAATAATTTGAATATGATTTGTATCCTGCCCTGGTGGTAATAAAGTTACAAATTTAAATCCTGTAGTTTATTTAGGAGTATTAGTAGTTGATGCATTTGTGTTCTTATATTCCCTCATAATTTTTTTTTTCTTTAAATTTCTTTCTTGTTAACAGATAGATACGATGGTGATATACCACAGCTGTCTGTTAGACTACTCCAAACATGATGCATGCTGGGATGAGATTCATCGCTCTTCATGATGTGATATATGGTCAAGTGAGGTCACTATACAGGGTGCATATTTCAATTGCATTTTGAAAAATATGGAGGACTTATGTGTGCTCGCAGAAACTATTCAGAGAGAATTTAGAAAGAAGTAAGAACAACATCAAGTTTTAATATTTGTCAGTTTTTGTGGTTTGAAGGATCATGTATGACAGTCTGTGTCAAATAAAATGGTACATTCGGGGGGAAAATAATTTAGGTGTGAAATCTTTTCAAATAATGTGTGTATGTGGTACCAAATCAAAGCCAGAAGATTTTCCTTGCTGATGCACTTTGTTCTGTATAATTTGCTTTCGTTAAACAAAAGTTATGCTAAATTTTGTGCGACGAGGAACAAATCAAAATTACGCATATCTATTGTTTCATTATGCGAAACCTACACAAAAGCATGGACGTTGTGCGAAAATGGATTTTTCTTAACTGTAGAAAACTGGTCATATCTCAAAAATTACAGCACCTAATGTGATGAAAAAAATTGCAAAAGAAAGTCCAAATATCCTGCTTTATGAAAATGCCAAACAATACCAGGTTCTAATTAATATTCATACTATAAAAAAATGTTTTCCGACTGTACCATTTTTTTTACACAGACTGTATACTAACTTCCATCTGCAGGATATGTGCTGAATAATCGTAGTAATACAGTATTGGATTTTTTGGATTGGGTTTTCCTTGGTTCATCGAGACAATTAGATTAATCATCAATTTTCTTCAGATAACCCTGGAAGCTACAAAAAAAAGTATGTTTATAAGTTATGTGATCTTGATGTCTTGGTATAAAATAAAATTAGTTTGTCTAATTGCCTTTTGTTCTAATACCCACTTTGCCTATTTACTATTTTGCCTAATTCCCATTTTCGTCTAATGGCCATTTTGTCTAATGTTCACTTGTTCTTACAAACTGGTAATGGACCAGGTATTCATTTGTCATTTGGGAATTAGACAAAAATGTAATTTTAGGTTATGAGACTAAAAGTCAATTATACCAAGTGGTTATTGGACCAAGTATCAACCAAGTGGAAATTAGGCAAATTTTTTAGTAGACCAAATGTGTTTAGTCCATGTGGCGTTAGACATAAGTGGATAAAACCCATTTCAAATAATAGAAAATGAAGTTTATTCCTACTTTTTTCCAATGCTTTACGATACTTAAGAGGTACTTGCCTACTACTTGTCATGTGGATTAGATTTGAAATACTTCTTTCTACATTTCCATTCATTGATTGATATTGAGAGAAAGCTCACCTAAAATCACAATTTATTTGAATAATGGATGAATTTGTTTGATGCAGCTGACACTCAAGGAAAGAGTACCTCTGCAGTACTGTTTTTCAAGAGAAAGAAATGATTTTCCATGTTTCTGGTACTTTATATATTGATGGCCAAGTTATTACCAGTGCACTGTTTGGGTAGTTGTTTGGCTAATTTGGTTTAAATAGATGTGTATCTGATTATCAATGCTCTGCCAAGGGCTCATTCTTGATTCTGAACGGTGCAGTGCCGTAGAGCTATTGAGAGAACTACTGAAAAATATTGGAAGCATTCATTAGCTAGAGGTGGCCATTCTTGCTATGATTTGATAGAGTTTTTCGCGCGATTAATTTTTCGCCCTGAGCGGCCTCAAAACATGTTCTGAGGTTCTTAAATTCGCGCTGCATGTTCGTAAGCTCGCAATTGAACTCATTCACTATATGCATAGGAAATCATGCCTATATATTTGCGGGTTTTTTAATTCGCGCCTGCCGCTCTTTGCTCAAAATCTGTGAAAATTAATGTACAGTGAATATTTCCACAAATAGAGTATTCTATGTGTAAGCAAATTCTGATGTTGAAAATATCAGTCTTTCATACAAAATTCACTTGTAAATTCTAGCACATATCAATTCTAGTTGTAAACTTAAGAGGAAGAGGGCGCTATCACTCTACGCAAATCAAACGCTGCCATAGACATTTTGTATTTTGCACAGTTTTTTCACTTTGTTTTCTTGATTATGGCGAGCAACTACCTTTTCAAAGAAATGATCAACTTGAATAATTATGCTAAGAGTCTTTTTTTTTCAAAAATAAGAATAACTTACTGCAAAGGGGAAAAAAAGTCCTGTCACTTGTGTCAATTCGAAATCCTAATCAGATCAAATTCCTGTACAATATGGCCAATTTTGCTCTCAAAATAGCTCATACGCCACATAATTATCTTCCTGGATAACGCATAATTATATAACAGCTTAATGATCAAGCCGTTTTTAAAAGCTTGAATTCTCACCTTTCCAGAGATGGTAAATTCATTTCGATTGGTTAAAAAAAAGTCCTGTCACTTTGAACATTATCACAAACGAATCTTTACTCGATGGGTCAATATTTCCGCATATCACATGCATATCGCATGTGGACGGCGTCTTCGCAAGATGTGACAAGATCACTATTTATATCAATAATCGTTAGGAACATCAATCTATGTGAAATAAAGATTCTGATTACAACTTTAGCACAATGGTGTTATAGGCTTGCCAAAATGTATTTTCCCCAATCTGGTCTGAAGCATCTACCTACGAAAACTATGATAAAAGTTCAATTATTTATTTCATGTCCATGAGAAATTAGCTCGAACGGATCGACTGACCAGACCATTTTACCACAGGGAAGTTTTCTTAGGCGAGTTTTTGTACGCTAAGTAATAATTGCATGCAGTTGTCAATCGGTCGCTTCCCGCCGTTATAGCGCGGGTTTTGTTGACATTAATGTTGAACCGTATAATTTTCTGCGCCGCTCAGTTGTATTTCCACTAAACTCATGAATGTAATGTTGCGTTTCCCCTCCTCAAATAATGGACGCGTCTTTATGTTAAGATTTAATGTCATACGTTAGGTTTACATTTCACGTGGAGTAGAATTGATATGTCATAGATGACTGTTTGATTAAGAAAAAAAAAATCATTTTCATATTTATCAACCATTGGTAATAGATCAAGTGATTTCTAACATGAATCTCTTATGAAACTCTGTACTTGAAGAACTATTGTCACCTTGAATTAATAAGATTGAATATGATTTTGCTCAAAATTGCACAAATTAAATTTTTAAAATTACTTTGAAGATTTAAATTGTTGGACTATGATATTCATGGGATATGAACATCTTTTTGAAACAGCGCCAAAAGATATATTTCTTATAATTGACAATCATGATCAAGAATCACAGCATTATAAGGAGCTATAAACCGTATGCAATGACCAAAATAAATCCAGCCAACCACATTTGCGAATTTGAACGCTGAATAAAAATAACATACAAGTACATGTAGTACTGAAAATACTTACACAGAAAAGGGAATATGCACTCACTTTTAAAGAAATTGAAGAATGTGGAATTGTATTGGGTTGGGACCTTGGGGTGTTTCAGGACCCACTGTTCTTTCTGATACAGCGCCATCTATTGTCAAAGACATTGCATGTTAGGCAAATCCAGACTTCTCCTCTGGGGGGCATTTCATCAAAGGACTTGTCGGACATTTTATCCACAAATTTGCCCTTAGCCAATCAGATGCAAGCATTTCAGTAGCTTATAACAGTTTGTCGGATAAAACGTCCGACAAGTCCTTTCATGAAACTACCCCCTGATCTACTTCACCAAGAAGTCATTGGGACTTTCCAGTTGATCTAATAAAAAACAAAACCATTTAATCTTTTATGGGAAATTTTAATGTTCCCGGTCAAGATCATTGAGGACAATTTAGAATTAGGGGTTTTTCCCAATTTCAAATTTGCTGAAAATGTACTTTTAACCAGATATTTCTCTCCTGTTTGCTGACACAGCACAAACTTGTAACCAAAATGCTGCATAGTCTTGAGGAGAGCATACATGCACTCTCTCCTTTTTCATGTTTTTGGAATCATTATTTACGATTGTGTTGTTCTTGCAACAGCATGAGGGGTTTCCCCTGATCAAAAAAAATTGCTGTAATTGTCCTTTCAAAACCTTGGATAATTATTCACTGACATTGGGCTATGTACATAAAAGCAAGTAATTTATTTTATTTTCAAAACTATATGTAGAAGTAACATTCTTGTAAATAAAATTACTTTTTTATGCATACGGCGCAATATCCCAAACTTGCGACAAGACTAGGTCTTTTCTTCTGTTTGTTCTTATACACTCTTTTTGTATGCATTTTTTGTTGTTGCTTTAAGTTTTCTGTTATGTTTTATATACGATCATCTTGTTCGAGCTCAAGTTTACAGAAGTATTTGTACATGTATTTCTGTAAGACATGATTCATGTGTCACTGAAATAAATGTGAAAGTTGCCAACAATTATTAGGAATGGAATTTATCAGACTATTTCAATTATTCTGTTGAATGTTAGAATAACCTTGAGAAGTATTGTATTAAGCGCACAAATAAAAAAAAAATCAATTGATTTCTGATACAATTACTGTTAAATTGTATGAAGTAGAATGATAATTGAATGTCACATGAATTTTCAACTCAGATTTATTAATGAAAAATAAATTGTTTTGTACATGGATTTAAAATGAAATTGGACTTATCTTGTGATTTCAGTTCCTTTGCCTACTCAGCGTTCAGCTCTATATACATGTACGTCCATACCCCCATTTTCCCTTTCCTGTCTTTACCGGTATTTTGTATGTCAAGATATCCATCTCTCTCTCTCTCTCTCTCTCTCTCTCTCCCTTTCTCTCTCTCTCCCTTTCTCTCTCTCTCTCTCTCTCTTTCTCTTTCTCTATCTCTTTCTCTCCTCTCTCCCTTTATCTCTCTCTCTCCTCTCTTTCTCTTTCTCTCTCTCTCTCTCTCTCTCTCTTTCTCTCTCCCCCTATCTCTCTCTCTCTCTCTCTCTTCTCCCCTCTCTCCTTCTCTCTTCTCTCTTCTCTCTAATCCTTTCTTTTTCTTTCCTGAACTATCCTCCCAAGCACACGGCATTTTCATTTTCCTGTATGTCGCAACACAACCTTATCAGATATTTCTGGGGTGTTTCACCAAGGTGTTCAATTAATTACCTACGACTTGAAATATGAAAAAGCCAAATGAATGCCCCAAATTTTTCCTGAAGTTATATCCGTGACGTTCAAAATGCTTGTTAATAATGATTCTGATAATCGAAATTATGCTATTTCAACTTTATCTAATGAATTTACATATCATTTGAGCATCCCATTTGAGCACTCCATATTTCCAGTTGTTTGTAAGTTTGTAATTTACGAACAACTAATTGGTGAAGCACCATCTGATTCAAGTAGCTAGTCCTGTAATTTCCTCGCCTTCAGTGATATAAATGTAAATGTAAACACATTTATTATAGAAGGCAAAAAGTATGCAACCATTGGAACTATACTATCTATCAGAATACTATATCACACTGGTTGTTACGTTAGAATACACTTGGATAGTAGGGCTACAGTGTGAGCTTAGAATAAATGTGTAACGGTTCTGTTCATTCTGAAAATTCATATTAGTTTGGCGTAATATTGTGAAAACTATATGTTAACTGACTAAAACAATTCAGCTATAGAATATGCATATTCTTTTTGTTTTTTGTATAGCAAGACAAAACGAAACAAACAAGACAAGATTATTTTCATTTGAAATGTGTTATTATTATTTATTTTATTTTTTTACTGTACAACACTTCG
The DNA here is from genome assembly GCA_940671915.1 of Paracentrotus lividus. Classification (NCBI taxonomy): domain Eukaryota; kingdom Metazoa; phylum Echinodermata; class Echinoidea; order Camarodonta; family Echinidae; genus Paracentrotus; species Paracentrotus lividus. The sequence continues at coordinate 23,861,295 of CALNVZ010003430.1, read as the reverse complement.
TGTAATATTTTTATTTAGTTATATACATGTATACAGTAAAAACCACTCACACACACGCACAAACAAAAACAATTTTGTACAACTCACGACACATTTAAAATAGTCTCACAGATACATTTTCAACACAACTACCAAACATTTAACATAAAAATATTATTATAGACAGTACAAAAAGTACAACCGAACTACCTATTTAATGCAGCTATTGTATGTATTGTCATGGTAACATCATAAACTTCAGCAGTGCTCCACCACAGTTCGAAGAGTTCAAAACTATTAGCGATGAATTCTAATTTTGGATTCATGAAGAATGATTTGAATTAGAAATACTTTTAAAAGTGGCTGATTGCCAACACATTAAGAAATTCAGGATCAAAATATATTCTTTTCATCATGTGGTGCAATAAACGTTATCAATTAAAAGAAAGGTTACATCATAGAAGAAAGGTTAGATCATAGTTTCCTAAAGTAATTATACGATGCAACGTGACACTTTATATTTGAATCAAATTGAAAGTTACACCCTATCCTATGTGAAAATCCTAAAACCACCATGACCACTTATCACGTGAGAGCTACTTTTAAAAAGAAAATAAAACAATGGAAAGGGCGGCAGACACAATGTGAAAATGACTCAAAGTTGAAATGATTTCCTCTATCTGTTTCTACCTTATGTCATATCTGTAATATCGCTTTGTGGTCCTGAATTGCAAAATGAACTTCCACTCTGTTGACTCTTTGACCTTGCGAGGACATGACCATTATTCCAATTTCAGAAAAAGGGTTTTAGTTAATTACAATTTGCATAGAATAGGTGTACGATATTACAACACATACACTAATTTCCAAATTTGAGGTATTTATTGCCAATTGGTCTAAATCCACTTTGACTAATATCCGTTGGTCTCAATACTCGTATCCAACATGGTCTAATTTCATTTCGTCTACACCCAGTCCGTCTCATTACCTTTAGAATTGCAACTTTGCATATTTACCAATTTTTTCTTATTCCCATTTCGTCTAATTTCCGTTTTGTCTAATGTTCAGTCTAGATCTACCATCATTTTGGTCAATTCCAGTAACAAACTGGTAATAGAACAAATATCCATTTGGGCAATATACGAAAATGCAATTAGACCATTTGGATACTAGTATAAGACGATTTGGCAGTTTGACCAAGTGGTCATTGGACCAAGTGAAAATTGGACCAGGTAAGTATTAGCCCGATGGGAAATTATACCAAAATGTTAGTAGACCAAATATGTTTAGCCCATGTGGTATTAGACCATCAGAGAATTTGACCTTCTGATGTTAGATCAAATGGATATAATACAACTTCGAAAACGACAACAATCACAATTTTACGAATAGTAAAAATAATTGTAAAAGAAATCAGTACCGTGGATACAAATATTAGAATATTGTAATCTGTTCAAAGCAGCATTTTGTCGGTTAGAAATAGTATTATCTTCTCTTTTTTTCAGTGTAAGTAAAAATGAGTCAACGTTATAATTGCTTCTTCTTCTTCTCGAGTCCTTTCTCTCAAGTTTTGTTTATTTGTGGATTAGAATTTGATTCAGACTCTGCCCATTAGATACTGAACGCAGGCGATCCCATTAGGCGAAAGGGTGGTAAAATCAGCTGGGGAACAGGGGGAAGGCAGAAGAGGGCATTGTAGGAGGTGACTCATGGTCTCCTCCTCTCCACATTCGCAAACTGGCCGTCCTCCAGTATTGATGCCCCATTTGACCATTAGGGCCTTGCAACGCCAACTCCAGCTCGCAAGCGGTTTAAACACAGCCAGAAAGGCCAAGTGGTGTTGACACCAGTCCAAAAGAGTTATATGGTTATAATTATGGTTATAATTGCTGATTTAGCATCACGTGTTCATTGCCCGATATTTCAACTGCAATCATTGCTTATCACTGAGGAAACAATAAACAAAGGTCATGATCAATTCAATTATTCTAATGAATTAATCTATTCAGGTAGTTCTTCCTCACCACGAACACCACATATTCCTCAAAGAACATAATGAACGTGACAATTTTGCAAGTGCTTCAATTTTAATTGTAAAATTAAATAATAATGGAAAAGGAGTGGAGAGGTAATAAATAATCAACGAGGTTTGCTCTTTAATAGTATGAGAAAACTATTTATGTTTTCTTCCCTTACATAACTATAGTTAACACAATAATAAACATATACTTGATTTTTTTTGTAAAGGATGGAAAATGACAAAAGAGTGACATAGTTATGGTCCATTTGAATAATAATACATTTTATTTAGAATAAATAACTATATACAAGATTACGTTATTGACAATAATTAAGAAATATGACGAGTTATCCTAATATTACTGTACATCTTGGTAATGTTCAGCCGTTTATCTGTACCCTGAAGACTTATGATCAACTATTTATGTTTTCTTCCCTTACATAACTAAAGTTAACACAATAATCAATATTTACTTCATTTTTTTAAGGATGGAAAATGACAAAAGAGTGACATAATTATGGTCCATTTTAATAATAATAATACATTTTATTTAGAATAAATAACTATATACAAGATTACTTTATTGACAATTATTAAGAAATATGACAAGTTATCCTTTCATATTACTGTACATCTTGGTAATGTCCAGCCTTTTATCTGTACCCTAAAGACTTATGATCAATTGTTAATCGATAGTAACCAATATGCGAACGGCTTGCGAACGATAGTTTCGTATGGCCTTAATAAGAAGGTCTTACAAAGTTCTTACGAAATGGTCTTAAAATCGTTCGCACGACGTCAATAATTTATTGTTGAGGCTTTTGCAACTGATCGTAACTCTTTGGCCCGTATTCACAGGAGTGGGTTAACTTAACCCACCGCTGTGAATGAGGGCCAAATTACAGGACACTGAACTCATCACGCTTTGGCAATACCCAATTCCCTTATGAACATCATCCATGCAGCCTCGTAATTACAATAATAATACTGAGCGGTATACAATGATATCATGGTAAAAGGGCACACACGCATTCAGATTTTTTCCCAACAAATTTTTCATCCATTGCATCACTGCAAGTTTTCTCCTCCAGATGCTCAAACTGCATTATAAATCCATACAACTACGATGACATGACCTGATGAAAAAGACTTGAAATGCAGGAGCGCAGTACGATTTCGGCAGTTTTGGCGCCTCTCTAGCTCTGGGAGTGCGTCATTTCGACAACATTCTGGCGAAAAGCTTTATGGCACATTGGAAACGACGCCAGTCCATCACCATAGTTCGATCATGGATCATGTCCACAGTTCTATACTTTGTGAGTTTTATGCCTGGGCGTCTTCCTCTGTTTGGTGATGATATCGATCTGGAGGGGGAGCTCTAGCATGATGGGCATGTCTAGTTCGTCTGCGACACCAATCACCTCTTCGTCCAGGGTTTCAATGTAAGCTCGTTTACAGCAGCGTTGGAACTCGTCCGAGAGTCGAGGAACTGCTCCGGAGACGCACTTGCTGTACTGACGCATTTCGATGTAGCGCTGTCTGTCCTCTCTTGTGATCTTGAAGTTTCCCATTCTGTTCGGGTCGTGCCTATTCGGAAAAAAATACGAAAGACAAAGAGAAATACGTTAATTTATAATCATTTTATCTCTCTCGTTCTCTTTTAACTATCACCAACTGGAAATTTAATGAAATAATTCTCCTCAATTCAGTGCAGTTCGTTTTTCCCTACGAGCATGGAACATTAATACATTTTTGGAGGCATCACGATAGAGTTAAGACGGGGAAAATAACGACAATGTTCGTCTAGCTTGAATCGTTCGAAGAATGCTTCCCACGCATGATTGAAGACTTTATCTGTCCCTGTGGTCCTCTATCTTACATTTTGGTTTATCCCTGCCTATCTCACCCTCTCTTCATGTTGTATTCTACCACCTCTGAGAAACATTTTGATTTGATAACTCGAGCACGATCCAGATTATACAAACGATAACCCCGAAAGAACGAGAGATGGGAACTTCAAAAGACAAAATAGGTTGGCACATGATAATTAACGCTCTCAAGTGTCAAAAGATGTTCCGCTCCAGAGAAAAAGGTCACTCTGTGCATGGTGATATAGGAATGTTTTGCTTCACAGAAAATTCTAGATGTTTGTCGCCACCCGTGATCATTGTAATGATGAAATATAAACAAACGAGGGGTGCTTGAGAGACCTACTTGAGTTATCAGTCTCATTTGTTTGGACTAAAAATGGCAGATAAAAATTATGATACTTAAATAAAATTTTACAAATAAATGGAAAATCGTTTCCGCTTGCCACCATTCGACAGGTGTGATACAGTCATTTGTCATGATTCACTTTATGTTATATTACATTCTACTTTTGGTGTATTTATTTAATAAGTGAAATTTACAGTTATATTATACAAAATGATTTTAGATATGAGACCTTACCTCATGAGGACTTGCGGCCTGTAGTTCTCTGGATTGCAGAGGAACCCACTTGTTCCTGCCCTGGCTCCCAGGACGCAGCACTGGCTTTGCGTCTCACGATGGTGGTGTGACATAGGCGTCGTCAATCTCTCAATGAACGACGTACTCGGAAGGTCCGTGGTTACGAAGGTTCCAGTACTCGTCTCAGGGTATTCTTCAGTGACGGCGTGCCCACTCCCGATGTCGCCTTGTTCAGGTACGACCGCGTGAACGACCCTCTGGTCGCGCTGCCTTTGCTCCTCTTCGGCTTGTTGACGTAGCCTTTCCCTCAAGAATTCTGCAGGAAGATGTAAAAATGTTGATTTAATCTTAGGGTTTATCGCAGAACATTTATGTAGAATATGGTACAAATTGAATTGTTGATGGTCAACTCTGCATAATTCGACCTTCTATAAATCGAATAATCACCTCTTTCAGTCCATATTATACAGGACATATTTTGTTATTCTATCTCTATTTTTATTAGAATTTCTTTAAGTCGAACTGATTTCTAGGGTCCCAAGAGATTCGACCTCGGCAAATTTACATGTACTTGCTTAGGAGAGGACATTCATAGACATCTTCTCTGACCCTATCATATATTTACCTCACCCGGGTCGAGCGTGGCAACATGTAAAGAAAACCTTGCCAAGGGAACTCGAACATTGTGTTCCATGAGCAGGGACTAAACCACTAAGCCAAAGCACCCGTGTAATTCATAAACTAGAGTTATACAAGTCCTTGATCAGGGGCCGCGGAGCCGGGTTACTGGGGAGCCCCGCACTTTTTTATTTACCAAATGTGTAAAAAAATAAATACAGTCAAACCTGTCTATAGTGGCCACTGTCTATAGTGGTCACCTGTCTTTAGTGGTCGCCTATATTGATTCCCTCGAGATAGAAATGTGTGCTTTAGAACCTGTCTATAGAGATCACCTGTCTACAGTGGTCACTTTTTATGTTTCCCTTGGGGTGGCCACTATAGACAGGTTTGACTGTAATAATACATATTTAAAAAAAAGAAAATTGCAAAGGTTTTGTCATTTTTAGCCTGTTTACCCCCGCCCTCTTCTGCTAAGCCCCTCCATTGGAAAAAAAAAAAGCTCCACTGTCCCTATTAAATATAGCCCCGATCTGATCATCAAGGCACCTATAGCCTAAAAAGCGGGATGCAGTCATCTAGCGTTGTCCAGGGTTCTCCTCGTAAACTTAAATGAAGTACACTCAAAACAGGTGTACCAATATCATGATTTTTAAAAGGGAAATGTTCTTCAAGAAATCATGCTGAAAAGGTCCTTTCTATAATTATTTAAGAATTAAGATCCTCAGCATTTTTAATTGAAGAAGACATATTGTTACGTTACCAATTTCCTACCCATCTCCGATCTTGCATCATGGCGATGCCGTTACAGTCATGTTTTAAAAAAGAAAACGGTCGTGATGGTGGTGACACAGAATAACGTCTAATTTTTAATATTATCTCCTTGTTGTGGATAACACCTCCTTTAAATATAGACCAAAGGATTAACGACAAAATTTCCTACTAATCATCTGAAGATTTAGTTATATACAATTTAATCGCAATGTTATGATTTATGATTTAATGGTAAAATCAGGACACACTACTGAAACAAAGGCTTGCCTAAACAAAGACTTCGTCTAAACAAAAGTTTGCCTAAATATAAACATTATCTCGAATGAAATAAATAAGAAGAACATATTATGCACTGTTAAACATCGTTTATCTAATTTGTCTACATTTTTCTTGTTCTAATTCAATCCATGAATAATGATATGACAAATTTAGAAATGAATTATCCTTTCGCAATAACCAGACAGCGATGTCATACGAGGCTTTAAAATACACTATTTTAAGAACAGCAAAAGTACCCCACCGCGTACATTTTTGACACGAGAACATATATTATCTATATTATCAGAATGCAGTAGAAGCAAATTTCAGTAAAGTGGGTCGGAGGTTGTAGTATAGAATTAAACTGTTGGTATCTCTCGGAGATGAAGAAGAAAAAAAAAACATAAGAACATCGGATATGTTCGTATCGTGTTGATTTGGCATATTTAAGGCTTATCTGCTCGGGAATTTAGTTCATATTTCGGCTTGAATGTTTTGTATTTCATGATAATGTTATGACTTCACATGATCTCTCCTACATACTTCGAACATGGCAAGGTCGATTTGAAGGACACCGTATCACTGGGAGTCCAATTTCAAATCGTTTTACCTGAACTTCCTTTTGTTTCTCTCTCATTTATCTATTTTTTTCTTTTCCTTTCTTTTAATGGAAGATGAACTTGATAATCGAAGTCCGTAGTTTTGTCAGTCAGCTTTTAGTCGAAATCTGCAACTCTGGGCTCTGTCCGCCCCCCACCCCCCTAAAAAAGGAAATACCTATGAAAATCATTAATATTTGAAGGTTTTAAAATGTTTCTTGTGTACGGTGATTTGAATCTTCAAGATGATCCCAGCTAGGCCCCACCTATAAAAATTTCCTTTAATCATGTCAATATTACCGCAAAGAGTTTTTTTTTTTTTTTTTGTATCAGACTGTTTGTATCAATGTCTGAAATGCAATTCTTATGTCGAGACGGCGCCAAAATCATCGCCATTTGGTTTCAAGATTGGTATTGTAGTTAATTAATCATAATTAAGATCTTCACCCATTGGTAAAAAGATGTTCTGATGATCATTTTAGAGAACATATCTCATAAAGTCTTGCTGTTTGCATAATTAATGAAGAAACTGCAAGCAATAAAAATATATTTAAAGGCATTAATAATTATTGTGCTTATATATTAATAATAACAAATACTGTTTAACGTATGCCGTTGTCTTGTTTTACGTCTTCAAAAAAATGAAGTTTTTTATTGAACTTTTCGCATTCTTTTGAAAATTATTTCAGTCAACGTGAGAATGACAGCATCTCCTGGTGGTAGTTCATCGCCCAGGTATAACATAGCGCCAAAGGTTCCAAGAATCTAGACAAACAATAATGACCCGAGAAATTGGAAAGTAAATAAATATCCACCCTAAGAATCATCGGGTGTAGAATAACACTTCCATTAAGCTGTCACAAATCTCTTTTTCAAGAATATCAAAGATATCCCCATGACCTTCAGAAAGTGGGACACATTCACATATTTTTGCTGATTCGATTGATCCCACTTTTAAGAGCTAGCTGAGAGCGCATCCCACCAGTAGGCATACCAGGTATCAACATTGGTGTCATTCCATCGGTGGGAAGAATTGGAGGAATCTTGCGACACAGTGAACTTGCTCACAACATTTCTTCCTTCCTCCATGATCACAAAATTCAAAATGGGGTATCTCAGAATCATAACTTTGATTTATCCTGCGATCATAGTTTTTTCACATCCATCATGAACTTCACTCTCTATAGTTTTCTTCTTTTTGCCTACTTCTTGAATAAATTACAGGGTGAAAATTTTGTTTTATCAAATAGGCGTAATTAAACGAAGGAGTTTTGCAATTGTTATTGAACCTCGTAGTATGTGCCTTCTATAGGCCTCCAATAAATCCGTACCACCACCCCCCCCCACCCAAGAAAAAAGAGAAATGAGAGGAAATGACCCAGCAAATCACGGTGGTAGTATGGGGACAGGTGTGACCACCATTTATTGTTGAATAAACGTTCAATTGACCGTATACCTAATAATCAGAATTTGTGTTCTGCGCCAACCCCCACTGTTTCGGACCGCGCCTCACACTTTATTTTTAAATCCTGGAATCCGGGGGGGGGGTCACTTAAAGACAAAAGTGCTACCCATGGGCGTCCACAGTGCACAACCTGAAAATTGACCATTAAAGGTCGCATTTGCACCCCTAGTCGTCATCAAACTGACAAAAAAAAATAATCTTGCACTTAATGGCCTGAATGGCGTAAACCCCGTCAAATGTAGTACTTAAAACAGTGATTTAAGCTGAAAACGCCCCTATTTTAATGAAAACGGTGAACACCCCTATAACGTGTCGACAACACCTGAAAATAGACCCTTTTCGACGTTTTTTTTTTTGTTGTTGTTGTTTGTTTGGGTTTTTTTCTGTGTGGACGCGCATGCATATTGCATCATGTAGTGAGTGACACCCCCCCCCCCCCTTCCCAAGCCTGGATACTGCATTGGATTATCCAACAAGTGCCCGAACCCTCGAAGGGGATGGACAGAGGGAAACCGGATTTCTGCTGCCCGGATGATAAAGAGTCCTGTAAAAATATATAAAGCACTGATCTGAGAAAGAGTTTGTTGAATTCTAACCCACCGGGGTTTTGTTTTATTTATACCAGATATCATAGAGAAGTTATAAAATAAATGTTCATGATACTCATCATTAAATCATTATCACCATCATGATCATACGATCGGGTAGGCGATCTAATTCGAAAAGGGTGAACTTTTGTATCATTACATTTAGGAGCTACATGAACGCTGTCCAATATTTTGAAGAAAAGAATTAAGCATATAGAGCCCCCCCCCCCACCTCCCGACCAAAAAAAATAATAAAATTGTAAGAATTACAAGAAAATTAACAGAAGAAGTCAGCAAAGCATTTACATTGAATGAATAGAAAACCCAGCAGTGTTCTCAAAAATATTCAATTGTCATGATTGTAAATAAAGTGAATAAATCATGATAATCACCCCTTTTATCTCTCATTCTTTTCCCACTTTTAATTCTCTCTCTCTCTCTCTCTCTCTCTCTCTCTTTCTCTCTCTTGAGATATCTCTTTCTCTTCTTTTTCGTTCATATTTATGTGTGATTAGAATTATCTCTCTCCAGCCTATGATACCCCTCCCCTTCTCCCACCCCCTCTCCTCTCTCTCTCTCTCTCTCTTTCTATTTCTGTTTCTTTTTATCCTCGTGACAATAATGACTGTATTATCTTAATACCAATCAACTTAACCGTTTCGATAGATACTTGTCTGATTTAAATACATTCCCCTTTTCTTTCTTTCTCACTCTCTCTCTCTCTCTCTCTCTATCTATCTTTCTCTCTTTCCCCCTTTCTCTTTCTGTTTCTTTTATCCTCGTGACAACAATTACCGTTATTATCTTCATATCAATCAAGCTAACTGTTTTAGTGATACTTGTCTGATTCGCACACCTTTCCTCTCGGATATCCTCCCTTCCTCTGATCAGACGACCGGCTATCGATCAAGCACTTTTGCATGTCACTATGGAGAAAGTTGTAAACTTTTCCCGCCAAATGGGTCAATTTGCCATAATCACATGACTTGGTACACTTTCCATGATTTGTCATGATCACAAATATTTATTACTACCATGGCTACTACACTGCACAAGGTGGAATATTTTTTTGCCGCTACAGCGACATGATTTTACTCTGACTTTAATTTCTTGAATATGTTTGTCCCTGCTCATATCTTGGACATTCTCCCAACTTTTCACGTGGACCTTTTTCCCAAAAAATTTTGTCAACCGCCGTGATGCCCATTTTTGTCATTTTTTCTCATTTTGGGGCCCCTTTTTGTTTTCCCGGCCGATCAAGCCCCCCTCAGTCCTACCCCCAGGAAACGCGACTGAGGTGTATATTGTTTTATATTGTTCTTTAAGTTAAATCTATATTTCTGGGGACAGGTTAAGGTCTCTTGTCTAGGTGAGGGGTTGAAGTAAAAAACGAGATTCGTGAAAATCCGGAATATTTTATTCCATCTTTATGCTGAAAACAAAAGAAATGAAAAACCACCTTTAACTCTTACATTTCATCATTTTCCCCTTAAATTTTGATTATCCTTGATGACAAGGCTGTAAATAGTCATTATTAGTAATATTTTATTTTGATTTATGTTTGGTTGAGATTTTACAATACAATTTAGGGAAGATAGAAATTTCCATGGTGTAAAAATGAATAAAATGAATGTTGAACCCCAATCAAAATAAATTTAGACCCCTCCCCTAGACAAAAGGGTCGAGCCTGTAACCATAAATCTAGATTTAATTTAAAGAACAATAACAAATCTCCACCTCAGACGTGTTTCCTTGGGGTAGGAAGAAGGGGGCCTTGGTGGGTCGCGTGAACAAAAAAGGGCCCCAAAAATAAGAAAAACTGACGAAAATGGTCATCTTCTGGGGGAGACAAAAAATTTTGAAGAAAAATCCCCGGGAAGGGTTGAGGGAACGTCCAAGATATACCCAGGATCCCAGAAAGTGAAAGCGGTGACAAACAC
>CALNVZ010003430.1:23828975-23848377 GCA_940671915.1 Paracentrotus lividus | reverse complement strand
ATTCCCATCTTCTCGCTCTCCCTCCCTCCCTCTTTCAATGTTTATTCCCCTCTCTCTTCATATTTTCACAAACCCATATTGTCTTTATTACCCTTCCCATTTTCACCTGCTACATCTTACCGTATCCACACCCTATTTCAGTTTCTCTTTTCATTTCAGATCGCTTCCTTTCCATTAATCATGCTTGAAAACTTTAAAGTCATGGGAAACATCTCTCTCACTTTCTCTTTCTATCTTTGTTTTGCTTTCTTCTCTTGCTCATGAAGTTCATCAAACAATATCAAGTACGTTAAAGTAGTGATAAACATCACGGTACAAGGGCAACAACAGGTCTTTTGACCTATAAATTATTTCAAGGGGTTCGCAATTTGATTTTAAAGCACATCCCCCATCAATCATTTCCGATCACTTACATGCATTGTCCTTGAATATGTTACATGTATGACCTTTTTTTTTTTTCGTTTTTTTTAAAGTTCGTCAATGCCTTTTTTATTTGTCCCCTTTTATACTACATCCCCAAAAATAAATAACTGTGACTAAAATATATAGGCCTATATACAACAAAAATCTAAAAGCTAAAAAACAAAGAAACAAACAAATAAAATAGGTAAACATACCTTTTAATGGGTCTGTGAATTTCACTGCTGAAACGAGTGTTGAATACGAAAAGAAAACCAAGAGAAGTTGTAATACTGTCGACTTCATGGTGATGATGATGGTGATAACAGTGACGTGATAGATAAGATTGAATTTTAAATTCTAGATTTGATTGTTGTAAGCTCGCAGCATGTGACCCACGTGGATACCGGCGTCTGTTCTCCGAAAAAAAAACCAGCAACTTTAGTTCCAGCGTAGTTTCAATAGCTGCCAAGTGATTTAAGGTAGATATCTCTCAATCAAATATGTATTTAACTGTAATCTGAAGTCATTTGCTGCTGTTGAAAACTGGTGTTTTTATGATTTATTTTGCAGAAACAAGAGCGCAGAGTTATCGTTTGGAAGAGCGATCTGATACTGATCCAACGTGAAGTAACACAGCATGTTATCAAATCAAAACACGGCAAGCTCCGCCCACTTGGTTGTCATTACTCGCGAACAGGTGGACGGTGCCACTCGCTGATTGGTCGATAGCTAAATGTGGTACGACTTTTTGACGAATGAGAAACGCGAATGACTCAGCACACGCACGCCCCCTAGACACACCCCCTTTGAGTTGAATTACTGCCGTGTTGTTGTTTTGTGGATGAGTGATTTACGATGTAAACATAAAACTGGAAAGTGGATTTTTTTTTTTTTCGTTTCGTTCTTTTTGGAGTATTCTGTTTGACCTATAGCTTTTATGGATGTCGGGGTCAACTGAACGAATTTACGAGAAAATGAATAATGATTTTAAAAAGCACAATGCGCAAGCAGTCGATAGAAACAAACGGTTCATAAAAATTTATTAGGAAGGTAATACAAAATGAAATGATTGGTCTAAAAGAAATGGCAACATGTCATCTGTTTCACTCTAAGTTAACAAGTGCAATAAACATTTAGGATTAGACTGAGTAAAGGTTCATACAATTATTGTAATAAAGATATTTTACCATCTTGAATGTCTCTTTTTTCTCTTCACATTATTATCTTGATGTGAACAATCGATCTAAGAGTGTTCAAGATATAAGGTTTTACACCATAAATAAAATTATTAGGATTTCTAAGTCATTCATGGACGTTCCATCGTCATGATTGTACTTCACTCAAATCAAACCAAATCTTTCTCTGAATATATATCACTTTTCAGCTTTTTAACATCGTCAGTAAAGATGAATTGTGAAATATTTGAAATATTTACGATGTATCACCAATAAATCAGTGTCGGAATTAGTCCCTCATATCTATTTAGGCCTACAGGCCTACGCCTATATTTTTGTTTGAATTTTATGCACACAAAGTTGTTTCGTCTGTGATTGAAGTCAAAGTCATAGTAAAAATTGTGTGTGTTTTGCCATTTTTTTTTTTTTTTTTTTGGCAAACGACAAACGTGAGAAAATCAGTCATTTTCAATACATAATAAAATCATACCATATAGAATAAGGCCCAGGCCTATTATATGAAAACTACCGTAGGATTGGTACGTTGTTATACCTTCCATGTTTATAATTTGCAAAGTTTGATTCATGTATCATCACAAATCATAGTTTGCAAGTCTCGAGTATAATTATATACTTTCTTTGTTTATTTTCCCTGTAATTCCCCCTGATCATGCTGATGTACATGTGTAGGTTTACAGCACCTGCTCCCGTGCATCAGCGCATGCACCTTGTGACAACACGGAACCCCTGACCGCAAGAAATTCATGAGTAATGACCACAACCAGTCTCGATCTTCAGGTCCTCTCGAAAATATGCCTTGCTTGTTGATGTTGTTGATAGTGTTGTTGTTGTTGTTGTTGTTGTTGACTTGTTGTTGTTATTGTTGACATAGAACGAGCCCTGCTCATTGACCACGAAGAGTCAGTCGATATAGTTTTAGTATTTCACTGTAAAAATTGATTTTCTCGTTTGCTTGTTATCTCTTCTGAATTCAACATTGGCCCTAAGTAAAATATTAAAAAAAAACCACAAATATAAAAAAATTTATAGCTGTTCTACTAAAAAGTCAATAGAGCGATGTAAAGTTCTTTACCTTGTAGTGTATAACCTTTCCGTCTACATAATCCTTATAGACCTAAGTACAGTACATGTATAGGCCTACATGTATGTTATCCCCTCCGACCCCCTTCATCAATTAAAAGCATGTTTAATGTAAATTGTTGAATGATTCTCCTCATAGCTTATTCCATACTGCAAATAGTCCAATCCAACCAAAAAAATTATAATCCCCGAAAACTTCAAAACTATTACAGGCACCTGTTGGTCATCTCGTAACTAATGGTCATCGTGCAGTCTGGACTTTGAGTCTACGCTACATGACACACCCCTTGGCAACGAGCCAAATCATTATTAATTTCGTAGTAAACAGGTCCGTTGCTTCTTTCATTCATTGATCATTTTTTGTACTTTTTTGGACTGACAATCGATGAACTTCAATAGAACTTTTGCTAACAAGTCAACTATCAATGGGTTACCCTGTGACCGAAGACATGCCAGATGATTGTATACACGGACACCTGAATAAATGGTTGTGATAAGCTATGGTGCTACAGTCAAACAGACATTTACGTTGAGTTACGTCCGTGTTGCGTCCAAAAATTCATTGTTTTCTGCTGATCCCCATGCCTCCCCGTCGTATAGTAATGCTGCAGTCACACAGACACTTACGTTGAGTTACGTCCTGTTGCGTCCAAAAATTCTTTTCTTTTCTACGGATCCCCATGGATGCCTTCCCGTCATAGTCAACAGTGGAAATAGTGATAATTTCGTTCATCCAATAAAACAAAGAAATACATAGGAAATGGTAGAATAGAAGAGTAAATAAGGATAAAACAACAAAATACGTAACTAAACGTAAGTGTCTGTGTGACTGTAGCATTAGCAGTGGAAATAGTGATAACCTCGTATATCCAATAAAACAAAGAAATACATATAAGAAATTATAAGAGGGAAGATGAAATAAGGGTAAAGCAACAAAAGCATTACTAAACACAAGTGTCTGTGTGTGACTGTAGCATTAGGTGGAACTAGACAGTTGGAAAAAGAAGGCGGAATCCAGGGACGACAAGAGATAGAGGGTTGAGAGCAAGGGACATAAACATTGAACTAAATAGGTACAAAATATTGGCAGATAAACATAACCAAAAAAAATAAAGGTGGGCTAATTCAACCGATACGTACTTGCATTTCTTCGAAATATTTTTTTGGTAATTGTGTGAATAATGTCACTTCCAAATACAAAAGGTTCATGGTTATTTCGCCCCTGGCATGCCTGGAGATATTATTATATAGAAATACCCTCATAGCTCTCCAGTGAGATTTGTAATTTTACTCTTGATTGCACTGTAGGTCTATTCTGTCCTTGTTCTATTCTTCTAATTGAGATGTCGAAAATTCTTAATAACAATTTTCTCCAATTTTCTGGATTCTTCCCCTTTCTTCTTATAAGGGTTGTGTAGAATATGCTTGATGACACTCCCGCTCGTTTGATGTTGTTTTGGTTAGAGAAAGAACATTGACCCCTTGACCCCCGTGACCCCGACCTAGCTCCAACGTGAGTGGACATCAGTAAGGTCCAGGGTCAAAAGGGAAATGGTTGACGGCTATCTTAACAAAATGACGTCAATGAACAGACGTAGTTTCCTACTAAAAACTAATATCTACATGAGGTAAAAGGCAAAACGAAATAAAGATTTAAAAGAGTCGAACATGTTTGATTTTTCCCCCGAGATGCGATGTCAAATATACTTCTTCGCCACTGGAAAGAAGGGGTCAATATTCTTTCTCTAAGAAACCCTTTCTCTTCTTTTTTTCTTAAAATAAATTATGTGAAATTTTCCACTAGCGAGCAAGTCACGGAGACGTCGAGACGTCTCCGCGAACAATGGCGACATCCCAAGACTTGTGCGCGACTGGAAAACTCACCAAAAGGTCAAACATGTTCGATTTGGAGGAAATATTTTGTTTGAATTTCCCGCGACACCGTGCAAAGACTTGAGTCTCGAAATAGTCGCGAGCTAGTCTCATGGCCAGTGAGAAAGGAAACATTTACAAGAAATAACAAACAAAAAATAGGTCCATCGCAAGGTATAAATGCAAATTCCAAATTTAAGCTAATATGCAATACCCTTTGCCATCTATTATTGGCCTATGGTCCGATATACAAGAAATAAGACTGTATTAATTCAATATTCTAAGAAATGTGAAGCATTTTATATTGTATACCGAGTGAGTCAAAAAAAACTTTACACCTAGAAAAATGTCAATAAAAAGAAAACCAAATTATAAACCATAATTTATTTTACATATTCTGAAAGAGTAAATCCTCCCGCATCTTGTGGTACCATTTTTGTGTGGTATGTCTTTACGCTTGGATGAACACGACCCATTGTTTGCGAACAAGCAAATTTCGAATTGCGCCAGGGTGGGGATGAAATTGAAACAACAAAAGCTGACAAAAAAGCAACTCCATCATGAATAAAATAGCATAACTTTTTAACGAAAATGTCTTCCGCTTAATAACTTAGCAGGATTGTTGCTACACATATTGACTACATTTTGTATGAAAATTAGATTGACTCGTCAAGTAATGCACGAATGAGTACACATCAAAGAGTAAATTGCCACTGACAGACCTAAAAAGGCCTCCTAATACTTTTGAAAAAAGATAATTTTGTCTTTGACGTGTGCTCACTCATGCCTGACTAAACAGATTTATCTCATTTTCATATAAAATGTAGGCCATATGTGTAACAACACCCCTGCCAAGTTATTAAGCGGAATACATTTTCGTTAAAAAGTTATGCCATTCTATTCATGCTGGAGTTGCTTTTTTGTCAGCTTTTGTTGTTTCAATTTCATCCCCACCCTGGCACAATTCGAAATTTGCATGTTCGCAAACAATGGGTCGTGTTCATCCAAGCGTAAAGAAATACCACACAAACATGGTACCAGAAGATGCGGGAGGAGTTACTCTTTCAGAATATGTAAAATAATTTAGGGTTCATAAATTAGTTTTCTTTTTATTGACATTTTTCTAGGTGTAAAGTTTTTTTTTACTCACTCGGTATATAGAGCTCCATATTTATTCATTTTTAAAAGCTGCAAATTGTTATGGTCCTATCCCGAAAGGTGTTTTTAGGTGTTCCTAGAATGATCACCTAGCCGTGACAACACACTGATCAGGTGAAATCGAGTACTGTTGCACGTTTACAGGTAACTGGAGAAGCTAAGATCGAATTCTTTTTCGTCACCATTACGTACTAAGCGATGAGTAATGCTCTTTTCAATTCCTCACATCACTTTGAGCTAGATTTCCAATCAAAGGGATTATTGATGATATTATACACTGACTTTGAAGATATTTCACATTTGGAGCTGATTGTGCAATCATAATTAAACCAACTCCAGACTCCAACTAATTCGTTATCAAAACATATGTACATAGTTATGAATCTGAGGCTTAGAGAAACAAATAATACTGATTTAAATAGTTAAATAAATGTAAAAATTGAATGGTTGTATACCAGTAATTGATTTTATGTGTTTTCATTTATAAAAAAAAAAAAAAAAAAAAAAAAAAAAAAGATTTCCTGTTGATTAAGTTCGATTGTACAATGTGTTCATCTTGCATAATGCCTTCAAAAATTTTTTTCAAATATTGTTGATAATCTAAACGCAATTCTATTTCAAATGGCATTGTTGTAAACGAAAAGCCGCTGTCAAAATCAGAATATGCGTGCACAAAAGCCTTTCATCTGACTGCATTTGTTTCGATTACAGTAAGAAATGAAGAAATAATTATTCACCAAGAATAATTAAATTTCTCCTCGTGGTTCGCCTCTAAAATTATCTTTATCTTATAACAATAATTTTATTCACACGTTCAAACTATTCATTGAATAGAATATCCTACAATCGGACAATACATTCGTCATGCATTATACCCATCTATTAATTATCAGTGATATCCATATTGCTTGTTCCAAACCGTCGAAATAATCGTACCATGAATGAATATGCCAATTAGTTAAGATGAATCACAGAATTTTAATATGGCGCCATATTTATTACAACCATCCAAAACCGCAGGCAGGAATCTTCCATTATTATTCAGCCAATGTCAAGGCGACACCTTTTTTTTCTGGTGGTTTTTAATATGGGGTGAGGGTCAATGCGGGTAATAGTTTGACCTTATTTCAAGGGGCTAGTCACTTTCTCCAAATTCCTAACCCTAATCAACATCATTTGCTCACAGACACACTCATTCAAGACAAAAAGCGACTTAAAGGAGGAGTCCGGGCTGAAATGAAAAAGTTTTGTAAAATTAAGTAAAATTCATCAAGCACAACACAGAAAATTTCATCAAAATCGGATGAAAAATAACAAAGTTATGCATTTTTTTAGGTCGTGATTTTTTTTGTAAAACAGTTCTTGGCAATTGTCTCATTGTCTCATTTGAATATTTGAATATTCAAATGAGCAAACTGATGATGTCACAGTCCCCCTACTTCTAGTGTATTTTATTATATGAAATCCTTTTTATCTCATTTTTTCATATATTGCGTATACAGAAGGTCTGTCCCTCATACTGAAATAAGTAAAAGCACTTGTGACCTTGAACATTCCACAAGGATTAATCCGTGTTTTTATGTCCTTGGGGCAGAAAATCTTGATAATTGGTATTTCATACAATAAAAAACAAAGAAAGTAGGGGGACTGAGACATCATCAGTTTGCCAATTTGAAGAACTGTTTCCTAAAAAATTCAAAACCTAAGAAAATTCATAACTTTGCTATTTCTTATCCGATTTTGATGAAATTTTCAGTGTTGTGCTTTTTCAATTTTACTTTATTTTTCTTATAATGTAAACTCCAGCCCGGATGAAGCCTTTAAATCTCCAAAAAGGGGGCGTGTACCATTCAACGTTTAATGAAACAAAAGCCGAAATTAATCAGGCGTAAAGTGTGCATGACGAATTGGATGCCTAATCGATTTCATTTACAGTGTTCAATGAAGTACACAGACATCGTACCATTTCCAGAGAGCGAATGACATCTCGGCCCAAGCTCGTCTCATCATAGGCTGGTAAGGTGGAACGAGTGATAGGGTGATGTCATGCCTATTTCTTTGTTTACATCTATTCCTTTGTTTACATGGAAAAAGCCTGAAATGGCAAACAAAATAGGGGGTTTGTAGGAGGAGCACGTCTCATAAACCTATTTCTATCAAATCAATGGAGAAATATCTTGTAATATTTTATGAAGAATAAAACGCATGATCAATGTTTCTACAATAAAAAATTATTTTTGCAGTGAATATCAATGATGAAAAAGAAATCGAGGTACAAATATTTCACCTAAAAAAAAAAAAAAAAAAAAAAAAAAAAAAAAAAAAAAAACACCCACAAACGAACAGTACAATAGAAGATGGGGGAAATAGCATTGATGTAATGCTTCATGTTTGCCAATCTATATACACTTGCAGTGTGACGCATTATATCACATACATGTAGCTCTAATAATGATTTATCTCGTTCTATTAATCAATGATAATACTGAACAAAATTAAACATATCATATTTTATAAGTGCAAGGCAGAATGATGTAAAACAAAATTTAAATAACTTTTTTTTTCATGAAAATGGTAATGACTTGTGTTGTTATAAAATGCAGCGCTGCATAAATTATGAAACCTCAATGGCTTTCATGCCTCTGATTCAACGGCGTAAATCCGTGTCGAGGAGTGGGGGGGATGAGCGAAATAATTTGCCAACTTGTCGCGATCTTGTTTGACACAAGCTTCACGACACAAGTTTTAATAGCACAGGCGGTGGAATAGATTTGAGAGGGAGGGGTCCGAATAGAATATGTCTTTGAATGTATGCTTTTAACTTATGGCTGCCTTGATTACTGTTCATTTTAGTAATGGAAAAACTAACGCGAGCGCGAAGCGCGAGCCGAAAATTTGAAGCTAAAAATTGGAGATATTTGTGCATTATAGCTCCTATTTAGTATCAGCGAGCGCGAAGCGCAAGCCAAAAAATTCAAGCTGAAATTGGATATGTTTGTGCATTAAAGGTCCTATATAGTACCGCGAGCGCGAAAAATATAATATATGTAAGCCTGTTATGGTAGCAGAGGTGGCAGAACGGATTGGAAAGTCACGGGTCTTGATACAAAAATGGGCACCGTTCTGAAAAGGGTTACACTTCAGATCAAAAGGCATTCACTAAAGTGAAATATATTCGGAGACGGAGGGGATACGCCGAAGAATTTTGTCTTTGAATGTATGCTTTTTAAATCATAATGGCTGCCTTGATTACTGTTCATTCTAGTAATGGAAAACTAATGCGAGCGCGAAGCGCGAGCCGAAAATTTTAAGGTAAAAGTTTGAGATATTTGTGCATTATAGCTCCTATTCAGTATCAGCGAGCGCGAAGCGCGAGCTGAAAAATTTTGAGGTGATATATAATGTTTGTGCATTAAAGGTCCTATATAGTAACCGTGAGCGCGACAAAAAACAAAAAACAAAACAAAACACAAAAAGATATAGTAGAGGCGGCGGAAAGGATTGAATGGGGGTCTCGATGGAAAAATGCACCTTTTCTGAAAAGGGGGCACTTTTAGATCCGAGGCATAGACCAAAGAGAAATGTACTCGGACAGGGAGGAGGTACGAAGAAATTTGTCTTTGAATGTATACTTTTAAGGCTGCCTTCTGATTCCTGTTCATTAAGTAATGTGAAAAGTAATGCGAGCGCGAAGCGCGAGCCAAAATTTTAAAGCTGGAAATTGGAGTATTTATTTTGGACAGTATAGATCTATTTAGTATCAGCGAGAGCAAAGTGCGAGCCGAAATTTTTTATCCATTTAGAAGATAAATTTACATGCTTTGTTAAATAACAGCGATAGAAAACAAAATCACAATCTTTGCTATGAAAATTTTTTGTGGGCTGCAGGCCCCAAGCCCTCAAACAATTAACCTACATGTAGCCCCCACACAACTTCATTAATGTTTTTGATTGTCAACAACACCCTTTGCCAGCAGTGCCCTGTCCTAAGGTTTGTCCCCAGACGAGGGCATTGTATCCAATCTTTTTATACCTAGATACTGTTTGATACTTATTGCGAGGTCGCATAGCGACCGAGCAGGAAAATTTTGGAGGTTTTGGAGTAAGAAACAGGCATTTTTGGTTATTAAAAGCGCTATTATAACCAATAACACAATATTCTATTGCATTTTTTTTTTCATTTCATTCTTGAAAACTGGGGGGGGATGTTTGTACAGGCCATCCCCCCCTCCTCAAAATCTGGGGGGGATGTATCCCCCCCATCCCCCCCGGGATTTACGCCCGTGCTCTGATTCTCTTTCTCTTCCTCTCTGTTCTCTTTAGTTCTTTCTCTTTCTCTGTTCTTTTCATCTAATCTTCCTCTCTCTCTCCTTTTCGTATATTTGCTCCTTCTCCACCATGCATTCTGGACTGAAAACTACCCGGAACCCTTGCCATGCATGTGTTTATAAGAGACCATAACATCCCTATTACAATCACCTTCCCTTTCCTGAACAGACGATAAGATTGAATCGATCAAAGTTATGAAAACATCCAAAAAGTATGACGTCATAATGTTGCAGTCGGTCATGAAGGCTTTCTCTTTTGATTCTTCGAAATGTGTATATTTGAATATGCCCTTGCACTTTTAAGTTGTATGAAATCTATAATTGCAGTTTCTAAAGAAACGTAGTTTATGAGGCACTGAAAATAAACCGTATAATATATATATGTAAAGTCTGATATAATATACAGACGAGATAAATCAGCTAAGAGGGCAATAGGAACGCCCCCTCCCCCTCTATCTCAAATTTTCGGGTTCTATCAGCTAGGAAAACTCTTCCAGTCATGATGACAATTCTTGTATCAAGTTATATTTACATGCACATAGGGCATACAATGACAACAATACACTAAAATTAAGTTTGAGTAGGCCATGATCACAAAGTGCGCTTCAACAAAGAAAAGATCTAACTTTTTTTTTTCCTTTTTTTTTTAATTGTCTCAATTTTACTCCACCAGATCTGTCTTATTGTATAAACAGTTTCAGTAGTCCTTTTATTATTACATAGTTTGTATTTACTCTTCTAAAAATAAAATATATATATCCTTCCAACTATAGTATGTAGGCCTATTAGATTAATACCTTGTTTGGTATGTCCTCTCGAAATATGCCTTTGCTGTTGATGTTCGTTGCAATAGTGTTGTTGTTGTTGTTGTTGTGGTTGACTTGTTGTTATTGGTTGACATAGAACTAAGCCCTGCTCATTGACACGAAGAGCAGTCGATATAGTTTTAGTATTTCACTGTAAAAATGATTTTCTCGTTTGCTTTGTTATTCTCTTCTGAATTCAACATTGGCCCTAAGTAAAATATTAAAAAAAACCACAAATATAAAAAAAATTTATAGCTGTTCTACTAAAAGTCAATAGAAGCCCGATGTAAGTTCTTTTACCTTGTAGTGTAACCTTTCCGTCTAACATAATCCTTATAGACCTACAGACAGTACATTGTATAGCCTACATGCTAGTTATCCCCTCCGACCCCCTTGCACAATTATAAAAGGCATGATTTATGTAAATTGTTGAAATGATTTCTCCTCATAGCTTATTCCATACTGGCAAATGTCCAATCCAACCAAAAAAATTATAATCCCCGAAAACTTCAAAAACTATTACAGGCACCTGTTGGTCATTTCGTAAACTACATGGTTCATCGGCAGTCTGGACTTTGAGTCTACGCTAATGACACACCCCTGGCAACGAGCCCAAAATCATTATTAATTTCGTAGTAACAGGTCCGTTGCTTCTTCATTCATTATCATTTTTTTACTTTTGACTGACAATCGATTGAAATTCAATAGAACTTTTGCTAACAAGTCAACTATCAATGGGTTTACCCTGTGACCGAAAGACATGCCAGATGATTGTATACACGCGACACCGCTGAATAAGATGGTTGTGATAAGCTATGTGCTACAGTCAAAACAGACATTTACGTGACGTACGTCCGTGTTGCGTCCAAAATCATTGTTTCTGCTGTCCCCAGCCTCCCCTCGTATAGTAATGCCTGCAGTCACACAAGACACTTACGTTGAGTTACCGTCCTGTTGCGTCCAAAATTCTTTCTTTTCTACGGATTTCCCCATGGATGCCTTCCCGTCATAGTCAACAGTGAAATATGATAATTCGTTCATCCAATAAAACAAAGAAATACATAGGAAATGTAGAAGTAGAAGAGTTAAATAAGGATAAAACAACAAAATAGTAAACTAACGTAAGTGTCTGTGTGACTGCTAGCATTAGACAGTGAAATAGTTTGATAACCTCGTATATCCAATAAAAACAAAGAATACATATAAGAAATTATAGAGGAGAAGATGAAAGAAGGGTAAAGCAACAAAAGCATACTAACACAAGTGTCTGGTTGACTGTAGCGTTAGGTTGGAAACTAACAGTTGGAAAAAGAAGCGGAATCCAGGGACGACAAAGAGATAGAGGGTTGCAGAGCAAGGGACATAAAACATGAACTAAATAGGTACAAAATATTGGCAGAGAAACATAACCAAAAAAAAAAGGTGGCTAATTCAACCGATACGTACTTGCATTTCTTCGAAATATTTTTTTTGTAATTGTGTGAATAATGTCACTTCCAAATACAAAAGGTTCATGGTATTTGCCCCTGCATGCTGGAGATATTATCATATAGAATACCCCTCATAGCTCTCCAGTGAGATTTGTAATTTTACTCTTGATTGCACTGTAGGTTCTATTCTGTCCTTGTTCTATTCTTCAATTGAGGATGTCGGGAAAATTCTAATAACAATTTCTCCAATTTTCTGGATTCTTCCCCTTTCTTCTTATAAGGTTGTGTAGAATATGCTTGAATGACACTCCCGCTCGTTTGATGTTGTTTTGGTTAGAGAAAGAACATTGACCTTGACCCCCGTGACCCCGACCTAGCTCCAACGTGAGTGTGACATCAGTAAGGTCCAGGGTCAAAAGGGAAATGGTTGACGGCTATATCTTAACAAAATGACGTCAATGACAGACGTAGTTTCCTACTAAAAACTAATATCTACATGAGGTAAAAGGCAAAACGAAATAAAGATTTAAAAGAGTCGAACATGTTTGATTTTTTCCCCCGAGATGCGATGTCAAATATACTTCTTCGCCACTGGAAAGAAGGGTCAATATTCTTTCTCTAAGAAACCCTTTCTCTTCTTTTTTTCTTAAAATAAATTATGTGAAATTTTCCACTAGCGAGCAATTCACGGAGACGTCGAGACGTCTCCGCGAACAATGGCGACATCCCAAGACTTGTGCGCGACTGGAAAACTCACCAAAAGGTCAAACATGTTCGATTGGAGGAAATATTTTGTTTGAATTCCCGCGACACCGTGCAAAGACTTGAGTCTCGAAATAGTCGCGAGCTAGTCTCATGGCCAGTGAGAAAGGAAACATTTACAAGAAATAACAAACAAAAAATAGGTCCATCGCAAGGTAATATGCAAATTCCAAATTAAGCTAATATGCAATACCCTTTGCCATCTATTATTGGCCTATGGTCCGATATACAAGAAATAAGACTGTATTAATTCAATATTCTAAGAATGTGAAGCATTTTATATTGTATACCGAGTGAGTCAAAAAAAACTTTACACCTAGAAAAATGTCAATAAAAAGAAAACCAAATTATAAACCATAATTTATTTTACATATTCTGAAAGAGTAAATCCTCCCGCATCTTGTGGTACCATTTTTGTGTGGTATGTCTTTACGCTTGGATGAACACGACCCTTGCGAACAAGCAAATTTCGAATTGCGCCAGGGTGGGATGAAATTGAAACAACAAAAGCTGACAAAAAAGCAACTCCATCATGAATAAAATAGCATAACTTTTTAACGAAAATGTCTTCCGCTTAATAACTTAGCAGGATTGTTGCTACACATATTGACTACATTTTGTTGCAAAATTAGATTGACTCTGTCAAGTAATTGCACGAATGAGTACACATCAAAGAGTAAATTGCCACTGACAGACCTAAAAAGGCCTCCTAATCTTTTGAAAAAAGATAATATTGTCTTTGACGTGTGCTCACTCATGCCTGACTAAACAGATTTATCTCATTTTCATATAAAATGTAGCCATATGTGTAAACAACACCCCTGCCAAGTTATTAAGCGGAATACATTTTCGTTAAAAGTTATGCCATTCTATTCATGCTGGAGTTGCTTTTTTGTCAGCTTTTGTTGTTTCAATTTCATCCCCACCCTGGCACAATTCGAAATTTGCATGTTCGCAAACAATGGGTCGTGTTCATCCAAGCGTAAAGAAACTACCACACAAACATGGTACCAGAAGAGTGGGGAGGAGTTACTCTTTCAGAATATGTAAAATAATTTAGGGTTCATAAATTAGTTTTCTTTTTATTGACATTTCTAGGTGTAAAGTTTTTTTTACTCACTCCGGTATATAGAGCTCCATATTTATTCATTTTATAAAGCTGCAAATTGTTATGGTCCTATCCCGAAAGGTGTTTTTAGGTGTTCCTAGAATGATCACCTAGCCGTGACAACACACTGATCAGGTGAACAATACATACTTGCACGTTTACAGGTAACTGAGAGAAGCTAAGATCGAATTCTTTTTCGTCACACATTACGTACTAAGCGATGAAGTAATGCTCTTTTCATTCCTCACATCACTTTGAGCTGAATTCCAATCAAAGGGATTATTTGATGTATTATTACACTGACTTTGAAGATATTTCACATTTGGAGCTGATTGTGCAATCATAATTAAACCAACTCCAGACTCCAACTAATTCGTTATCAAACATATGTACATAGTTTATGAATCTGAGGCTTAGAGAAACAAATAATACTGATTTAAATAGTTAAAAAATGTAAAAATTGAATGGTTGTATACCAGTAATTGATTTATTGTGTTTTCATTTAAAAAAAAAAAAAAAAAAAAAAAAAAGATTTCCTGTTGATTAAGTTCGATTGTACAATGTGTTCATCTTGCATAATGCCCTTCAAAAATTTTTTTCAAATATTGTTGATAATCTAAACGCAATTCTATTTCAAATGGCATTGTTGTAAAACGAAAAGCCGCTGTCAAAATCAGAATATGCCGTGCACAAAAGCCTTCATCTGACTGCATTTGTTTCGATTACAGTAAAGAAATGAAAAATAATTATTCACCAAGAATAATAAATTTCTCCTCGTGGTTCGCCTCTAAATTATCTTTATCTATAACAATAATTTTATTCACACGTTCAAACTATTCATTGAATAGAATATCCTACAATCGGACAATACATTCGTCATGCATTATACCCATCTATTAATTATCAGTGATATCCATATTGCTTGTTCCAAACCGTCGAAATAATCGTACCATAAATGAATATGCCAATTAGTTAAGATGAATCACAGAATTTTAATATGGCGCCATATTTATTACAACCATCCAAAACCGCAGGCAGGAATCTCCATTATTATTCAGCCAATGTCAAGGCGACACCTTTTTTTTTCTGGTGTTTTATTATGGGGTGAGGAATGCGGGTAATAGTTTGACCTTATTTCAAGGGGCTAGTCACTTTCTCCAAATTCCTAACCCTAATCAACATCATTTGCTCACAGACACACTCTTTCAAGACAAAAAGCCGACTTAAAGGAGGAGTCCGGGCTGAAATGAAAAAGTTTTGTAAAATTAAGTAAAATTCATCAAGCACAACACCAGAAAATTCATCAAAATCGGATAAAAAAATAACAAAGTTATGCATTTTTTTAGGTCGTGATTTTTTTTGTAAAACAGTTCTTGGCAATTGTCTCATTGTCCTCATTTGAATATTTGAATATTCAAATGAGCAAACTGATGATGTCACAGTCCCCCTACTTCTTAGTGTATTTTATTATATGAAATCCTTTTTATCTCATTTTTTTCATATATTGCGTATACAGAAGGTCTGTCCCTCATACTGAAATAAGTAAAAGCACTTGTGACCTTGAACATTCACAAGGATTAATCCGTGTTTTTAGGTCTTGGGGCAGAAAATCTTGATAATTGGTATTTCATACAATCAAAAAACAAAGAAAGTAGGGGACTGAGACATCATCAGTTTGCCAATTTGAAGAACTGTTTCCTAAAAAATTCAAAACCTAAGAAAATTCATAACTTATGCTATTTCTTATCCGATTTTGATGAAATTTTCAGTGTTGTGCTTTTTCAATTTTACTTTATTTTTCTTATAATGTAAACTCCAGCCCGGATGAAGCCTTTAAACTCCCAAAAGGGGGCGTGTACCATTCAACGTTTATGAAACAAAAGCCGAAATTAATCAGGCGTAAAGTGTGCATGACGAATTGGATGCCTAATCGATTTCATTACAGTGTTCAATGAAGTACACAGACATCGTACACATTTCCAGAGAGCGAATAACATCTCGGCCAAGCTCGTCTCATCATAGCTGGTAAGGTGGAACGAGTGATAGGGTGATGTCATGCCTATTTTCTTTGTTTTCACTATTTCCTTTGTTTACTTGAAAAGCCTGAAATGGCAAACAAAATAGGGGGTTTGTAGGCAGGAGCACGTCTCATAAAACCTATTTCTATCAAATCAATGGAGAAATATCTTGTATATTTTATGAAGAATAAAACGCATGATCAAGTTTCTACAATAAAAAATTATTTTTGCAGTGAATATCAATGATGAAAAAGAAATCGAGGTACAAATATTTCACCTAAAAAAAAAAAAAAAAAAAAAAAAAAAAACACCCACAAACGAACAGTACAATAAAGATGGGGGAAATAGCATTGATGTAATGTTCATGTTTGCCAATCTAATACAACTTGCAGTGTGACGCATATATCACATACATGTAGCTCTAATAATGATTTATCTCGTTCTATTAATCATGATAATACTGAACAAATTAAACATATCATATTTTATAAGTGCAAGGCAGAATGATGTAAAACAAAATTTAAATAACGTCTTTTTTTCATTGAAAATGGTAATGACTTGTGTTGTTATAAAATGCACGCTGCATAAATTATGAAACCTCAATGGCTTTCATGCCTCTGATTCAACGGCGTAAATCCGTGTCGAGGAGTGGGGGGGATGAGCGGAAATAATTTGCCAACATTGTCGCGATCTTGTTTGCACAACAAGCTTCACACACAAGTTTTATAGCACAGGCGGTGGAATAGATTTGAGAGGGAGGGGTACGAATAGAATATGTCTTTGAATGTATGCTTTTAACTTATGGCTGCCTTGATTACTGTTCATTTTAGTAATGGAAAAAACTAACGCGAGCGCGAAGCGCGAGCCGAAAATTTGAAGCTAAAAATTGAGATATTTGTGCATTATAGCTCCTATTTAGTATCAGCGAGCGCGAAGCGCAAGCCAAAAAATTCAAGCTGAATTGGATATGTTTTGTGCATTAAAGGTCCTATATAGTACCGCGAGCGCCGAAAAAATAATATCTGTAAGCCTGTTATGGTAGCAGAGGTGGCAGAACGGATTGGAAAGTCACGGGTCTTGATACAAAAATGGGCACCGTTCTGAAAAGGGTTACACTTCAGATCAAAAGGCATTCATCTAAGTGAAATATATTCGGAGACGGAGGGGATACGCCGAAGAATTTTGTCTTGATGTATGCTTTTAAAAAATCATAAGGGCTGCCTTGATTACTGTTCATTCTAGTAATGGAAAACTAATGCGAGCGCGAAGCGCGAGCCGAAAATTTTAAGGTAAAAGTTTGAGATATTTGTGCATTATAGCTCCTATTCAGTTATCAGCGAGCGCGAGCGCGAGCTGAAAATTTTGAGGTGATATATAATGTTTGTGCATTAAAGGTCCTATATAGTAACCGTGAGCGCGACAAAAAACAAAAAACAAAACAAAACACAAAAGAGATATAGTAGAGGCGGCGGAAGGATTGAATTGGGGGTCTCGATGGAAAAATGCACCTTTTCTGAAAGGGGGCACTTTAGATTCCGAGGCATAGACCAAAAGAGAAATGTACTCGGACAGGGAGGAGGTACGAAGAAATTTGTCTTTGAATGTATACTTTTAAGGCTGCCTTCTGATTCCTGTTCATTAAGTAATGTGAAAAGTAATGCGAGCGCGAAGCGCGAGCCAAAATTTTAAAGCTGGAAATTGGAGATATTATTTTGGACAGTATAGATCCTATTAGTATCACGAGAGCAAAGTGCGAGCCGAAATTATTTATCCATTTAGAAATGATAAATTTTACATGCTTTGTTAAATAACAGCGATAGAAAACCAAAATCACAATCTTTGCTATGAAAATTTTGTTGGGCTGCAGGCCCCAAGCCCTCAAACAATTAAACCTACATGTTAGCCCCCACACAACTTCATTAATGTTTTTGATTGTCAACAACACCCTTTGCCAGCAGTGCCCTGTCCTAAGGTTTGTCCCCAGACGAGGGCATTGTATCCAATCTTTTTATACCTAAGATACTGTTTGATACTTATTGCGAGGTCGCATAAGCGACCGAGCAGGAAAATTTTGGAGGTTTTGGGAGTAAGAAACAGGCATTTTTGGTTATTAAAAGCGCTATTAATAACCAATAAACAATATCTATTGCATTTTTTTTTTCATTTCATTTCTTGAAAACTGGGGGGATGTTTGTACAGGCCATCCCCCCCTCCTCAAAATCTGGGGGGGATGTATCCCCCATCCCCCCCGGATTTACGCCCCGTGCTCTCGATTCTCTTTCTCTTCCTCTCTGTTCTCTTTAGTTCTTTCTCTTTTCTCTGTTCTTTTCATCTAATCTCCTCCTCTCTCTCCTTTTCGTATATTTGCTCCTTCTCCACCATGCATTCTGGACTGAAAACTCTACCCGGAACCCTTGCCATGCAATGTGTTGATAATGTAGACTCATAGACAGATACCCATAACATCCCTAACAATCACCTTCCTTTCCTGAACAGACGATAAGATTGGAATCGATCAAAGTTATGAAAACACTTCCAAAAAGTATGACGTCATAATGTTGCAGTCGGTCATGAAGGCTTTCTCTTTTGATTCTTCGAAATGTGTATATTTGAATATGCCCTTGCACTTTTAAGTTGTATGAAATCTATAATTGCAGTTTCTAAAGAAAAACGTAGTATGAGGCACTGAAAATAAACCGCGTATAATATTATATGTAAAGTCTGATATAATATACAGACGAGATAAATCAGCTAAGAGGGCAATAGGAACGTCCCTCCCCTCTATCTCAAATTTTCGGGTTCATCAGCTAGGAAAACTCTTCCCAGTCATGATGACAATTCTTGTATCAAGTTATATTACATGCAACATAGGGCAATACAATGACAAACAAAACACATAAAATTAAGTTATGAGTAGCGCATGATCACAAGTGCGCATTCACAAAGAAAATCTAACTTTTTTTTCCTTTTTTTTTTAATTGTCTCAATTTTTACTCCACCAAGATCTGTCTTATTGCTATAAACAGTTTCAGTAGTCCTTTTATTATTACATAGTTTGTATTTAACTCTTCTAAAAAAAAATAATATATACTCTTCCAACTATAAGTATGTAGGCCTATTAGATTAATACCTATGTTTGGTATTGACTACGCAGTATTTGTAACCGTAAAAGGGATCTCACAAGAATACTAAAGTACCACTCGCCCCTCCCCCCCCTCTCTCTCTCTCTCTCTCTCTCTCTC
>CALNVZ010003430.1:23793929-23828950 GCA_940671915.1 Paracentrotus lividus | reverse complement strand
TCTACAATATTAAATACTTTAGGTGTGAAGGTCTTGAAACAATTGGATGTGATATCTTCCGCTAGCTTTGGGCGGGAACTTCCCATACAAACTTGACAAAGCATTACCGGTAATTGTCACAATGACCAGTGGTACAATGTCATGTCATTCGGCCACGCCTCTTCAATCTTCCATGTTAGAGGTCACAATAAGCATGAATTTATCAAGTTGCAAAAATTTAAATCATAAAAAGGAGTGTAATTGTATTACACACTGTACTTTGTTTATTCATATTTATTACTTTATTTATTTATATTTTATTTTTATTATTGATTAGTGGTTCAATCAAGGCTAAAGCGATGGCGTATCCAGTCGGGGCGCAGGGATACTGCCCCTATAACTTGAAAACATTACAAACTGTACATGTTAAAATCGGAATTTCGGCGGTGCCCCCTACCCAAATCCGGCCTGCCCCCCCCATCCTGAAAATCCTGGATCCGCAATTGGCTAAATTTAGGGCTAATGCTAGCCCTAAAAATTGAGGCCACCTACGTGCATGTGGGAACTTTGTACATGGGTATTATTGTTATCGTTTACTATACGATTATCTTCTTTTAGTGAGGATATATTTCGGCAATGTTTTAGCTACTCTTAAAATTGCCAGGTTGTGTTTAATTTGGTATGTACTTACTTTAATTTGGTATTTACTTGGAAACATTACTCAAAAGACAAAAGGTGTGCCCTTGGCCTAATCATTATCATTTCAAGTGCATGAAACGTTTATTTTTTATTTCTTTCCCTTTTTCTTTCTACTTTCACTTTGTCTGCATGAGGAAAAAAAACACAAAGATTTGGCTCGGTATTACAATTCCGCACATGTTTCCTCACCCGTTCAATATAATTATTGATTTTAAATCCTGACCCTAGTAAAACATTTATGAAAAGTAATGTGTGCTTCTGCATGGGAACATTAATTTACCATACAGGACCTCTGTGTATACAACAGTGAATAAAACCAGGCAATGAGCATCTTTGTCTGGTATTGGGAAAAGCCGAAATATGTATGTTAGAAATTTCTAACGATTTCAAGCGAATATGAAGTTAAATTTTGCCTTGAACATTAAAACTTGGAAGAGGAAAATTACATGCAAGTAAATCCAATACGATAGAGCCCCCTTTTCCCCTTTTTTCTTTTTTTTTTGAACTCCATCCCCGGAGTCCATCCTTAACTTTTGTCATCACATCTGTGAACTACAAGACAAAATTGGGGCAATGAAAAGTGTGGGTGTATGGGTAGACGTTTCAAACCAGACGTTCAACTCTTATTTCTTTGAAACTTATGGTTTATTTAGCCACAATATTGGCTATTGGCCGGCCATTCAAGGTCATAACTGTTGACATGGTTACACCGATATAAACAAAGACGCAAATAGGGTCATCCAAACATGACTGACTGGAATTGGATAATATTCATGATATTTTTACCAGATTTTAGGTATTCAACCTTGCTGAATCACTTTTACTGATATTGTTATTTAAGCCTCTTCTTAAAAATATATTTGATAAAATTCTGTATGCTGTCAGAATTATTATGATAAAGATTTTTAAACGTGGTTTGAAAAATAATGAGATTTGGTCGTGGTTTGAATTCAGAGAATTATCAAATTGACGACTGTTATTGAATTTGCTACCACTTCCCTCTTATAAAACTCAATCATTATTTATACCCAAGAATAAGTCTGAGGGCGGATAGGTTGCATTCTTAGTACGACAGCATTGATGGAAATCATAGAATTTCGTCAACAGGATATTATAATCTTTAACATTTTTGCAGTTTTCAAAATCAGCTGACCCTTCGTTGGTTGCAACATAACAAGGCTATCTGTCAAATTCAATCATTTTAATTTTCACAAAAAGAATAAGGTGACGGTTTCAAATCATTTCGGAGAACTGGCTGAAATTGATCTGAGTAATGCGATTGCCAAATATTCACCTTTTTCATGTCACCTATCTATGGGTTTTATTGTTGTACTATCTTTCAGAAACGAGACAATGTCGTGTTTTTATATTTCAAAACACATCGTCAAACTTGTCGAAATTTTTCATCCCGAAATCATTTTTTCCCTGTTTATAATCATTCAATCGACACCCTATCCTAAACGTGTTTTTTTATTATTTTTTTTTTATTAAAAATGATCTTTAGACATAACTGCACTTATCTTGATCTATTCTGTAAATAAACACAGAGTTGCTGTCACATTTTATGTCAAAGGTCAAATTTGAAATACTTCCCTAACATTTTTCTATTCTAAACGTCAGAAAGAGATGAGCTGAGATGTATCGTCGACAGGCGTGCCATTTGTGTAAACATTCTCGAAGTCATTATGTTTTGCTTATCTTTTTGATTTATAGTCAGTGTTGTGCATTTCTTGCGGAAAACATGGCAAAGGAGAATGGCGCCTCAAATGACGTAAGCACTTTTGATGTAAAATCTGCAAACCTTCTGAACTTTGATGAACTTCATTACAAAAAAAGGTAATTTTTTTTTCTTCATCCGGGTAAAAGGTATATAGGATCTTTTGTATAATACGGTTTGACCGACAGGTGTACTACAATTTCAAAAGAAGAGCGCAAACAAGAAAAAAAGACAGGAGAAATCATTTTTTACAGGGTTGAAAAATTCTCAAAACAATGGGAGGTTGGCTCTACATAAGTCAATTTCCCACTGGACAATAATTACTCCCGACAACTACCCTCGACAAGAATCTACCACCTAATTCTACACATGACCTTAACCAATATTCCTGGGGTAGTTATCCTGAGGGAATTCTCGGAAGTATTTATCCTAATTCGAAATCTAAATATCGCCGACTAAAAGGCGAAGCACCACAAGAAGAAGCAGATATATTAGTTTTTTATTATTTTCTTAATGAGCGATCTGATAAAATTCTGCGCAATGAATCTCATGTGTTTGTACATCGTAGGTTTAATGACTATAGAGGGGGTGTGACACAGCTCCATAATTTCAGAATATATTTCAGGTCTTTTGGGGGAAATTTTTCTCGGGCAAGTTTCTTCTCTTGAAAAGAAAAAGTTTGTTTTGGTGGGGGTTTATTTTTGTTTTTGTATTTGTATTTGTGTAAACAAAAGAATTTTTCTTCTTATCTTCCTTTTATATGGATCAACAGAACTTAAACTTCCTCTAAACAAAATGGAGTGAAGTGTGGATCTTTTTAAAGTATTATTTGTGAAGAGGCGGGGATTGCAATCATCAATGATACTACAGCTTGGGAGAAAATATAGACCAATCTCTTTTCCATAAGGCCTTCTTCTCTCTTTCCATTGCAGACCATTCTTGCTTCAAGAATAATATTTAAAGTGTTCTCTCTTTTCATGCTTGTTCGGCTTGTGTTCCTGCATCCTATCTTTGATTTCATTCTAAACATTGCCAAAGATTCAAAACACTGACACCTGTATTTAAAAAAAAAAAGAAGTCTAATAATTTTTGCTCAAGCTGTAGCTGCTGTAAAGTTTATTCACCGAAGAATTTGGCAGCGAATCCAACTAGACACTTTTTAATGTCCAAAACACTCTCATTGAAACTAGAGATATATCCCATTAGGTTATCACTTTTAATCGTAACTGCTGAAGCTCAATTTCCACCCTGCAATTTCACCCTTGCTAGAGAGATGACCTACATTTTGTTTGTTTGAATGCTTTGTCATATCACTTTATAATCGATAGATAAATGATATCACATTCCTTTTCTCTTTGGAACCGATCCAAGAATAGTTGTATATGAACCGGAAGGTGGATGGATTCAAGACGAGTATAAAATGGGTTACTTTTCGGATACAGGTGTTCATGACAAAACTGGTGACAAATTATATATTTGTATAGAAAATGACAGAGTAAGGGGCCCGTGTCCCGGTGTCATCATCACAAAATATAAAGAGGGAGATAGACAGAGAGAGGGAGAGAGGACGAGAGGGGAAAATAAAAGGTAACAAGAGATAAAGAGAGGAAGAATGAACCCTCCATATATAATGTTACACTGTTAAAACGCTGTGTAAAAAAAGTTTTGTTAAAAAAAAAGTTGTGTAAGATTCTTTAACAATAGTTCATTAAACTTTAAACAACAGGTGTTGTGTAATGACTTTACACAAGAGTTGGATGGTTCCTTTAGTAAACAGCGGTTGTGTAAAGTTTTGAACACGTTGTGTAGTTTCTTTTGTTTTAACAAAATTTACATGAGCATTCCAACTGAGTGAACACAAATCAAGTATCAGCATACGTAGAAACTGTGCTATATCGTGCAGTATCGTATCCTAGTGGTCGTACACCTTGACTGGGGATGCAAAGGTCGTGAGTTCGATTCCCAGCACCGGCACTTTTTTTTTTTTTTTTTTTTTAAACAACTTTCTTCAAACAAGTATGTTGTTTAAATTTATTTTAAACAACATTTGTGTAAGATTCCTAAACAGCAGTTAATTAAACTTTAAACAACAGCGGTTGTGTAAAGTTTTAAACAAGTTGTGCATTTGTTTTTTTTTACACATCGTTTTAATAGTGTAGAAAATGGTAAAAAAGGTTTTATCGGTTGTCCCCCACGGGAACCCTATAATATTTCTTATTGACAAAGGGTACTATAAAGCTTTTTTTTTTAATATATCATTTTTAGAACCGTATTTTTTGGTCTCATAATGAACATTTTAAAATGTATAGAATTTTTCAGAGAGGAATTTGTTTTTTCATGGAGTAATACAAATTTTGGCCCAAAGAAAAGTTCCATAGGTACACCATTTTTTATGGTATATAATTAGGTACGAGCTCCCATCAACTTCACAAGAAAGAGAAAGAGAGAGGGGGCAGAGAGGGACGAAGACAGAGAGAGAGAGAGACAGACAGACAGACAGAGACAGACAGACAGAGAGAGAGAGAGAGAAAGAGAGAGAAAGAGAGAGGTGAGATAGGCCTATGCCATAGAATAACCTCCAATATCTTTTCACGGCTTGATCGCTTTGCTTTCTCGCAGTACATTCACGTTGGATCAGTTCGATTTGGGGTCATCTACAGTACACGTTTGTAAAGTGGTATGAAGCCCGGAGAAAAGGTGTATTAGAATAAAATGTGCTCCGTGGAAGTATGTGCCAAATTCTGTTTGATGAATAACGATTTTAAAATCCAAAAAGTTTATTTCCTAAATTTGATTATCAATGGTCTTGGAGTTTGGATTTTAAAATTCAAAACGTTTATTTCCTAAATTTGATTACCCATTCACTTATTATGGTCACAAAAACTGAAAGGCGCCCTATACCGATTTACAGACTGCTCGGACTCTGCTGGAATTTTGGCATCACCTGGCGACTGGCGAAGAATCGAGTAGGGGGGCATTTCATCAAAGGACTTGTCGGACGTTTTATCCGACAAACTGTTACAAGCTACTGAAATGCTTGCATCTGATTGGCTGAGAGCAAATTTGTCGGATAAAATGTCCGACAAGTCCTTTGATGAAATGCCCCCCAGGTAGCACGTGAGTTGTGAAAAAGTAGATCGAAGGCGCGAAAAAACAAGCAGGCGCCGCCCGAAAGCCGATCTGTTTTCAACTCGCTGACCGTTGACCCACAGTTCTCCCGAAGGCGATAACTCGGCAATATTGTGCTCTGCGGCTTCCATCACAGGCGATCGCTCGATTAGGTCACTGCCCTGGCATCGAGCGTATTTTGGACAGCAGGCGCGGATCTAGAATTTGCAATTTCAATAGATTGTGCAGACCCAAATATCTGGGGACAAGAGCGGCTCTATTGTGCTTGGGCATTGGCCGATACCTTTAATTGTGTGACGTATGGCTGGGTCCGCTACTAGGGCAGCGATTGAGAAGTGAGCATGCAGGCGCCGCGGAAATTAACCTCTCGACTAAATCAGCGACCGAACGAAGCCCTATATAACAACAGTGCCAGGGCAGTGTCCTCGCGGTCACCAGTCGGTGACTGGTCAAAATTTAAAAAAGAAAAAAAAAAACGATTTTCAATCAGGTTGCTGACCAAAGCTTTAACTAGGAAAATTCTGAGAAAATATACAGTGATGTGCAAATCTATATAATGCATGTATATACACTTTTAATCTTTCAATGAAAAAGCAAAATGTATGGTAAACTATATACGCTTCTCAATCCCTTCTCTCTATCTCCCCACCCCCTCTTTCTTTCTCGCTCTCTAGATATAAAAACGGTAGATTTTCCATATTTTAAGCAGAAATTGAAACTAAAAAAAAAAATAATAATAATAAATGAATGTAAAAAAAAAATAATAATAATTAACCACAATGGCGCACATCCACGTAGCGTGCATCTACTTTCCGAGGGAACGAATTTGGGAACATCTAGACGGGGTCATCCCGATGTCCGCGGTCCGATAGTCCGCAAGGTCCGATAGTCCGCGGTCCGATATAGTCCGCCGGGGGGGGGTGTTCGTTATTCCAAAGGTTCGAATACTCCGAAGGTTTGTTATTCCGAAAATAAAATAAGGTCGTTATTCCGAAGGTTCGCGATTCGAAAATAGAATGAGGTTCGTTAGTCCGAAAATGAAATAAGGTTCGTTAATCCGAAACTGCAATAACCTGTGGGAGCCAGGAAATCGAAAGGGCAGGCGTGGTGGAGGGGAGGGTAGATTACCATTGCTGATCAATCATTTTATGAGGGTGGAAGGGCTGATCTATCGTTACCGTGCAGGGGCGTATAAGTACGCAGAATTCTTCCAAAGGGGTGAACATAGGCTTATGGAATAATTCATTTTCATGCAAGAATCGATATTATGTTTATCTCTTATTGCCTGACCTAATAAATTTCCCTGAGGAAGTATTGTGCATTTGAATTGTTTTCTCCAAGTTCAAAAATGTCTAGGGGAGACCGGGACAAATGTAACACGGGCAATTGTAACAGAGGCTCCTTCCTACAGAACACGCTATAAACTTAAAATTTGTAAGAGACATGCGCATTTAATCGCTCCACATGCTGTATGGTTGTTAGCAGATTTAAACGGTTCGTGGCACTTTCTAACGCGGAAAACCGTTTTTTGAGCATAAAAGTAATATTTCACATTACCATTGTTTTTCTTCTGGACAAATATGTGATGAGTTACGGCTGTCATTTTTGTATATTTAGAATTATGTTCTTAGGCCATATTTGCTAAAGTTTCAACGACGAAAACCGAAGCTAAGATAGAAAAAAATCTCTCCAAATATGGTCACCTCTGCCAGGGGCAATTGTAACAAGCTGTTACTATTGCCGCCTGTTTCTGTTTAAAGTAACTCCCGTAGGAACTCGGTAAAGCAGATTTTCCGCTGAATCAACACAAGCTATTAAATAACCAATCAGGGCGCGAGCGTTTTTGGAAGTGGAGGGGCTAGCGGCAAGTGGGAGGGAGTGGGGGAGGGGGGGGCTGAACAAGACTAAAAATCACAAATGTATGGTCATTTTTTTCCGTTTTTGTACACGTTCGTGACGAAGCCCTCCCAGGCTCCGTGGCCCCTTGCAATTACATAAAAACATAACAATTATCCCGGAATTTGTTTGCTTCCTGTAAACATAATTAAAACATAATCAAAACCTCTGAACCATGGAGCTAGTATTAGAGACGTCTCCGCGACAATTTATTTTAAAAAAATCCGTCTCCGAAATTCAGGAGCGTCTCGGAGACGTCTCTAATACTATTTATCCGTCGGGGAGACAAGATTCCTATTCTTCGCGGGAGACGTCTCCGCGAAGTGAGATAGCACCTTAGCTCAAGCATCAAACTTTGAATGTATTTTCAATATAATGCTTTACAAAAACAAAGGTAACAACATCTATAACCTCCGACATGAAAATTAGGGTGGTATCTCACTTCGCGGAGACGTCCGCCACGACAGAATAGAAATTTCGTCTCCGCGATGATAAATAATATTAGAAACGTATCCGAGACGTCTTGGAGACGTCTCCTAAATCTCGGAGACGGATTTTTTTCATAAATTGTGGCGGAGACGTCTCGGAGACGTCTCCGCGATATTGGAGACGTTTTTAATAGCATTCTGTCCGTCGCGACCAAAATTTTCTATTCTATCGCGGAGACGTCTCCGCAAAGTGAGTACAGAGCCTCAATTTTATTCTTGTTTTGTTTTTTTTTTTTAAATAATTTATATTACTTTACTGAAAGAAAAAAGTAAAAAATATGAAGGAGTGACATTACGTTCTTTAATGCCAAGATTGTAAATAGGAGTAGACTTGGATATAAAGAAAAATAGCAAGAAAAGCCTCGCTCAAGTATCAGAACTTATAACTTTGAATGTATTGTGATTATTATGCTTTAACAAAAACAAAGGTAACATACCTATAATCTCAGCCATGAAAATTCAATAACTTTGAACATATCTGTCTAATACGTTTTGTTAGAAATATTGATATTTTCCGAAAAAAAGTGCCTTTAGTTTGTTTATCATTTGTTTCACTGTAATCAGAGCCTCAATTTGTTATTCTTGTTTTATAATTTATATCACTACTAGAGAACTTCAGAACTTCATAACTTTGAATGTATATCAATTATAGTTTCTTTGTTTTAAAGGACCAAGGTAACCTTATCTATGAGCCATGAGGAATAAATAACTGTGAACATATGATTTTATTTCATTTTATTCGTCGAGTGTTCATGTATAACACTAAAAGAACACTGACAGGATAGCCCATCACTGAAAACCTAACCTTCGTCGTCAATGGACGACTAGCTTAAAGCTAGTCGGTCAAGACGGACTAGTTTTAAACTAGTCCTGCATGTTAGTCCGTCAAAGACGGACGAGCATACAACTGAATCTACCATCTCTCAACTTGACGGACGAGCTTTAAAGCTCGTCCGTCAGCTTGATGCTAGTCCATCGACGTGACCGGACTAGCTCAAAAAAAAGTGGGGGGTAGGAAGTTCACCCATTAGAATGACTGACTAGCTTTGATACAAATAGTTGCAATGTCGTTTCAATTTACCTTCTCTATTTATTCTGTTTCCGAGCATAATCAAGTTGATACATTCAATCTGAAACAAAGGTGTTTTCGCTTCACAATCTGAAAGCTTACGAGACATAACATCTATCATGACAAGTATGCAATTCACTAGTACCGTAGATTCCAAAATTTGTTCTCCATTCTTTAATTACAGGCTAATTGAATACCTTGTTACTATAGAACTCAAGACCCGGTATTTCCTTACAGATTGCTGTGAATTCCCGGCTTAGCAACACAGTGAATAGAAGTTGGATACAATCAACATTCTCAAACAAAGGTTGTTTTTCTTGACAATCTGAGAGCATTACGATAGCCGAAATAACATCAATCGTGACAAGTATGCCCTTCACGAGTAGGTTAGAAATATTGTTCCATTCTTTAAGGCCGGTCCACTGACGGAGGATAATTGCGCATGAGTTGTGTATACAAATTCCGTTCATCCGAAAAGAAAAACAAAAACAAAACTCTCAATCCGCATTCATACGCAAATCATCCTAAAGCAGTGGGACCCGCACTTTAATTACAGGCTAATTGAATACTTCGTTACTATAGAACACATGAACCGTCTATCTTATAGATTGCTGTGAATGCCTGGCTTAGCAACAGCAGTAAATAGAAAGTGTACAATTGATTTGAATAGCATGCGCATTGCGAAAAAGGACATCACTTTACATGTATTAGTTGCATTATCTGTATGTGATTCCATTTAATGAGCAAACTGTACAGACGCACACTGGATATACCCCCGTAAAGCTTAAGATTTTGATTTTAATGGCGATCCTCCTGTGACATGAATGTGTGAGTACTCGTTTTTAATTTCTTATGTTTTCAGTTCACAGATAGCGTTATTTTTTCAAATAGATTAATGCTATAATCACCAACGCGAAAATTATGTCTTGCCAAATCAATTTATAAATTGGTGTGTATTTACAACGATAGTAAACAATCACATTGAATTATGAAAATTGAAATTTAATTCTAATATATAGGCGCCACTTTTCTTTTAGATTACTTGTATCTAAAGAAAAATATTGGATTAGAGGCGCGACTTTGGGATTCTGTAGTGGCTCTCAAGGACGAATGCAAAAGCAGGTAGGCTACAACAAAAGTCCTGATGATGCAAGCCATGGCGGCGACTCTGGCCGGTGGCCCCATTATTTGTTAATTGCCATAATGTTAACTATTGTACCTCCTGTATTAATTCCTGTCTTCTGATTTATATCATATAAAAAATGTTTTTTTTTGTTTTTTTTAGTTAGTTATTTATTTTTTGCTCAATTCTTGTGACAAAATGCATGTTTTTTAATCGTATTTTAATAATGTCTTCTAATATTTCAGATTTGACGTCTCTGACCAGTGGTGAAGCCATATTAACCTCGTCCGTCATGCTAGTCTGTCAAGACAGCAGCAAGAACATCGCGGCAGAAAAGCCGCGACGGACTAGCTTTTACACCATGACCGACTAGCTGTAAAGCTAGTCCTGCTCAAAAGCTCGTCAGTCTGGGCATCACTACGACTAGCTTTTAGGCTAGTCAGTAACTAGTCGTCACGACGGACGAGCTTTAAAATTAGTCAATCGTGACGAGACGAGCATTACTAGTCCGTCTTGACGGACTAACTTGACGGATTAGCTTTCAAGCTAGTCCGTAGAGACGGACGAGTTTAGAGCTAGTCCGTAATAACGGGTTGTGTTGAAGGAAAACTAGTCCGTCGTGACGACTAGCTGTAAAGCTAGTCAGTCTGGGCATCACTACGACTAGCTTTAAAGCTAGTCGGTCTACCCGTTTAGGTTTTCAGTGATGAAAACCAAGAGGCCTATTTACAATGGGTCATATAAAATGGGAAAGAGAATAGGACCCCCCCCCCCCGACTTGTTTTTTTCTTATTAAAAAAACGCACATATTAAAAGGAGAAAGAAGAAAGAGGAAGGGAGAGAAAGGGAGAGGCGGAGAGAGAGAGAGAGAGAGAGGGGGGAGGGCAGATAGGAAAGTAAAAAAGTAAAGAGGGAGTGAATGAAGAAAAAAGAAGAAAGACAGAAAGCAGAGGAGAGAGAGGGAGGGATGGCAGCCCCCAAAAAAATAAAAATATATTTTCAATATGAAACTGAAAATATATGTCCAATACGTTTTGTTAAAAGGGCAAAGACATATTGATTTTGCCAGAAAAAAATGGCGTAAATTTTGAAGATTGATTTTCCAAAAAAAAAAGAAAGAAAGAAAAAAAAGCTGTAATTTTTACTTCTTCTCAGAATGTATCACTTTATTTTGCAAGAATGCGTTATAGTCAAAAGGCGTAGCCTAACATAAAGTGTTATACAACAGTTGTCAGTTAAAAGATATATTGTGTAGGTACAAAGTAGATAAAGAACAATATGAATTAATGAAGGTTCTATAATTCTACAGTTAAAGGTGAAGCCACAACAACCTAAAAAACAAAACAAAAACTATCATACTTTTGTCCCATTTCATGCATATAACAAGTGGAAAATGTAATATAATGGGTCAAGCATTGTCATGTTTCATTGTAATTAGTTTTATGTGGTTAATGATGTTTAATTTGTC
The DNA here is from genome assembly GCA_940671915.1 of Paracentrotus lividus. Classification (NCBI taxonomy): domain Eukaryota; kingdom Metazoa; phylum Echinodermata; class Echinoidea; order Camarodonta; family Echinidae; genus Paracentrotus; species Paracentrotus lividus. The sequence continues at coordinate 23,817,382 of CALNVZ010003430.1, read as the reverse complement.
ATGTGCATAGCTTTGATAAAGAAAAACAAAATGTTACAAGTTCATGTGTTACAATTGCCCCGCACGTCTGTTACAATTGCCCTCGTCACGGGCAATTGTAACACTCGACTCTTGTTTTGAAATGGTAATGGCTCCAAAATGACTTGTTTTACTTAACCCAAACCTATTCATATGTCAAGCTAAGATATGCATATTTCATTTTATTTAGTTTTAAGCAAGTATTTAGCTTCCAAAGCTGATAGGTCAAATTTGGAAAAACTGTTACAATTGCCCCAGGTCTCCCTACTAAAAGATCCGTTTTTGATTTAATAGGGTGTTTTCGCAGGACTACGGGAGCTTATCTAGAACGTTAGCATAAAGGGGCACTATTTTCAAAATGCCTGCAAATCCTCGTTTTCTATCTTCTTCAATAACTTTGAATAAAAGTTTCCAATGGTAACCGCACATGTTCCCTTTGGCTTGTGAGATATTGTAACGTCTATTGTTGCAATACGAATTCAATCAAAAGGCTACTTTACTGGGGATACCTATTCTTTCTTTTTTCATACCAAGGTTTATTGTGTCAAATGCGTCTATGCGTATAACAGCTGACTAAACATTGCTGATATGAAAAGAAATAACCTACCGCCCAGCCTTTATGATTAGTTCACTCAAAGTATGCTTCTTTTATGTTTTAGCAAAGGGGGAAATGCATGTATACATTCCTATCAAAGGCTCGCTTATTGGCTTATAACTGACTCTCCGCTGAGAATACGTTCTACGTTTCGGAGAACGTACATTTCCCCAAAATAGCGTTGTAGATTTTGACAACGGGGACTATCTCTTGTAGCTAGGGAACCCTCTTTTGTGCACACGAAACTTGTAATTTAAACGCTTGCCAGCCGTTCTAGCAAATACCAGTTTTACACACTCCTTTTCCTGTACTAACAGTATGCAGGAGTTTGGGGTTTGAACTATTTTGAAAATAAAGCCTTTCATAATGCTAACGTTCTAGATTAGCTCCTCGTAGTCCAGCGAAAGCACCTATGTTTACCTACACACCTCTTATAAACCTATTTAAAAAAAAAAAAAAAAATACATAATCAATTTCACAATTTATACACTCCGTTTTTATTTTCAAGATTTTCATATTTTCGAAACATTATATCGGCTGCGACTTCTTAATCTTCCGATAAGTATTAATTTCTGCTGATAATGTTTTTAAATAATTTCTTTCATAAATAAATACGGAACAAATACAATTGCGGAATTAATTATTTAGTTATTGAGTGATAAACGGCCCAATTTTAGAAACGAATTTTATTCTTTACCAGAAGAAGTCGCCGCTGCTAAGTTGGGAAATAAATTCTTCATTAAATAGAGACGGAACGAAAACAATTGCGGAATAAATTATTTAGTTATGGACTGTTTAAAGGCCCGATATATAGAAGTCAAACTAATTCTTTATCAGTAGAAGTCACTGTTGATAAAATTTTTTTTGAAATAAATCCTCCGAAAAATAAAAAATTAACAGCAGAAGCTGTTAAATAATGACACCCCCCCCCCCCCAAAAAAAAAAAAAAATCCCCCTTATCTGGAGGTTATTCACAGGTGACCAATACATTGTCCCCAACATTCCACTTAATGCATTCGCTCAGGCGGCAATAGCTCAGATGAAATCAAAATCAAGATTGCTTGATCCACGCCACTTCTTGATGCAACACCCCAAAATACATATGTATCATCTTCTGCTGAGATTATTATTGCGTAGTATCCTATTATTTTTTAAATTACAACACTGTTTTTGTTACTAAAATAAGTTTATTTATTTCATTTTCGGACTAACGAACCTAATTTCATTTTCGGATAAACGAACCTTAATTCATTTTCGGACATATGAACCTTCGGGATAACGAACCTCATTCTATTTTTGGAATAATGAACTTTTTTCTATTTTCGTAATAACGAGCCTTATTCTATTTTCAGAATATACGAACATTATTTTACTTTCGGAATAACGAACGTTATTCTATTTTCAAATACCCCCCCCCCCCGCGGACTATCGGACCCGCGGACTATCGGGCTGTAGCCGCCATGACTAGGGTGCACCAACTTGAATTCGCATTTTTGTACACCCCAATTTTTTAGATCACGCCGGTGTCGGAGGCGAAAACGTCCGGCCAGCCGATTCCGCCTGTTATGCGTAGTAACGTGCACAAATAAAATTAAGAAATTTCCAAACTAACATGCCAACCAATCTCAGCTCAAGCACCTTTCAACCCCACCCTCTTTCTGGCTCCCTATCAGTTCATTACATAATTAATTGAGACAGATTTTTATTAATCATATTCCCTGTCTGTATGCAACAATTAGATCATCGATGCATGTTTCGGCTTCTTTTTCTTTCCCGCACATCCCATTCCGAGCATTGAGCTAGCTACGCTTTATGTGTACACGTAACGAACGCATGACGGGCGGATTCGCCTGGCCTGACGTTTTCGCCTCCGACACCGGCCTAAATTGATCTCATCAGGAATGGGGGGTGCCGTAGGCGTGATTTATTATTTTGTTTTTATTTATTTATTTATTTATTTGTTCATTTATTTTTTGGCCTTCGGTCGTCCAATGTTTTGCCTTCATTCAAATTACCTCCATGGGGTTTAAGCCTTTTTTCGCTCGGGTCGGCCGACGGCCATGTTTTCATCTCATGTCTTAACATGGTACTTAAAATAAAGAAAATATTTTTAGCTACAAAGTATTTGTTATGAGATACTGAAACAACTAGTTCACAAGGTTCTTTCTATTATCACAAGGTCTGCTAATGAACGTGTTTGAGCGCTAAACACGTAGTCCATAATTTTGGTAATAATTACTATCATCACGACATTGGAAGGTGGTTTTTGTAATGACGCTTTTACCATTTCAAGTTGAGTGGTCTCTGAACTGAGTGGATGACCTTTTTGACTTGAAGTACGTTGAGTATGATTGCCGTGTTTATAAATGCTTCTAAATGCAGAAATAATTCATTACAAGAAAGCAATCTACTTTAAAGAGTAATGCCGGCAACAACAAAACATAATTACACTATATACAGATGAGATATAAATAGCTGATGGTATAGTTGTGATTTGAATGTCATTATATGTGGTAACCCGATCTTTATGGATGTGTGGTGTAATACTAATAGTGACATTGTTTCATTTGTATTCACTTCGCTATAATTATCTTCAACGGATCATGTTATATATTTTAGCCATTGATATGTTTTGTGTACAATTTTTTTTTAATGCAATATGTACATTAGACTATCAGGACAACTACTCCCTGGACAACTACCCTAGAAATATGGTTAGCGTTAGGTGTAGATTTAGGAGTAGATTTTGACGGGGGTAGTTATCCGGGGTATTTGTCCACGGGTAGTTGTCCTAGAACCATATTTAGAAGAAGCGTATATATGCACGCTATGACATAAAGGTGAATAATTGTGCGTCTCAGGTTTTTTTTTTAATTTGTTTTTTTCTTTGTTTGTATTCTATTTTTAAAAAAAGAAGATATAACAAAAAAGATACAGAAGCCTGCACGTGTATATGCGCATGCATGCGTCAATAATCTAACCAGAATCTGAAGCAAAAACTGCTTGTACGAAATCGTTTTGTATAGTTTCGTTTTCTTTTATTTTGTTTTGTTTTTATTATTAAAAAAAAAACATGAAAAGACAAACATGATCATAAAAGAATTATACAGAAGCCTGCACGTATGCGCATGCGTCAATAATCTAAACAGAATCTTGGGGGGAAAATGCTTATATAACGTCGCTTTGTATCGTTTTGTTCCGTGTTATCTTTTTCTTTAAAAAAAACCCTGACAAGTCAAACATGATCATAATAGAATGATAAAGAAGCCTGCACGTATATGCGCATGCGTTAACATTCTAATCAGAATCTAAGCAAAAACTGTTATATAACATCGAGTGAGTAGTTTCTACTACCACATTATTTTGATGTCGCTGCCCATCTCACAAGATGAATGCCACATCTTCTACCACGCTCGACGAAAACGCGAGTAGCTTCAACCAAAATACAACCGTCCCTTATGAATATGATCCAACCGACTTTTATTTTACCAGCACGGAAATCAACGTGTGGTACAGGCGTGTCGAAATCGGACTCTCAATCATAGCTACGATCTCCACCACAATCATCCTCGTTGTCATCGCAAAAGAGAAGTCATTTCACAACACCCCAAACTTCTTCGTCGCAAACGTCATGGTTTCTGATTTAATGATGGCAGTTTGCTGTATGATCGAGGGTGTCTTCGGCTGGAAGACTTTCTCATGCGGTGGCGTTATCCTCTATCTACAATACGTGAGACAAAAATATTATTATTCTTTTTTTTTGGGGGGGCGGTTTCTTTTATGTTATATCATTCTTCTTTTTTTTTTTTCGAATTAGATGCAGTAAAGCCGCGGTATAACTTCAACCCTGAAATATTACATTTTTTTAGTGAACATAAATAATTTTGATTTGACAATAGATTTGTAAAATTTAATTTGTTTTCAATAACTTTTTTAACGTCTCTTTATCATTCTAACAAATATTATTGGTTGCAGTACTGATTGGTTGTTTTTTTATTTATAACACTTACATGAAAAACAAATCAAGATTTAATAACATAATATTATTGGTACAATGCGTTAGACAAAATTGGACATGTTACAAGCTCATCTTTTTTGAAAACTTATAGACAATCCTGGCCATAATTAATTAACAACCTCCTAAACAAAACTTTACAAGCACTTCCACACTGTTAAAACGTTGTGTAAAAAAAAATTGTTTAAAAAAAGTTGTGTAAAATTTTCCTATAGTAATCAGCGGTTGTGTAAAGTTTTAAACAAGTTGTGTAGTTTCTTTTGTTTTCACAAAAATTTACATGAGCATTCCAACTGAGTGAACACAAATCATCAGGAATATCTGAAGTATATGTGATTCGTCTTGTCGAAATGAGAGAGAAGTCGCAGATCAAAGATCCGAGTAAACCGACAAACTAATAAAAAACTCAAAATTTTGAGGAAAAAATGTTTTTTGATTTTCTGGTTCTTCCATGCTTCATCTTTGCACTGTTCAAAAAATGAGTGAAAATGATAACGGAAAAGTTGTAAAAAAGCAGTTTTTCGGCGGGTGTTTTTTTTCGGTCATAATTTTTTTTTCCGGACACACAAACGCACGTCCACGCTCATTTCCCCTCTCCGTTTAGCTCCGCCCTTAGCAACGCATGGCTTTGTGTATTGGACGTTCACAGTCATGTGATTTGTGCTTTCAACTGGCTTTTTGTTTTGTTTTTGTGAGTGAATAGCGAACTAAACTCAGAAATTTTGCGTGCGATGCCACTACCTGCTGTGAGAAAAGCTGTTTCATCGGGGATAGCGGAGCACGCAAACGAATGTCAAATCTAACAATCGGGTGGGGGGGGGTGGGGAAAAGCTGTGTCAAAATGGGAAAACTAGAGATAGTACGCTTATGTTTTTATTGCTTGACTTAGCTACCTGGATCCAAATGAATGTTAATTTCCGCATTTTATTTTAGGGGCCGCGATATCTGTTGCCCTGACGGGAAATTAAAACCTCCCTATAAACAAATTTGGTTCCATCAGAGAAACATAGAGCATAAAAAAGAGGTGACGTGATAATACTTCCGATACAAGTATTTAGGTTAAAGTAAACAATGGCTTAAGACGCGTAAGAGATGCTAATTAAAAATAGAAAAAAAGTATGGTTTTAAAATTGGTTGATATTGCATTATGTGGAAACCAATAAGCTAAGTGAGGGGGGGGGAGTGGCAAATCGAATGAATCTAGTTTATAACTTCGGCTGGTATCTCACTTTTCGGGAACTACTTTGAAACAACTTTAAGACAGCTTTGAAACAAGTTTGAGACGGGTTGTTGAGACGTCGCGGAGACGTCTCCGAGACGTTTCATGAATCGCGGAAACTACTTTGAGACATTTCTCTGAAACTGCTTTGAAACAGATTTTGAAAATTGTCGTGGAGACATCTCGGAGAATTCTCCTCGACAGAATAAAGACGGAATAAACGTTTTATCCGTCGCGAAAAAAAAAAATCAGTTGCGGAGACGTCTCCGCGATACCAAGAGAGAGAAATAGAAAGATTAAGGGGTTAAAATAATGTTCATTATTTTAGATATAAATAAAATATTAGTTGCATGGAGATTAAGCCTGTCGTTTTCCGATTCTCGCTAGGTTATACTTATCACGATAATGAGAGGGTTGATTATCTGATATTTTGCTTGAACTATTTTGTTGTAACTATAATGATGTAATGAAATGTAAAGTATGAAAAATGCAGTACGGTATATTATAAGTTAAAAGTCCCGCTTTTATTTCAAAACTTACACCTCCGCTTTTATTGTCAAAGGTGCCATTGTCCAGAGGTGCGAAGCCGGCCGCTATGATCTTTAATCCATATTTTATAGTAATAATTTGAAAGAAACAGGATCTCTTTTCAAGTGCTATTCAGAAAGGCTCATCGATCGAATCGTGCAGGGTGCTGCACATGCATTACGCACTTTGAATTGTGAGTCTACTGGAAAGGAAGAAAGCGGAACTTTTGCAAAATGTTTTTTTTTTCTTTACAAAATAACGCGTCTTATACATGTATTTGGTTTTGATGACTATGCTTTACAGTTATGATTCCATAACTAAATAATTAATTACGTAATTGTACCCGCTCCGACTTTATTTCATGAAAGATTTATTTCGAAATATTATCGACTTTAAGTTCTTCCGATAAATAATATATTTTGCTACTTAAAACGGGACGATTTCATTCCATAACTAAATAATTAATTACGCAAATGTACCCGCTCCAACTTTATTTCATGAAGGATTTATTTCGAAACATTATCGTCTTTAAGTTCTTCCGATAAATAATAATTTTCGCTACTTAAAACGGGACGTTTTTATTCCATAACTAAATAATCAATTAAGTAATTGTACCCGCTCCGACTTTGTTTCATGAAGGATTTATTTCGAAACATTATCGACTTTAAGTTCTTCCGATAAATAATAATTTTCGCTACTTAGAACGGGACGTTATGATTCCATAACTAAATAATTAATTACGTAATTGTACCCGCTCCTACTTTATTTCATGAAGGATTTATTTCGAAACATTATTGGCTGTGAGTTCTTCAGATTCCCGGGGGTCAAGAAGTGGGTCTTACAAATGACAACTGCATTATTTAGACAACATCGCCGTTGTTTCGGCTTCTCAAGCTTTGGCTCGATCATGCGTGACCGACGGGTAAACTATTGTTCTCGGGATACCTGAATGCAGCCTCCTAATTGGTCAGTCGTTTCACTTTTGTAACAAGTGGTTGCTAGGGCATTGCGGTGAGTACAGCGGTGACAAAGTGTTCTTATTTTTCTGGCGCGGAGTCAAACGGAAGTCAAACTTCGCAGACGTTTTTCTCTTGATTTTGATTTCCAAGAGCACAATTCTCCTCGCGTTCAGAGGCTAATATCTCCACTTCTATTTACTCTTTACAGTCGGGTTATATATCAAATTCAAGGCAATGAATCAGAGATCAATAATATCAAATAAAATGGATTTCAAAAATCGCGACTAGTCTCTCATTTCGACGTGACGTATCACATATATACAAGTATCATCAACATACATAGAAACTGTGCTACATCTTAAGCATAAGCCAGCGTTATAGTCTAGTGGGGATGCAAAGGTCGTGAGTTCGATTCCCGGCACCGGCACTTTTTTTTAAAGCTTAAACATTACTGTTAATATTTTAAACAACTTTCTTTAAACAAGTATGTTGTTTAAACTTATTTTAAAGAACATTTGTGTAAGATTCATAAACAACAGTTAATTAAACTTTAAACAACAGATGTTGTTTAATAAGAATTGGATGGTTCCTACAGCGCACAGTGGGCCAGGCGTCAGCAAAAGTGCGCCAAAACTGGTTTCTGGTCACCTAACCAATTTTGTTTTTTTTAATATTCTCAGCAAAGATAGCAACCTCTAGAACATCTCCATAAAATATTTCATCATGAAATTGATTTTTAGTTGGTTATTTTTCTTTGAAATGATCAGAAAATGACTTGTTAGTGGTACACCATGTGTAAATGACAAATTTTCGTTATTTTGGATTTTTTACTAAATGGGTTGTTCAATATATTTAAAATTAAATTTGCTTGTTTAAGAATGATCATTTTAAGTGCCCATAGAATTTAAAGACAAATAATTAATCCATTCGGAAGTAATTTTGGGAGAAACCACTAAATAATGGGGGGAAATTATATTTTTTTTATTCATACGCATACATTTTCAAAATTGCTGCCGATTGCTGTGCTAAAAATACTATGAGAGTCTTTGTTATAGTTTATGCTTTACATCAATACCAAAATTAGCTGCAACCTCCTGCAACCTTCGGAGATATAACCAATTTTTCATCCGCATGTTCGCCTATTTTACCGTCAAAATCTGCTAAAAGCGATAATGCTCACACGTATTGTGTACACAAAAGTCTCACCGTAAGTGGCGTAAATATTTCAATTGAAAGCCGAAAAACCAAAACAACCAAAACACACGAATACAATGATTTTCATGAAATACAGACATGTGTGCTTATGGGGTGATATGTAGTCTTTAGACTGTTACCACCCCCCCCCCCCTCAACCTATCAATTTCATGACCATCTGAATTGATCCTAATCTTAAAATAGTATTATGGTATTTAATTGGGGGCTCATCTATATCATAATAGGTTATTATCGTTTGTTTCCAAACAATTATTATGTAATAAAGTCATAACCGATCATTCTTAAATTATGACTTGTATTATTATATGTTTTGCTACTTCGGTCAGGAGAACATGTAAGACTGCCTACTTATAGCACATTTTAACTGTTTCTTTATCATTATACTCTCTTTCATTTTTATATTTATAGTTTGATATCATTGTTGTTGTTTTTTATTTTGTCTTTCGAATTTCTGTAATTTCTGGATTGTTATGTTTACAAAGCTGAATGGGCCATGAAGCCATTTGTGCTTCTTTTAATTTTTTTTTATATTATATGTTTATATGATAACTGTATTTTTTATTGTTGCGATTTGGAAAATAAAATACAATTCAATACAATAACTTCAATTAGAAGAGGAATCGTAGATAAATTATATAAATTGCAATAACTTCTCCTTCATAATCAAGAACAATTAGCCAAAATCAAAATGATTTTCTACTTATTTGATGAATAGGCCTACTGGTCTCGTCAGGAAAACCGTATTTTTATGAATAAAAAAGAGACTCCGCTTTCATTAGTCCGTAAAACCCCATTAAAGTTCCAAATAATATATAAATCTCTCTTTAAAAAGGCATTTTTTTTCCTCGTCCAGTAAAAAAAAACAGTATGTTAATGAATTCAGATAATTTAAAAGATACTCTAATCATGTTAACAATGTTTCCGTGGTCTATAAACCCCATACACACCTCACTTATGAAAATAATATCAGTTATGTAACTTTTACAAAGAAATCCGCTCTAACCAATCAGAAATGGGTATTTTAATGACGTCATAGACATTTGAAAATACTCTTATGGTGTTTCTCAGGTCTTGAAACCCCCTATAAGTCCCACTAATCAAAGTAAAATGAATATGCCTATGTGCTACTATTGATATTTGTCTTGTCCAATCAGAAAAGAGCATTTTAATGACGTCATAAGTTTTTGAAATTGTTCTCATCGAATTCCGCGGGTCTGAAAACCATAGAAGGACTTCTCTTAAGAATTTAGTTATCCATCTTCGGTGAGGAATTAGTTTTGTCGCACTTTTAGTTCATTCTGGCCCACTGTGCAGCGGTTGTGTAAAGTTTTAAAGAAGTTGTGTTTTTTTTTTTTTTTTTTTTTTTTTTTTACACAGCGTTTTAACAGTCTATATATTGTTATATGTCATTCATAATCATGGTGTTGTCGATCATTTTTTTCTGATATCCTAAAGGGAAAGTTTGTCTCTTTTCATTCCTGACAGCAGATATGAACCAGACCCCATCATTTTTTTTTTTTTTCCTAAATGGGTAGACGAAAGAAAAAAGCCCCCTAAAATTACATTTTCTGAGGTGGGAATTATCAGTATGAAAAATATACTAACCTGCTTCATATTTTCCCAAAATTGTTTACATGACTCGTTAATACTTTTCTAAAGAAATGATGCCCAAAAGGTGCCAATATAAGGGCGGAGCGAGACGGTAGGACCCCGTTAGAAAAAGGTTGCTAAAATCAGAGGTCGTGATTATCCAACAAAATTTTATAAATAATGTGAAAAATTCATTTACTCCAGGAAATTACAATATATCCACATAAAGATTGATTGTGACATATCGGTGGAAGAAAGTTGCATGAAAAAGCTTTTGCAATACAGGGCGAAATACTTCTTGGCAATTGCACAAATAATTTTATCTTCTCACCCGTTCTTTAGGAAAAGTATAAACGAAACATATATACAGTTTGGGGAGAAGAGAGTTTAATATTTTTTAAACTCATAATTCCCACCTCCAAAAATCTCATTTTAGGGGGCTTTTTTTTTCTTTTGTTTTCCCCTTTTGGTAAAAGAAATGACTGGATCAGGTCCTCATCTGTTCCCAGGATTGATAAGGGACAAGCTTTCACTTTCAGTTGATACAAAAATTATTTTTCTCTCTCTTTTTTATTTCATTTATTTCTATTTTTAAGGGGGCATATCAAGTAGCGATTAACACACTCATCCTCCTAACACTAACACGGTATGATGCTATCATCTACCCATTACGGTCTATCAACAGATGGCATGGGCGCCGAGTGTCAGCAGCAATTGGAGTAAGCTGGTTAGGTAAGATTCATAGAATAAAATAAAATCAAATTTTGTTGACATTGAATCCAAAATTAAAACATATACATCATACAAAGGATATACATACACATAAATTGATAAAGGTGTTTCCGGTCTATTTTAAGCTCTTTTCAGTTAAGTTCGTCAATGTGCATTCAGTTTAAACGATACCTCTCGAAGCGGGGGTATCGGACCTTCCATTTAACAAAAACAACGTCAAGCGATTTCGTTTTTGAACGATCATAACTATTTAAGTAATCAATTTCGTTCATGAGCGTGAAATAAAAAAATTGCTCAAACGAAATTAAATGACGATTTACGAATAAGATTGCACATAATTTCCAATTGAATACCGCAATTTGCAATTTGGTTGCTGAGCATGCTGAGTGTCTTATTTCAAACGCTCAAAAACGAATTCGAATGATGATTTTTAATTGCGATAATATATAATTCTAACGAAAATTGGTTGCTGGAAATGTCAAATTTATGTAGATCGGGAAAACTTAGACAGTGCGTCCCAAGAAGAATTATACACGTTTTAAATAGCTACTAGTACTAAATGAAAAAAATATATATGGTTCTTTGGGGAAAGGTTTATATACATGTAAAGCTCATATCCTCAACTATCATTAAAAAAATAAAAAGTTGATGGTCATATTTGAGTTTCGTACACCGTTACTAGAAAAGTGGGGGCTGAATCCCACCCCCCCCCCTCCCCCACCCCCGGCTCCGCGGCCCCTGTCTTTTGGTTTTTGTTTTTGAGAGCCCGCGAAAATTTGGCTTTAAAGTGGATTAAAGAGCAAAATTCTATACTCATACAAGGAGTGAAAACAAAAAAGATTGGTCACTTCTACATTGAATAAACAGTTTGATATCAGTTATAATATCATGAACATAAAGTATAATTAATGAAATATTTTCTTTGCTCGTTTTTCATATTCTGGTCAGTTTCCCCTCCCCCTTTTTTCCAAAGTAATATATGTATATATATATATATGACAATGGTAATGATGAACAAATTATTTTTAAAAAATTGCTCGGAGAGAAATTTAAAAGAGAATTAATTCTGTGCTTTATTGATATTACTTTTTTATATTTTCTCTCTCTCTCTCTCTCTCTCTCTCTCTCTTTCTCTCTCTCTCTCTCTCTTTCTCCGGTATCAATGAAGTTTCATTTCTGATCCACACACCAAGCTACTTCCTACTCTGCGTGCCGGTTTCTACTCTCGACTTCGCCAACCATATCTACAACTTCATCATAATGCTTGCTATCCCCTCCATCATCCTCATCTTCTGCTACTCTCACATCATCTACGTCGTCATGCGCAAGAAATTCCATGGCAACGACATACCCGTTGCTAAGCAACGAGAAGCTAAGCTGACGCGGATGGTTGTGATGATCTTGCTTGCATTCTTCTCCTTCGCTCCCGAGGGCAATATTTATACTATACAAGTTCTGACAGGATTGGCGAACCAATTCATTGCTGAGAGATGCGGTCCATCTCGTATAGTTTTACTCATGACCCATATTGACCTGCGTAGTTGATCCATTATATATGCCTTCTGCGCACCCAAGTTTCGAAAGTATCTGGCTGGAAAGTTGCGATGTCATTTGATTCATAGATTACTAATTCTAGTAGTTCAGACCGTAAACAGGAAACGAATACCATGCGCGTATTCTGGGGGGGCTTTACGGGCCCGGCCCCCGGGGGGGCCCGCAGGGGGGGCGCCGAAAGGGGAGAAAAAAGGAGAAAGGGAAAGGGGAAAAAAGAAGAAGAAAAAAAAGAGAAAAAAAGGAGAAGGGAAAAAGGGGGAAAAGAGGAAGGAAGAAAAGAGAGAGAGAGAGGAAGGGAAAGGGGGGGGGGGGAGGAGGGTCGCCCTTGAAAAAAATTAGGGGGCGCCAAATCGACGTAAACTAAGGGGCCCAAATTGACCTTAAACTTAGGGCGCCAAATCGACCTTAAATTGGTTGCGCAAATCGACATTAAACTATCGCGCGGGGCGCCAAATTGAGCTTAAACGTAGGGGCGCAAATTGAACGAAAATTAGATGGGGGCGCCAAATTGACATGAAGCGAGGGGCGCCTAATTGATATTAAACTGAGGGGGCCGAATCGACTTGAACAAAGTAAGGCGCCAAATGAACTTAAATTTAGGGGGGCGCCGACTTGACCTTAAAATAAGGGGCGCCAAATTGAGCTTAAACATAAGGGCGCCAAATTGACCTACAACATCGATTGGGCGCCGAATCGACCTTAGATTTAGGAGGGGCCCAAATTGACCTTAAACTACTAGGGGCGCTAAATTTTAGGGGGCTTTAAATCGAACTTAATTTAGAGGGGCGCCCAAAAATGACTTAACGTGGGGCGCCAATTGAACCGAAACTTAGGTGGGGGCGCCAAATTGACCGAAGCTGAGGGGGCGCCAAATCGAGCTTAAATTTAGAAGGGGCGCCAAATCGACCTTAAACTTAGGGCGCTATATCGACCTAAAATTAGGGGCGCCAAATCGAACTTAACTTAGAGGGGGTGCCAAATCGACCTTTAACATAGGGGCGCCAAATTTAGCTCAAATGTAGGGGCGCCAAAATGATCTGAAACTTATAAGCGTCGAATTGACCTGAAGTTAAGCCGGCGCCAAATTGATCTTAAACTTATGGACGTTAGATTGAGCTTAAATGTAGGGGCGCCAAATTTAACTTTAACTTAGGGGTTCCAACTTTATCCTAAACTTAGGGAGGGTGCCGAATTTACCAGAAACTAAGGGGGCAAAAAAAAAAACACAGAAGGGGTCTTTAAAATATTCTCTATGTAGAAAGAGCAACGTGTATACTTCCATGTAGCAAAATTTTCGCTCGCGCTTGGCGCTCGCATATATATATATATTTTTAATTGAGTTATTACATTGTGTTCTTGAGGAACGCATAAACTGTTCTGTTTTCTTATCATTCGAATACTTCAAAATAATAATAAAACATTTCCGATCACTCTCGCCTTTGTTTTTCCTCTTGACAAAATTTTCATTTTTATAATTTATGGGATTCTAACCATCAAAACATTTGAATTTATTTGATTTCACGTTACATTTGTTTTTGCATTTCAAATTGACCTGAAACTTAAGGAGCGCCGAATTGACCTGAAGTTAAGAGGGTGCCAAATTGATCCTAAAATTAGGGGCGCCAAATTGAGATTAAACCTAGGGGCGCCAAAATGATCTGAAACTTAGGGGGCCCCGAATTGACCTGAGACTTACGGGCGACGATTTGACTTAAAATAAGGGACGCCAAATTGATCTTAAACCTAGGGATACCAGATTGAGCTCAAATGTAGGGGCGCCAAATTTATCTTTAACTTATAGGCAGTGGCGTATCTAGGGGGGGCAAGGGGGCACGTGCCCCGGGCGGAGCTTCAGGGGGGCGCAAAAAAGGAAAAAGAAAAAAAAAAGAAAAAAGAAGAAGAAGAAAGGAAAGAAGAAGAAGAAGAAGAAGAAGAAGAAGAAGAAGAAGAAGAAGAAGAAGAAGAAGAAGAAGAAGAAGAAGAAGGAGAAGGAGAAGGAGAAGGAGAAGAAGGAATAGGAGATCGGTCATCCACAGTGGATATTGGGGCCATGTTTCCTCCCATTATTATTTTGGCGCCCCCTACATAGCACCACTAAGTTTCAATTTTTGGGCGTCCCAAAGTTTCTAGTCATTTTTTAGGTACCTTCTATCTTAGTTTCGGGTCAATTTTGCGCCCCTGTATCGGCCTAGGCCTATATTAAAGATCAAATCGGCGCCCTTAACTTCAATTTAGCGTCCCTCTATAAAGGTTAAGATCAATTGTGTGCCCTCCTAATCCTCATTTTAAGACTACTTTGACATCTCCTGAGTTTCGATTTAATTTGGAGCCCCTTTAAATAGTTTTAGATCAATATGGCGCCTCAAATTTTAAGATCAGTTTGCCCCTCCCCCTCTGCTTCAGATAAACATCAAGGTCCCTCTAAGTAATTTTTTTTTCTGTCCATGCTTTTTCCCGCTGCCTTTTACTCCCTTTTTTTTTCTTCACCATCATCAGTTGTCTTTGTTTCCGTATTTTATTACCATATCAGTACCTGTTCCTTGCAAGGTTTATTCGAGTTTAGAGCTCTAGAATTTTTCGCTCGCGCTTCGCGCTCGCATTATATTATATGTTTCAAAATCATTTGTGGAAGACCAACAAAAAAGGTTTAAAATTATTTTTCCTCCTAAGAAAAATCCGATGCATACAACTCCCAAAACACTTTGTGCAATAGACTTTTTGACACCCCAAAGGTTAGGCATTTTTTCTTAATTGTACCTTCGTTGATAACGAAATCTGCATTCATGATTACAAATTCATCTTTCTTTCACATGTAAACTTATTGGGGAACACTCGTTGCTGGGTAACAAATTGGTCTTTAAATTATGGAGGCCAAATTGGTCCTAAACTTCTGGTCTCTATACATAGAGCAAAATTTTCGCTCGCGCTTCGCGCTCGCATCATTTTCCAAGAGTTATTACATTGTGTTCCTGAGGAACGCATAAAATGTCCCGTTTTCAGTTCATACCGATACATTAAATTTCCGCCCCCGCTACGCGCTCGCTTAGTTTTCTTTCTTGTAACCAGATTATGAGGATTATGACCTACAAAACATCAATTTACACTGGTTCGATTACATATTACTTGATGGTCAAATTTGGAATAATTTTGTATGGCTTGCTTTCAAATCGTTTTGATGGACAAATTACAATTTCCGTTCATATGATATTCTGATGAGGAGCTAAACAAAATTGAAACCCCCTAAGTTTCAATGCTTTCTGGTGGTAAAGAAGAGAAAAAAATCCGATCGCGCTTCGCGCTCGTATTTAAAATTATGTATATATATATTGTTTTGTTTTGTTTTTTAGAAAAAAAAAAAAAACTGAATAAATTCTTCTTAAAATCCTTCAACATGGATTTAAGCCGTATGCCTATGTTTGCTCGGCGGGGGGGGGCGCCTTTTTTTGAAAAGTACAAAGGGGCGCCAAAATCACGTCGGGCCCCCCGGGGTGCAAAATCCTGGATACGCGCCTGAATACCCCCCCCCTCCTCTCCCCCGATGTCGAGGAACATCCCCCTGAACTAAACATAAAGCTAACATTTCGCTCGCGCTTCGCGCTTGCATGTTTGTTTTGAGAAATGTTTCCTATTTTTATATCTTAACGGGTGGTTATGATAATTTCAGAAGGATTTATTTTTTTAAAGAGAGTACAAATGAATGTTACGATATAGCTCATAAAAGAAAACACATTAATCGTTCAAAAATTCAATTCAACAATTGTAAAAAAAAAATAAAAAAGTTTGCCACGTCCGTACATGCAAACGTGCCTCAAGGTACATGCGCTGCACGAATTTTCTACGAAATCCACTTAGGGAGTTGCACGTCGAAGGTACAGCGAGTTGTGACCGCCGCATTAAATAATTGTAACACCCCCCCACCGGCACCCGCTTATCACTCGGTCAGCGTGACGTGGAAAAAAAAGCTCGTCCGGTGTGACGGAAAAAATTGGGTGTACCAAATTTTAAATTCCAATTTGCACACCTCCTTGAAAAAAAGATGATGATGCCCCCCCCCAAAAAAAAAGCACATCGATAATTCGAATTTCTATTGTGCAACAGTCTGTTTCGTATTGAATGTATTCATGAGGTAATTTGCCTCTGTATTGCCGTTTCTTTGAAGCAACCTTGTTTATCATGTTCATAGAGACTAGTCATTTTCAACAGGTATAGGCCTACTCATGGAATATTTTCCTCGGTTTATTCTATAATAGTAGAGGACCACCGTGTAGCACCCGTGGGATGTTTTTTGGGACAAAGGTTGAAAGTGGTTTTGAGTTGCTTAGAGTTCACTAATCAAAATTAGCTTGGCTAGTCCCTGCTAACCCCCGGCAACTCTCGTAGGGTCAAAATAGGTCAAATTGGGGCCAATAGGGGGTCAAATTTTTAAAATGCTCAAATAATATCAAAAGACATAGCAAATTGTCCGTCTCATTCTACTGAACAAAAAAGTGTACAGGATAATGTATACCTGACCTCCCAGTAAAAAGTTATGGCGGAAAGTCAAAAGGTCAACGAACTTTCACTGAAGGCATGTAAGGCCTATACAAAGCTAAAATTGTTAGGGACGACAAATTTTCGTGTTTGTTGTGTCTATTAATACTATTATCGCTAAGAAAATTAACTGAGACTATTTCTACATAAGAAAATATGATCAGTACATAATAGGGTCAAACTAAGGTCATTTTGGGGTCAAATGATTAATCTAGGATCGAAATACGGTAAAGGAGTTAAAACAGCTCTATTTTTATGTGGTATATATTGGTCGAGTTATATATAATAGGTGATTAAAACCATGGATTCTACTAGGTCCTAGTAAATTCTGATTAAAACTAATAGATTTGTATTTTTATTCCAGAAACCACATTCAATATTTAGGGTCATGAATATGGTCAAAGGGTCAAATCAATCATTTTGGGTCAAATTTCATGGACCTAGAGATATTGTGCTGCAATTTGTACATTAGAACTTCTTAAGCCATGAACTTCAAATTTAAAAGTACTTTTATGTACCATCATAAGAAGACAATCTAATTTGATCATATAGAATGTAGGTGAAAGGTCAAGGGTCACATGGTCAACTAAAGAAATTCCAGGTATTTACCTTATTATTACAATAGTTTTAGAAAAAACTTTATGTTATATTTATGTATATCAACTTCTTACAATGTTTGAAAATTTAGGTCAAATGTCAAGGGTCACAGAGGTAAACCTAGAAGGAAATACATGTATCTGGCCCATTATCGAAGTATATCAAAAACTATTTGAGATGTGATACTATGATGATGTCACCACGAAAAAAAATCTCATTATACGAGACTGTGTATTGGTAAAACGTCAAGGTTCACAGAGGTTTATGTCTGAAATTACTTTTAAAAAAAAACTTTATAAACGTCTGAACAATGCACAAAGAAGTGCGCTTTGTTGGGGGGTATTCATCGATTCTATATCTATGTTTTAGACTTTTACGGACCTCAACTTTAATTTGTGCAAGTCTGTCTCGTTTTTTAACCAATTTTTGTATGTTATAATAAATGATAACATCACTGATGTTAAAATGCTGCCAGAATAGTCAGGTATATTATACTTTTGACATACCCTTTATAAAATCTCATCAGACCATCTGCCTGATACCATTAAGGTTGAAGTTCAAATTGGTTCTGGAATGTCATAACTTGACTACAATCACGTATGACCTTTGATATAAATTATATCATCAATTGAAAGTTCACCTCCCAAATACTTCTACAATCAAATGAGCTGAGTGCACATCAGTTTAGGTCACTGTAACATTTTGACCCTAAATGATCAATTTACCTTTTGACAGTACCATGACCCCTTACATTTATTGAATGTGGTTTTGGAAAAGAAATACATATCTGTAAGTGGTAATCATCAGTTTACACACAACTTAACAGTAGGACGAAAATGGAGCTGCTTAACCCCTTTACCCTATTTCGGTCACAAATTTGACCCCAAATGACCTTAGTTTGAGCCCTTATATCTACTGAATATGATTTTCTTATGTAGGAATAGTTAGTCTCAATTAATTTTCTTAATCATAGATACAAAAAGACACAAAAATTTGTCATTCCAAGCAATTTTAGCGTGTGTAAGCCTATTATGGCTTCATGTGAAAGTTTGTTGACCTTTTGATTTTTCCCATCGTAACTTTTTACTGGGAGGTCAGGGGGGCATTTCATCAAAGGACTTGTCGGACGTTTTATCCGACAAACTGTTACAAGCTACTGAAATGCTTGCATCTGATTGGCTCAAAGCAAATTTGTCGGATAAAATGTCCGACAAGTCCTTTGATGGAATGCCCCCCAGGCATAAATGATCCTGTACACTTAAACATTGTATGAGATTGGCATCTAATGAATATATTATCATCAAGATCAAGCTTTTTCTTAAAATAATGCAATAACGAAGTAAATACCTGAAATTTCATAAGTTGACCATGTGACCCTTGACCTTTCACCTTCATTCTATAAGATCAAATTAGATTGTCTTCTTACGATGGTACATACTACTTTTTAATTTGAAGTTCATGGCTAGTGCACCTAATGCAGCACAATACCTCTAGGTCAATGTAACATATTGACCCTAAATGATGTATTGACCCTTTGACCATATCATGACCCCTTACGTTTATTAAATGTGGTTTCTGGATTAGAAATACAAATCTGTCAGTTTTAATCATCTGTTTATACCAAACTTGACAATACCACAACAAATGGAGCTGTTTTAACTCCTTTACCGAATTTCTATCCTAAATTAACTCATTTGATGATGATGATGATGATGATGATGATGATGATGATGATGGCTTCTTGTATAGCGCCGGTATCCGCCTATGATGGGCGCTCATGGCACTTGCTCTAAACAATCCAGGAAAAAAAGATCATCTTATCAAATTAATTCCCTCGCGTCAATTCTTGGAAATCTTGCCTTTAAGATTGTTGCAATTTAATTGATTTACACGCAAATGTCAGGCACCAGCTGGAAAACGGTAGGATTGTGGAGAAATTGTGGCCAAGAGGATTTTGAGCCCATGGAAATTCTGAACAGCTGGTCTCACTAATACCCAGAAGAGATATTAAATAGAGGGAAAGACTCCAATTTTTGCTTTCTTCCCCTTCTTGCTGTCATGATCCCGGGGAGATGGATATATCAGGAAAGAAGTAGAAAAGAAAAAGAAGAGGATGAGAGAGAGAGATGGAGCAGCCAAAGATATTTGGTACGAGAAGAGAAAGATTTAAAAAAAAAATTAAAATTGGAGTGGAAGAGAGAAGAGGAAAAAAGAGAAAGAGAGAGGAAAGAGACCCGGTTGAAAGAAACCAAAATTGGATGAGAGATAGAGAGGAGAGAGGGTAGTAAGAAAAAGAATTTTGGTGTGAGGTGAGGGGAAGAGAAGAGAGGAGAGAGAAGAGAGCCCAAGAGGATGGATGTGTTCAGGAGGGAAAAGAATAGGGAAGACAGCAGAAGAAGGGACCTGTTAAAAAAAAATAACTTGGTAATATGATTTGGAAAATTACAGAAAAAAAGACAACATAAGATATGGATTGGAAAAAATAAATCTCATATGATATGGTTTTTTTTTTTGTGGGAGGCAGGTAAATATACGCCCTTAAAATTAAATTAAAAATTAGCTATTATAGTTGAAGAGAGAGGAGCAGTGAGAGAAATAAAATGTTTAAAGCCATTTTAAGTTCTTAACCACAAAAAAAGAGGCAAACCACAGCGTAATCACTGTTAATTCTTGCCTTTTTCACTTTATCTGCTACTCATTCAAAAATTTACTAAGCCCTGAATTGCAAGTTGCCTTGTAATTTTTATTTTTAATTTTTTTTAATTTCTTCCCTGAACTAGTCCCTGATCTCAAAGCTCTGACTGGATGAAAAGATTAAACCCAAATAGTCGCTTTAAGAAAATGTGATCTCACTGTCTGTTATCCCAAGGTGAGGTGAGACACCATTTTTGTAGCGCGATTCATTCAACTTTGGCAAAAAAAAAAGTTCCCATACTCATTGCATTTTTATTGATAGATGAAAAATTAAAATCATTTCAATCAATCACATGCCATGCAAAGTAAATATGCCATTGAGATGACTGGACAGTGCAATAGGTTGATCATCATCAACCTATATAAAATGACGTTATACGCCCGCTGACAGAGCTCGTTTTAAGTTTCCAACAGGGACAGGATAAGGTCTTCTTGAATAGATCCCGTTGGAAAGAGATACTCCCCATGCGTTTGTTGTTCAGCACCTGGAACCCAAGGATACGATAATTTTGAGCGAGTTTTTGCGCAAGAATTACTGGCGGCTTGCAACCTGTTCAAAGCGAGGACGACAGATTTTGCGTATTTGTACAGAGAGATGTATTCTTTTCCCCTCTAAGACTAGCATGAACTAGATTCAAACCATTGTTTAAGAGGGTACAGATATTTCTGTTTATATACATTATTAGGGATGGGTTTCCACAAACTAATAATATTGATCATAAACAATACAATTAAGTCTCTGATACATGCCAAATTGAATTACATTATTTAAAATTTTGGTCTTGTCTAAAAGTGATCACCTAGATTGGTCTGTAACCATCAAGTAGTTCAAAGCACCTGGTATTGGTCACCAGGGATAGATTACAATAAAAAATATTTGGATGTTGGAAAAAAGTTATTTAGTTGATTGATGAGATATAAATCCATTAGATGTGGTGTTATGAATTTCCCTTTTGATAAATTGGTTTATGGATGCAATGTAATTTACGCAGGAACGACAAATTTCGTGTTGTTGTGGTCTTATTTTATTATGCTAAGATAATAATTGAGGGACTATTTCTACATAAGAAAAAAATCATGAATCGTACAAATGAAGGGGTCCTTTCAAACTAAGGGTCATTGCGTCATTTGGCAAGCACTTCTCAATCAAAACCTTCGGATTCAAAGTTTTGAGAAATCTTGGAGTGATCTCTTGATTCTTCACGACATGGACGCAGGCCAACATATCACATCTGTATCCAGATTCGGGGCCTGCTTCTTCCATACGTAACCGTGGAAGGGATCGAAAAGTACGTAACACGCATGTTTGCTGAACTCGCTCGTACATGCTTTGTAAACTCGACTTGGGACCATGGTAACTTTCAATCCTATCCGGTTTGGAGTTCAAACCAATCAAACTGCAAAAAAGACTTCAGCGCCCTCCAAAAAGGTTATAGAGATCTTTCGCACTGGTTTTAGTAATACAGACAGTTACGATATATAAAAAGGCATATCTCTGCAGAGACTATGAGAGGTAAAGTTCAGCTTAGTGAGATTGCACATCTAACTGCCGATTATTCAACTCGCGAAGTGAAATCTTACAAATTATGAGACAGCTGAGCAGATTATTCCTGTATTATCAAACCAAGTGCGGATATAACTCTTGTCGAAAACTACGGGAAGGAATTTAAAGCATGTTATATCTCTCTTTCTGGTATACTGTGTTCGTCTCGCGCTCTCTCTCAATAAGCATACTTTTCAATGCATTCATATCATCTTCTCTATCCATCCTCAGAGCTTCTTTCTTGTCTGATCACCCAAGTTTTATTTTTTATCCCCCGTTTAAAGCTACTAACTGAGAGAGAAAAGGAAACTTAATGACCCCCCCACGTATCCCTCCCCAGAAGAAGGGCCCACGAGCAAAAAATTGGACCCGGGGCCGCCTGGCCCACGCCCTCCACGTAGGGGGAGTGGCGAGGATGTGCTGGTGTGTACAACAGCCAGGTCCCCTCAACATCCAAAACATCTCTCTTTTAAGTTAAACTTAACTAAAAGGAGTCAGTTTATTGTGTGTAGTTCTATTCTGTTGAGTGAATTCCATATTTGGTCTTGGTCTCTTGTTATATAGCAAATAATAAAATAGATTGGTGCATGCGAGAAAATCTTCTCCGTTCACTACGTTTTTATCTTTTCTCTTTTTTTGCAGGGCTGGCGTTGTATTTGAGAATGAGGGGAACGCCAAAATTCCAAACTTCAGCACAAGTGGTGCGCAACAATATACTAATATTTATTTATTTGTTTTGTTAGTGTGGTTGTTTATAATACTATAATTACCATAAAGGGTTAATTATTATTCTTGAAAATGAAAACATGAAACGGATTACGCGCGGGCGCCGCAACTATATAATTCAATTTTACACAAAATATTTAAATGACAAGAACTAATATTTATGTGGATGTACAAAATGTTAAATGTGTATGAATTGAGCAAAGTAATGAGGAAGAGAGAAAATGAAAAAAAAATGGTGTTTGGGTGTGGCGGAATAGTCTGTAATAATTAGAGAGATGGAAATTTGGAAAGAAAAAGGTCTTTGGTGTTTTTATTTTGAGTTTGGTTTCAAGGGAGATATTTTTCAATTTTCCTCTTTACCACAATTTTTATTGCCAAAAGGGGGGGGGTTGTGGGTGGGAAAAAATAGGTCCAAAATGTAAGAGAGAGAAAGGACAGGGAAAAAATTCCAAGATAGAGTAAGGTAATATAAGAATTGGACAAAAAAAAGGGAAAAAAAAGTTTAAGGAGAGGAAACTACAGCCGCACAGATTGATAGGGGGATTTGAGATTGACCAGTAATTCACTGGTTTCTATGCTAGGATGGAACGAGATACGGTCGAAGGACCATGCTAAAGTCGTGTGGTATGACAATCGGATCTCTTAGACTCCTCCCCTCCACTAGCTATCTTCTATATACATACAACCAGGAGGCCCAGAAAAATACTTTCCAACTCTTACCTAATCTCCTACTGAAAACCTGACTCTAATAATTCCGGCAATATATCATATGCTAGAGGCTGGGTCAAAAACAGTCCCTGTACACATTAATACAATGTAGTATCATTCAATCATAGGGTATATATGGAAAGACGATTTATAAACATCATTAGTAACAGCACCGACTTTGACAAGTTGAATTTTGTGAGGGAAAAACAATTTTGGGGGGGTTAGGGAGG
>CALNVZ010003430.1:23756049-23779942 GCA_940671915.1 Paracentrotus lividus | reverse complement strand
CCTAATGACTGTGCCTACGGTGATTTCTGTGTGTAAATCACCATGGGTAGGTTTGTTACAACAACCTACCCCATGGTGATGTAACAACTTACCCAATTACATTACATATGTAAAATTACATTTTTGTCTCAAATTTCAGTGTTAATATTTAATTTTCTATATTACTTTTGTCTATTCTAGAGCTCTACTTGATCTACTGTTACGATGTCGAGAAACTGGAAAGTTGAAATTAAGTATGGTATATAAAAGATTTACACATTGTCAACTTACCCGCGTATATTTACATATTGTAACAATTGACCCCGTATGGTGTAACAACCTACCCGTGATATGGGAGTTGTTGACAAAAAAATGTCTTCACTAATTAAGCTGTAGTTAATTTAGTGTTTACATGTTTCAGTTTATATGCCTCAGGTTTTAGCCAACATAATAGGTAACTACAGACCAATATGGAGTTGCGTGAGTTCTCTTCTAGAATTATCTGGCCCAAAATGTGAATTTGTAACGTCCATACCCGGTCTCCCCATAACTTGTATTGGGAAGAACCATATATCAGATAAAATGATATTAGATAAAACTCTGATACAAGAACATGACGAACAAGAAATTTAAAAATAATACAATACATGTCACAAAACTTCAAGAATAGTACTTCTTCGTGACATATATGCATTGATAATAAGTACTGAATATAATTTAATATAGGCTACTGGATAGTGATAACGTATAAATACATGAATATGGTAATTTGAGATACAATGTGGTAGTACAGTTCTAAACATTTAGTTGGCTTCATTAGAGATTTGGATTCTACTAGAAGAACTGTATATCTTATTATCTCAAGGATATGACATAAACAAAAGCAAGTGTTATGAACAAGAAATTATGAATTTTCAACCTCACATTTATGGAATACATGTACAATAAATATGATTGGTAATATTATAGCCGTTATCAGCCATTCTATGGCACTAAAATTAGACATGTGCGCGTTATTGCACTCAATAAGAAACGTGAATAATGTTACTCGAATAAATGTAATACAATACATAACAAATACAATATTAATAGTTTATATAGCTCGTTTACTATGGGTAAACAATGTATCACAGCGGCTGTAGCGAATCAGAGATATAGACAATTAAAGCAAAGAAAATGAAATAATACATACACATCAATAGTAACAGAGAAATTTACAGATCTAACATAGTATAATTACGTAATCAATAATTAACTATCAAAAAAAATGTGCTTCAGGTTGGCTGAAGAAGTAGAGAAGGAGATTCTCGGCATACGTCGGGGACTGTTCCACATTCCAGGTGGCTGCGCTTGCCAATAAGACTTATGCACCTGCCACGTGAAATGCATTTCGGTGCATTCAGTTTCAGCTAGTCCGTGTCCCGCGGCAGTCTAGCAGGGGTGAAATCCTTGCCAGAACGAAGGCCAAGTCTCCCGGACTCATAGCGAGGAATCGAAACTTCTTAGGATATGAGGGTGCTGAATTGTGCATAACATGTTAAGTCATATGTCAGAATTTTGAAGGAGATCCGCTTTGGACAGGTACACTCTAAAAATTGAAGTGCTGTTTTTAGCTCTTTCAAGTGCTGAAATCAGCACTTTTTAGGTGCTTGCATAGTGACTGACTCAAATGTGCTGTTTAACTGCACCTAAAGTGCTGTTTTAGCACTTTCACGGAGCGAACTTTCGCAAAAATGGCAAAAGGCCTGACTTCGTTGGATTCGAACCTGTCCCCTGAATAGAAAGCGTGACGAGCACGTTAGACCAATTCACCTCTCACGGTGCTAGCAGATCATATTGTTGCTGATGAACTTTCTTAAATTTGCCATAATCATCTACTATGCTTCATAATTAAAGCCAGTTAGCGAGTCTCCGTTGTCTATTGTACGTCAGCAGGTACTTTCCATTAAAGGTGAACCCGGTTCGAATCCCATACCGACCATGAACATTTTTTTTAATAAATTAGCACTTGGGTAAGTGCTAAAACAGCACTTCAGGTGCTGATTTAGCACTTCAAGTGCAGTCACTATACGAGCACCCATAAATTAGCACTTCCGTTTTTAGAGTGTAGCCAGTGTAACTCCCGCAGTAGAGGAGTGACGTGATCCTTCTTCTTGGCAAGGAAGACTAACTTCGCCGCACGGTTCTGAGCACGTTGAAGGCGCTGAATGTTAGCTGACGAAGTGCCAAAAAGTAGTGAGTTAGCATAATCAATTCTTGAAGTGATGATAGCTCTCACAGCATGCTCACAAGCGGTCTGGTTAAGGAAAGGTCGAATACGAGCTATATTTGAGATATGAAAGTGCAGCGAACTAGAAAGTGAAGAAACATGGGGGTTCATCTTGAGGAAAGAGTCAATAAGCACACCCAGACTTCTCACTGAACTCGACGGCCGGATGACAGCATCCCCAATGGTCAGAGAAGCATCGGACACAAGGTGGTGAAAGCATGGATTGGAGACAAACAGGAATTCCGTCTTGTCACAGTTCAACATCAACATGTTCTCTCGCATCCACAGCTGCAGTTCCTTGACACACGTAGATAGTGTCGTCAAAGCTAACTCAACAGCTTGTCTGTCCTTAGGATCTACCGAGGTGTAGAGCTGCACATCATCAGCGTAGCAATGGTACTGAATGCCACGATGGTGTTGGATTATGTTAGCCATCGGTTGAGTGTAAGGACTAAAGAGTTGAGGACCGACCACTGATCCTTGAGGAACTCCAAATGCAAGGGGAAAGGATTCCGATCGCTCAGTCGCAACTTTCAACCTAAAACTACGATCAGAGAGGCATGACTCGAACCAGGTTTTCACACTTCCAGTGATGCCAAATTGACTAGTTAAACGAGTCAGAAGGATGGCATGATCAACAGAGTCAAATGCCGCCGAGAGGTCCAAGAAAACTACGAAGGTAACTTGCTTGCTGTCTATCGCTCTGAAGATGTCGTTCTGAACCCTCAGGAGAGCAGTTTCTGTACTATGCCAACGTCGGTAGGCTGACTGGTTCAAGTAGTCAGAAATTTGACAAAGAGTAGCTCTCTTAATGATCTTGGAAAGATATGGAACATTTGACACTGGTCTGTAGTTCTTCAAATTATCACGATCAAGGCTAGACTTCTTGATAAGTGGGGTCACCACCGCTTCCTTTAATGCTACAGGGAAGACTCCACTATTCATTGACGTAGCAACGATTGAGGATATATACGGCAGAAATGTGTCAATGTTCTCCTTCAAGAGCCATGTGGGCAGGGGATCCAACGAACATGACTTGTTCGGTGCAGTGCGGATTAACTTGGATACATTCTCAGCAGTAGTAATGTCAAATTCTGAAAGCTTGGACAAAGATGCATCAGGTTGTGACCCGTTGTTACAGACTCCCGGAAATGCTGCATTCCCAGCTCGGAGATTTGCTCTTATCCTCTCAACTTTCTGAACAAAGAAGGTGGCAAATCTGTCAGGTAAAGAAATAGCCGAGACACCAGAAGGTAGAATGGTCGGGGACCTATTTAACAGTGTATTTAGAATACGGAACACGTTCTTTACATCTGCGCTACATAACTGGTCAGTAAAGTAGTTTGATTTCTCACTATGAATTAGGCTGCAAACAGCATGAACTTGAGACAAGTACAGCTGGCGGCTCTCAGCTGTTCGCAGCTTTCTCCAGCACCTTTCCAGTTTTCTCCGCAAACGTCTTGCTTGGTGGATTGCATCAGTATACCAAGGAGGATGCGAGCGAAACCGATGGACACGTCTGGTGGAAGGACATAGTTGGTCAAGGACATCCAGAATAGTTCCGTTATAGAACGCAACCTGATCATTAACATCACCTTCGAAAGGAAAGTCACTGAAGGCAGGCTTGTCTTATGCTTGTGATGAAGGAGTCCCTGTCTAAGCATGGATCCATGGTCTAAGTCACGAAAGTTTCGGTATTGAGATGTTGCGGCAGACTGATGAGGTTTGGCGACATCGATAATGCAGCTAAGAACGTAGTGATCAGAGTAAAGTTTACTTCGAGCTTGACAGTTAGCTACAAATTGATCATCAGGCCTGGAGATAATGAGGTCAAGCGTGTGGCCCAATCTGTGCGTTGGGGTGTTGATGTGCTGCTCTAAGCCTGCTTCTGCTATTATACCCAGAAAACATGTTACATCTGGTTTGCAGGGAGTATCTACATGCACGTTGAAATCACCTAGAATAAGGAGCTTCCATGAACGTGTAGTCAGCTCAGAAACAAGTTCCTCAAACTCGAGAAGAAAATCTTGAGTTTTAAACCCATTCTTTGCCGAGGGTGGGGGCCTGTAGATAACGGCATAACATACAGACTGTGTGGAATCTGTAAAGGCTGTAAGTTCAAATGTGTTATGCGAAGACAAAATATTGGCATTGGAAAGTTTCCTTCCGGTTTTGTGGACAACTGCAATCCCGCCATGAGCATCATTTCCACCTCTAGGCACATTCAGGAACGTATAACCTGCCGGTGTGCTCTCACCAACAACAACAGGATCTTCAGTGCGTAACCAAGTCTCAGTAAGAAACATTATATCGACATTATTATCAATAATATGTTCGTAGAGAAGGCTGGTCTTGTTCCTCACAGAGTTGCAATTCCATAATTGAACATTGAGTTTATCATCAAGTCGACGAGGGACGTTAACAAGATTACCAAGATCCCTGTGATTGTCATAACCACTGTCATTGTATAATGTAAATATATATTACATAATAATGTAATATACAACATCTTTTACAAAAATTTATCTTGTAAACAATGCAGTGGGTATGATGGAATAAGAAAATTCACTGGTATGTTCTCTACATAATGTAATATATAACATCTTGAGCAAACATTTATCTCCAAAAAAAATTGTGCCCCTAGTTATGTGCTATAATTCTAGCATTCAACATGACCCCTTTGTCCATAAACTTTGGATAACTTCTCAAAGTCACCTTCAGAAGTCCCAAAACCGTTTTCGATTTCTACATTGATTTTCTTCTGTCAAAGCAAATCGTTCTTTTGGGTGCGTCACCCCTGTTATGTTTCCATTGATTAAATTTCGTTTTCCGTCACGTAATGGAGCTGCCTATGCGTTTCCTCCAAATACACTACCATCAGAAATTGTTTCTAATTTCCCGGCATGCTTAAGCATGTTAAGATTGTTAAGAATTGAGATTGGGTAACATCGGTTAGTGAATTTGAAATCAAGAATTTCCTGTTTTCATAGTTAATCTGAGAGGAATTTTACTTTCCCATGACCCCAAAATAAATGAGTTAATATAGGAAGAGTAAATAAACCATATCATTGAGAGAAAAGAAAAGTTAAAGTGACAAAGCATATTAGATCTGGAATTAGTCTTTATGAGAGTTAGTTTACTGTAAATTTTCGTCATTTTGTCTCTGACGAAGATTCTGCTAGGATCTAAAATTAAGTCAAAAGGAGCCTGAGCTTTCGATCCTGGCAGAATCTTCGTCAGAGACAAAATGACCAAAAGGATCTAAAATTGATACAATTTTAGACCTGAAATGGATTAATTTCAAGGAAACTGTATTAACTTTCAACATTTAGATGTATTTTCAAAGGTTGATATTCCCTTTAATCTAAACATAACAAGGGATATTAAAGAGGGATGTGAAATAATCTTTTCACTTTTTGTCATCTTGTAAAGTGGAGTTTTGCTTTCGCTTTAAGATTTTTGTTTTAAGTAGCTATAAGACAAAAGATCCTAGTTTACGCTTGCTCTTGGAATAAGTCTAACAAAAAGAGCTTTGTATGAATTATACACGGATTAGTACTTAAAAGAAGTTTCTTTTCCATTATTTATCTTGATCAGGGGGGCGTTTCATCAAAGGACATGTCGGACGTTTTATCCGAAAAACTGTTACAAGCTACTGAAATGCTTCCATCTGATTGGCTGAGAGCAAATATGTCGGATAAAATAACCGACAAGTCCTTTGATGAAATGCCCCCCAGTAGAGAGGTGGTAACTATTTTCTTGCGATTGTGACGTAACGTGGATATTGACACAAAATTGGACGTGTAGGCTACTTGATATTATTATGGAAGATACAATTACCAAAGCTGTGTATTCGAATAATTCATATTGAGGAGTATCACTTCCTGATCAAAGATGAAACATGTCTTCCCAGTGGAAGTGGGAGCTGTTCAACAGAGACGTTGCCACTGAATATTGAAAGGCACATTATTGCACTAACTATCTCTGAGGCATATTTATTGTATTCGCTATATCAGGTTAAATGCATATTGTAATTTGTGTTTGTCGGTTATAAAATTCAAAGACATTTCGTATTTCTATAAGAACTATATGACTGGTGGTGTGACTAAATACAAGCCACAATGTTGACTCCATCTAATTTCATCGGACGCGTCTTTCTGCTCCTACTATTAGAAGCATCATTACATGTCATGCTTTCAGATGGTTCTGGGCCAGTCAACGTTGTCCTAACAACCGACAGCACTGTTATTTCTGAGATACAGAACGTGACACTTCACTGTACGGTCAGTGATATTGACCCTGATGCCTACAGGATAGAATGGAGCAACACCCTCCAGAACTCACATCAAATGCTGCAGAGCAACAGAACTGCCACTAAAGACATCAAGTCTAGGACAATCCGTTCTTCCTTGACTCTCTCAACACCGGGTCCCAGTTTCATCTACAGTTTGTTCGTTTGTGAAGTCCACGCCATTGGTCGAGGGGATAGCCTGGTCACCTTCGCCCACTCTTCGGTTTCACGAGGAACCTTTGAGAGGAGATTGGAATGCTCCAAGTCGAGTGGTCCAGGAAAAGTCCTCTATCTGTTCCAGGGAGGTCCTCCTGTTAACATCTTATGTAAGGTAACGCGGATACCGATCGTGGAGCTGAGGTGGAAGGCAATGCATACAGATGGGGATATCATACGTGATTTTGTTCGCGATGATAACGGTGAGTCAGACATACCCTCCATCCTAAAAAGTGATTTCCCATGGGAGAAAACATGACAACATAATAGTCAATCAGAGAACCCCCATAGAGCTGTGACTGCACATTTATATATCAATGTATTATAATAAAATATCAACATGCACCTCGAGTAGACAATTCTGTGAATTTTGTAAACTATCGTTCTAATAAATCCGTTGCACAGTATCATCAGGTGCACACCTGACATATGATATTGGACAAGTGCACATGAAAGACATGATTTATAACAACCCAGTTTCAGATTTATCAAAAGTTCTTTGTGACATGTAGGCTTCCTTTTCAAGAAATTGTTGTGCCTTTATTTACCTTAGAATTTGAATTTAACATTTAAACCTTTGATGTTTGAAGTTATGACTTAATTAATCAACTTTTCTAATTGAATTAAATTAGATTTATTTACTACTTTCTTTTATTCTACACTCACTTAGCACTGGTATTGCAACATAGTTAAATGCGTGCATTTTTTCATATTTTCAAGTCTTTTATATATTGTCATATTTCATTCATGGCCAGAGATTTTCCGAAATTTTTTGTATATTCCAAAAGAGGAGACTTGTCTCTTTTCATTTCTGAGATTAGTAAATACTCAGACAGTGGCACTTTTTTAAACAAAGGAGCGACAAATGAACAGAGACCCCTAAAAATGAAATTTTAAGAGGTGGAGATTATTGGTGAATAAAATTATTAAGGAGGAGTCATATTTCTCCGAAAACTGTTCACATGTTTTCATTATGCTTGTGGCAAATTAAAAATGACCAAAGCGGTAGCACTACAATGAAAGACAAAAGAGGGAACACCCGGAGAAGACAAAATTCTGTTACACCGTTGCTAAGGAGGATGCGTGGCAAAATCAGACGTCATGAATATCCAGCAAAATATAATAGAAGTGTGAAAATTTTGATTTCTATTGTAAACGACATTATATTTACTACAAGAATTCAACAGTAATTTGGGAATTCGGTGGAATAAACTTGTATTAAATCGTTCCTGTAATAATCGACTAAAAATTTTCCTTGGCAACGATAGAAATAATTTTGTATTCTCCGGGTGTTCCCTCCTTTGTCTTTCATTGTAGTGCTACCTCTTTGGTCATTTTTAATTTGCCACAAGCATAATGAAAACATGTGAACAATTTTCGGAGAAATATGACTCCTCCTTAATAATTTTATTCACTAATAATCTCAGCCTCTTAAAATTTCATTTTTAGTGGTCTTTGTTTATTTGTCGCCCCTTTGTTTACAAAAGTGCCCCTGTCTGAGTATTTACTAATCTCAGGAATGAAAAGAGACAAGTCTCCTCTCTCAGAATATACAAAAAAATTCGGAAAATCTCTGGCCATGAATGAAATATGACAATATATAAAAAAAACTTGTTAATATGAAAAATTGCACGCATTTAGCTATGTTGCAAGGTATCAAGGTATACTATATGTTTAATTTTTAAAAATGCAGGTGTCCATCGATACATAAATTCAACACTGACGTGGGACCCCATGCATGCCATGCTAAACGACTCGATCCTTTACTGTAATGCTTGGACCTACATCGAATCATCACCTCCCGTAGAGCCATGCATCATTGGTCTTGTTAAAGTCGTCCAACCGCCAAGAATAATCCCAAGCAATACCAGCATCAGCTTCGGTTTGGTTAATGAAGCCGATTTTTGGTGCGATGTCGGTGGACTCTCGCACCAGGCTTGTTCGTATGTATGGACTTGTGAGCCAATGGTTTCTGGATGTCAAGGCAATGATGATACCTTAGTTCTTAGTGTCAACAATACGACGATGTCAAGTGAGGTCAGAGTTACTTGTCGAGTGCACTGCATCCCTGACATAGCAAGAGAAGTTCATGCAACGCTGGTTATACAAAGTCAGACGCAACTCCCAGGTGAAGTCCTGTATACACTTCAGCCAACTGGAGCTGCTGTAGCAACTGATGAGACGAACAACATCAGTACCAGCACACTGAGCATGAATTCAGTTCTTGAGCACTCAACCTGTACAGCTGTCCGTCAATCAGATTTCTTAAACCTTCCAGTAAGTCTCGACTATTGATAATCCTAACTCAGCGTACTGCGGTTCAATGCTGTGGTTGTCTTCCTGTGTATGGCTGTAAGTGGCCTAAACGAACCGTGGTAAAGTGGACGCCAAACACAACCTTCGAAGACAAAACATTCAGCACAGAACTCAAGCCCCATACAGATGAACAGAAGCTTACTGATGCCTGATTATGAAAAACAGAAAACTATATCTGCGGACGAATATCCTACCCTGAATTACAGATACAGAAGAAGAGCCAAGTGACATCCTTGATCAAGTAGGGGTGATATTCCACCCAGTTGTGAAGGAATGAGGTGATGTGGGATAACGAAAGGCAATATGAAAGATTCCTAGTGAAGACATTACATGCTTCGGCGGGAATCATGTGAAATAACCTCCATGATAGAGCTGTCGGGCATCAGTATTCCCAAAACCTTCCTTTTACTCATATTCCTCCTCATCATATCGTCATCATCTTCCTCATCTGTATCCCTCGTCGAGTCCACCTCTCATTCACGAGTACAACGCTGGTGATCATAAATTCTTTCAAGCCGTTCGTTTCTCATGATACCTCTAATCAAGTACTACACGAATACTTGCATTGAAGATAGGACGAAGTAGAATTTAGCTCTCTGTTCTAGTTTAAATTACTCATAATGTACCTGTATCATAAACATTCCAGACAAAATTTCACTAACTGAGGATTAAAGAAATAAAGTTGACGTTTTGTATAGAGAAAGTTGAACCAGTACATTTCAAACATTCTGAGCCCTTTACCTGGCACCCAGGACATTACTATCTTCTCATCTAACGTTGCATCTTATTCGAATCTAACTCGGCATCACGATCGACTCTCAACAGACAGAAAAAATCGACACCTTACTCGGCATCTAACTCATTAACGAACTCTGCATCTATTCCTAAGTAGTCAGGCTACAACTCGGAAACCAGCCTCGGCACCAACTTGGCATCCGCGTCGGATCCAACCACTATCAAACTCGACACCCCAACTTGTCAACCAACAAAGCATTTTATTCCCAACTTCCAAACAACTCGAACCCAACTCACCGAAATAGCAACCAACTTGACACCAAAATCAGCAACTTACTATCAACTCCACAACTAAGGTGGCAAACCAACACGGGCAACCAACTCGTATACCCAACTTGGCAACTAACACGGTATCTATTTCCTAATGGTAAACAACTCGACACTCAAATCGGCACCCATCTTGACACCAAACTCAGTAAACAACTCAGCAAAACCAACTCGGCACACAACACATTTCCGACTCGACGACCACGTGGGCAGCCAACGCCCTCCTACTAAATATCCAAACCTGCTACAAAATTTGCAGTCGACATAGGACCCAACTCAGCACGCCACAAGTTCCAAAATATGGATTCATAATTTGTAACACGGCATCCAACTCGTTACCCTCTCTCGCCATCAATATTTCTAACCAAACTATGCACCCATCTTGCATCTATCCTGACATCCTATCGACTCAGCATCCAGTATGGAACCTAACAATTTTCACCGACACCCAACTCAGCACCCAACACATTTCCAATTTGGCATTCACTTGACAACAGATTCGGCACCCAACCATTTCATTTGGCATTCAACTCGACAACCAATTCGGCACCAACACATTTCCAATTTGGCATTTCAAATGACATCTAATTTGACATTCGACTCGACAACCCGCTCGCACCCAACACCTTTTCATCAACTCGGGCACTCAAACTCGGCACCAACACCTCTCAAATTTGGCATTCAACTTCGAACACCCAACTCGGCACCCAACACATTTCCAATTTGGCATTCAACTCGATAACCAATTCGGCACCCAACACCTTTACAATTTGGCGTTCAATTTGACATCCAATTTGACAACCAGCTCACGACACCAACTCAGCATCGTTACACGTTCTCAACTTTGGCATCCAACGAGACATCAAATCTGACACCCAACTCCGCACCCAATTTGATGAAGTGTTTTGTAACTGCAAGAAAAGCCTAAGAAGAAACAAGTTGTTAAATTAGATTTGTTAATATTGTTAAACCAAACTGTGTTTTGGAGAATTTCATGTAGATTCACACATGCTGTTAGCGTATTAACATTGTTTTCCCCTCGTACTATAGTTCTACGTTCATGCTGTTAAATTTTACGACATTCAACATAACTAATTAATCATGAACACAAAAGTTACCACCTTGCAATCAGTATTCCTTGATTCAGCTACAATTTGGATCGCAGTGAATGAGTGTAAGCTTAGTATCTCACGTACGTCATCATGGTGGTATCTCACCTCGCAGAGACGTATCTGCGAACTCGGACACTCAGAGACATCCGCGATACTTTTTTTTGCGTTGCGGAGACGTCTCCGATACTTTTTTTCCGTCGTGAGACGCCTTTAAGACGTCTCAAAGTTTCAAAACGCGTCTCAAAGTGTCCCAAATCCGTCTCTAATCAGTCTCACGCAAGTGAGAATACCACAATTAGTTTGGACATTAAGTCATCTGTAATGTCTTGCAAACAATTGTTGGCAGTTTTTAATTTCATATTGAAACTAATTAGATGTAGTTACGATTAGTTTTGTTATGACAATGATTTGATATTTACAATCTGTATATCATTGCTTAATAAGCCTGTCGAAATAAGACAAAGAACGTGGATATTTCGACTTTCCTATCGTCGGATCCGTCACTTTTTTTTTTTTTTATTATTTCTTTGAAAAAGTCAGCGCCCATATGTATATTATCATATCTGATTGATATGTATGTTTAACCCTAATTAACAAGCCAACAAAAGTGTCAATAGGCATAATCAATGACTCAATTGTAGTGTACTGGTTTTAAGTCGCTGGCAAGTGCCCTTTGGGTAAAGAAATACTCTACTCTTTATTAAGCCCCGGATAGGAATTAGATGCGTTGATCTTCCAGGCACTGAATTACATTAACAAATTGCTCTCTTTTTATTGTGTGTACATAAATGTGGGAAATCTTACATAGGCTATAACAAAGAACTCGTAAGCAATTTATTAATGTCATACTTCCGTGCGCTTCCACGTATAGTTGATTTTTTATATCGAAACTTTTTTGGAAATATATATTTTTGTTTTTTAAGTATGTTTTTATTTCTTCCAAATAATACAACATAACAATCAATAACGTACATTGTACTCATACTACAAAGATAACTGTTCATAACACAAATCATATTCAATTATATCACTATAAGATCCATTTTACAATACAGCAATGTACAAACAAATTTTACTCTTTTGAATCACATAAAATATTAATTGTGAATATGGAAGAAATATATATGTAAAAAAGAAAAGAGGGACTTAAAAAAAGTTCCTCCATCTTTTCATTTCCTTAAGAACTCTGAAACTCTCTCTCTCTCTCAATAAGAAAGAAGAAAGAAAAAAAAACCGTCAGAGATATTAAGGAAAAACAACCCTCCCCTCTAAAATACACCACCCTCCTCCCCTCCCCCTCCCCCTCAGGAATTCCACTTGTCTGGTCAGGGATACGGATTCGTTTACACAAAACAAAGACAAAAGCGAACAGGATGATACTTGGCAATCGCCCCTCGCTCTCCCATTTCCATTTGGCATTCATCTCGACAACCGATTTCGGCACCCAAACACATTTCCAATTTGGCATTCAACTCGACAAACAGATTCGGCACCCAACACATTTCCAATTTGGTATTCGACTCGGCAACCGATTTCGGCACCCAACACATTTCCAATTTGGCATTCAACTCGACAACCAATTCGGCACCCAACAGCTTTCCAATTTGGCATGCAAATGGACATCCAATTTGACGTTCAACTCGACAACCCGCTCGCACCCAACACCTTTTCATCAACTCGGCACTCAACTCGGCACCCAACACCTCTCAAATTTGGCATTCAACTCGACACCCAACTCGCACCCAACTCCTTTCCATTTTGGCATTCAACTCGTAACCATTCGGCACCAACACCTTTACAACTTGGCATTCAAATGGACATCCAGTTTGACATTCAACTCGACAACCGGCTCGGCACCCAACACCTTTTCATCAACTCGGCACTCACTCGGCACCCAACACCTCTCAATTTGGCATTTAACTCGACACCCAACTCGGCACCCACACTTTTCCATTTTGGCATTCAACTCGATAACCAATTCGGCACCCAACACCTTTACAATTTGGCGTTCAATTTGACATCCAATTTGACAACCAGCTCGACAACCAACTCAGCACGTTACACGTTCTCACTTGGCATCCAACGAGACATCAAATCTGACACCCAACTCCGCACCCAATTTGATGAAGTGTTTTGTAACTGCAAGGAAAAGGCCCAAGAAGAACAAGTTGTGGATAAGATTTGTTAATATTGTAAAACCAAACTTGTTTTGGAGAATTCATGTAGATTCACACATGCTGTTCAGCGTATTAACATTGTTTTTCCCCTCGTACTATAATCTACGTTCATGCTGTTAAATTTTACGACATTCAACCAATAACTAATTAATCATGAAACACAAAGTTACCACGCTTGCAATCAATATACCTTGATTCAGCTACAATTTTGGATCGCAGTGAATGAGTGTAAGCTTAGTATCTCACGTAGGTCATCATGGTGGTATCTCACCTCGCGGAGACGTATCTGCGATCGACACTCAGAGACATCCCGATACTTTTTTTCCGTCGTGGAGACGCCTTTAAGACGTCTCAAAGTTTCAAACCGTCTCAAGTAGCCCAATCCGTCTCTAATCAGTCTCATGGCAATTGAGATACCACAATTAGTTTGGACATTTAAGTCATCTGTAATGTCTTGCAAACATTGTTTGGCAGTTTTTAATTTCATATGAAACTCATTAGATGTAGTTACGATTAGTTTTGTTATGACAATGATTTGATATTTACAATCTGTATATCATTGCTTATAAGCCTGTCGAAATAAGACAAAGAACGTGGTATTTTCGACTTTCTTATCCGTCGGATCCGTCACTCTTCTTTTTTTTTTTTTGATGATTTCTTTGAAAAGGTCAGCCCTATATGTTAATTATCATATCTGATTGATATGTATGTTTAACCCTAATTAACGAGCCAACAAAAGTGTCAAATAGGCATAATCAATGACTCAATTGTAGTGTACTGGTTTTTAAGTCTCTGGCAAATGCCCTTTTGGTAAAGAAATACTCTACTTTATTAAGCCCCTCGGATAGATTAGATGCGTTGATCTTCCAGGCACTGAATTACAATTAACAAATTGCTTTCTTTTATTGTGTGTACATTAGTGGGAAATCTTACTAGGCAAACAAAGAACTCGTAAGCAATTTATAACATGTCATACTTCCGTGCGCTTCCACATATAGTTGATTTTTTATATCGAAACTTTTTGGAAATATATATGATTTTTGTTTCGATTTTCAAATATTGAACTCATGATTTTTTTGATTTTTTTTTCGTGTAAGCTCCTACATTGTCTTGCCATCTCGAGTTTGAAGATATCATTTCTTTACATACTATGTGTATAAACTTCAAGCATCGAAAACATATATAATATATTAAAATACCGAGCGCTTAACATCATGTACATTCTTATCAAACAATGCTTAAAGCACGCAGTGTTAGCTCACTATATGGCAACCTTGAAATGCGCTTTGCACCCACGTGGCAGCAATATTATGACTAATAAATAATTTGTGTTTCTATTGAATTGGTTTACATATTTATTGCCAATTCTCTTTTTTAAAGCTGAGTGCAAACTGTTTTTTTCTTTCAAGCTCTTCACCTCTTTGACAGCTAAACAATGCTGTTTACAAGCTTTATTGAACAAAGGCCGTCACACAAGTTTTGTAATGCAAGGATAAAATCTTTATCGATGGAGTTCAACTTTTTTGTTCAAACACCACCCTTTCTATTTTTAAAATTTTATTTCATGGTAAATGCCACATCAATTCATCATTCTAAAATGCGACTGTGTTAACAGGGTTCAGTCAAAGGTTTCGAAGTTTATGACATATTCAGGAACATGTTGTCCTCGTATTGATGGCAAATGAACGAACATATGTAAAAGTTCAAATAACAAAGCGAAGTCAAACAAAAGGCAGAGAGTAGACCTCCATCAGAAGTCAGGAATGCACTGAAGAAAGCAAAAATAATCGAAACTTAAAACCGAGGGGGCTGGGAACTGAGTCACCAATGTAAAAAAAAAATATAATAAAATTGCTTTAACATGTCGAATATAACTTCCCACGCCTCTTTAAAAGTACACCCAAAAAAAATTCTATTCTATTTCAATGTGTTATTGCAAACACCCTTTTTTTAGTTAACACAACTCTAGTAAGAGCAAAAACATGTTTTCCCAAACACCTCACATTCTTCAAAAAGTTGGGATATACATATGTATCAATATCTGGAAACAATTCCTATAACCATGTCCTCCCAGCTGTTAAGTAAATGGAAAGAATGATCGGAGTTGGTGGAGTTTCTCACGATTATTGCTTTTAAGACGGAGCTGTAAAATCAAGAGTGTTTATCCATTTTCATGAAGGTCACCTTCAGTAAGAAAAATCTAAGAAGGGTCCCTTTCTTGTTAAAATTAATTCTTTCACGTTATTCAATGTTCTGAGTTTCTTGAACTTGAAAAGCCTTGACGGAAAAACAAAATTTGATTACTTGATGCTGACGAGTGCTTTGATCCAATGCTAATCAGTAACATTGCATAAGGAGGCAAACGTTCTTTACAGAAAATAAATTTAGCTTTTGCCAATCTTATTGAGCTTTGGTCTATTTTTAGTCTATTTCTGTAGACTTTTCATGAAGAATGAATCACAATAATTGCGGATTTTCTGACCCCAAAAGGCATAATCGGATCAGTTTTGAAATATACATGTAGTTTCATATTTAGACTCGTCTTTCGTGTCTTTTGGACAATTGTTAATAACAATTGGCCTATTCACACCCATCATCTTACTGTTTTGAGTCCACTGCTACCTCTGACAAAATCATAGTAATAAACATACAAAGCAATGTTATACACAAGTCATGTTAAAAAAAAAAAATAGTGCGAAGATTGTGGGACAGAATCTAATACGACCACCACTCCATCTATGGACGAGGATTATACAAGTCATTGCTTATGAATTTGTTGATAATATTGCTATGTTTATGAAGATGATGATGATGATGATGATGATTATGATGATGATGATGATTGAATGATGGAGACGATGATGAAGATGATGATGATGATGATGATGATGATGATGATGATGATGATGGTGACGGTGATGATGATGATGATGATGATGTGATGATGGTGACGATATGATGATAATGATGATGGTGACGATGATTACTAAGTATGATGAGGTGATGATAAGATGATGATGATGATGATGATGATGATGATGACGATGGCAATAATGATGATGTGATGATGATCTGATAATGATGATGAGATGATATATGTCGTTGAAGTCACGGTAGTAGATGATGACGTTTACGATAAGGATACTATGCTGATGAAACTTGGTGGGAAAATAATAAGGACTCCGGAGGAAGCACAAAAGAGGAATTCACAGGACTGAGCCAAATTTGATACATCACCCTCAATACAGATATCAAAGATTAATACAAACCTCTTGGAGCATTAGGTGAGGGTCACTGAAAGGGGTGAACATTTCGTCCTACTTTCCAACTGTGATACCTGGGGGCATTTCATCAAAGGACTTGTCGGACATTTTATCCGACAAATTGCTCTCAGTCAATCAGATGCAAGCATTTCAGTAGCTTATAACAGTTTGTCGATAAAACGTCCGACAAGTCCTTTCACGAAATGCCCCCTGTATCATCAAGTTACGAGCACGG
The DNA here is from genome assembly GCA_940671915.1 of Paracentrotus lividus. Taxonomy (NCBI): domain Eukaryota; kingdom Metazoa; phylum Echinodermata; class Echinoidea; order Camarodonta; family Echinidae; genus Paracentrotus; species Paracentrotus lividus. Next base: position 23,763,022 of record CALNVZ010003430.1, on the reverse strand, counting down.
AAGTCCCACATTTTTACATCTAAGTTAGGAATTTAACCATCTGTATCTGATATATCAATAACGGCAACTCAAATCCCTTTAAAAGATTATGTGCTTAAAGCAAACGCTTTGTCTTCAATTCCAATAAATAAGAAAATAACTTTTAAATAGATATTAACAATAGTGAATAGTGATACCAAACCAAATTATCCAGAAGTACATTCAGGAATTCACTTTTTTTTTTAATTAAAAAAAAGTTCAAGTTTCAAGTTTTATTTGCCACATTTATTCGTATTATAATATTTACCAAAAAAACAAAAACAAAACAAAACAAAACAAAACAAACAAATGTATTAAAGATAGACCGAATACACTATGGTTGAAAGTGCTATACAAAGTCGTGTGTTTATATCGTTTAAAAATGTTTTGGGTATTTCGTAGAGGGCCCGTCTTGACTTGTGCCATTTTCTAGTCCCAATTACCAGCTGTTTTTTGAAATCTTAGATATCAATTATCCTTACGTCTCACTGTATTTGTTGCTTTTAAATATTTAGATATTTAATTTTAAGAAGTGGTCTGACCGACAAAGACTACCAAGAGTTGAAGTTTTGTTTGTTTTCGTCCCACTTACTATTCATAAACAGCCATTGTATTTCCGCTTCTGCTGGTTTATTAAATTGTTACGAGTCTAAATTACTTTGCTTTCTCTTCATTCGAAAGATACGGATGATGTACTATTATCAAGATAATACAATCTATTAGTATCTAATAATACACTAATTCATTGCGTCAGCGTTGTTGTTCAGGCGATTTATTGTAAGGTTTGTTTATCATGATGCGGTAGAAATTGTGTTTGTATAAAATGAATTCGATTCCGCGGCTACTATGATTACAAATAAAAATAAAACGATAGCGATTGAATAATGATAGTCTGAGAATAAAACCAATAAGTACGACAACCATTTCACAGCCGTGTTGGTTCGGAACAAATCTGACGGACACTATGTCACGAAAGTTTTTGATAAACCAGTTGTTTTCGAGGCGATTTGTTTCGAAAAGTATTATGCTAGTCACACAGACACTTACGTATAGTTACGTCCCGATGCGTCCAAAAAATTATTTTTTTCTGCGGATCCCCAGTGATGCCTACCCGTCATAGTCAGCGTGAAATATTGATAATTCGTTCATCCAGTAAAACAAAGAAATACATAAGAAATGATAGAATAGAAAGATGAAAATAATATTGGCAACCGGACGTATCTATACGTAAGTGTCTGTGTGACTGTAGCATTACTAGTTATCTACACACCATGTGTAAAAGTTTATATAGAGGGCGTCCTTAAACCACAAGTACATGGTCCAATAGGGGAAATCCTTCCTTTGGCGTCACAAGGTATTGGAGACATTTGATTTCAAAATAATCCTATAATTTATTAATCGATGTATAGATATTGTATATGGAGAATCAAAGTTAGTGGAAAATGATAACACTAGTTCAAATTACAATGGATGCAACTGTAATATGTTAATATGCTTATTGTAATGTTACTGTGTTATTTGAGGGACCCATATTCTACAAGTATTCACTTTTAATGGTCCCTCCATTTCCATAGGGAATATGATATATTTTTGTATCCTATCTCAAATTTACAACAAAAAAATGTATTGATATATGCAGTTGAAGAATTATTTGTAAATTAAATTATTCAATGTTAAATGCACGATTCTTTTGTTGAAATGTTATTATGATTTCTGGAGAATGAAAAATAAAGCAGAAATTGAAATTGAAATTAAGAATATGTAGGCTTCAGTAATTATATTTGGGGTACTAGCCTTTTTTTTCACTAATCAGAGAATGTTTTAAAGAGATAAGAAATAAAAAAATTGCAAGTACCAGAATTATCAATTCTAACAAGTATATAGAGCTTGCTTTTTTCTGTTTTGTTTTGTTTTGTTTGTTTTGTTTTGTTTGTTTTTGCTTTTTTTATCTTTTGTTGGGTTTCAGTTTTCCCAGGGGTGCTGTTTCCCGTTGTTTCTTTTTTTTTTTTCTTCACTCTTATGTATATCTTATTGTCATTGTAGTTATTGTAATTTTTATAAGAAAATGAGATAAACTAAAACCGATAGATGTATAAGGATATCTATTTGTGATGACTTGTTATGTTATTCATCGATTGGTGATGAAATCGTATTGATCGAATAAACCGCGAAATAAACCACAGAATATTCAAGGGCAGGTTGTTTACATTTCAAAATATCTCAAAACACAGAAAGCATTTTGCTTTTCGTGTTACCCTACATCTAAACCCAATCGTTAGCATTTGTTTGCCATCCCGCTCTTTCTCTGATGTAAAATTCTCCCGTCTCCTCTTTCTCTGTCTAGTCTCTCTCTCTCTCTCTCTCTCTCTCTCTCTCTCTCTCCTGTCTGTCTGTCTGTCTCTCTCTCTCTCCCCTCTCTCTCTCTCACTCTTCTCCCCTTTCTCCCACTCTATCTCTCTTTCTCTTTCTATGTCAATTTCTTAGTTCTCTTGAGCTCAAAATATACCACCTTAATCTTCATATTATATTACTACTCTTCTTCACACTCTGTTATATTCTCTTTCTATCTCTCTTTCTGTCATCTCTCGCTTTGATATTATTTGTATCTCTCTCTCTCTCCTTTTCTCCCACTCTCTCTCTCTCTCTTTCTCTATGTCAATCTCTTAGTCTTGACTCAAATATACCCACTCGATCTTCATATTATCTCACTACTTTCTTCACACTCTGTTATACTCTCTTTCTCTATATCTCTTTCTTCATCTCTCGCTTTGATATTATTGTATCTCTCTCTCTCTTTTCCATCACTTCATTCATTCTCTCTCTCTCCTTTTCTCCACTCTATCTCTCTTCTCTTTCTATGTCAATCTCTAGTTCTCTTGAGCTAAAAATATACCACCTTAATCTTCATATTATCTCACTACTTTCTTCACACTCTTTCTCTATCTCTCTTTCTATCATATCTCGCTTTTGTATTATTTGGATCTCTCTCTTTTCCATCACTTCATTCTCTCTCTCTCCTCTCTCTCTCTCTCTCACCACACACACACACACACACACACACCACACACACACACACACACACACACACACTCACCATCTCTTCAATCACTCTGTATACTGTTATCGTCACTATATCTATAGATTGAATTCCATATTTTGCGTCTCCACTTTTTCGAATCTATTTGATATGTTGAGGAAAAAAAGTAAGTCACAAACTAAAATACAAACCAGATTTATGCACATTTATGTTATTACAGACAATACAGCACTGCTGTATCGAAATACTGAATACAATAACAAAATTAATAACGACGAAACCCTTCCTATAGAGGTACACAACTTTAACCCCTGGCGTAACAGTGGTAATTTCTAGTAATTTGGTCAATAACACTTTTAAACCAAGTAAAAATCGGCGCAACAAGTCCGTGTTCCTCATAGAAGGTATACCTTCAAATAAATAGATAACCCAACTGACTTCCAGTCCATTTCAGTTCATGTTTTACATACAATTTAAAAAGTTTCTTACAGTTTTATACGAGAATAAATATTGCTTACAGTTAATATACCGGATAAACCGACCCAAAATGGACGCGATCAAAACATTACACAACCGTGGATGGCAATTTAGTTGTTCGGTTAGAAACCGCGCGGATCGGTTAGGCGGTATACGGTGCGACAATTCCTATGTTAACTCGTCTAAAAAAGGATGGACACGTCATTAAATTCACTGTCTATAATAGACAAATATAACAAAACACATGCAATCTACGAAGTGAATTGTTACGATAAAATCCAAGGACGAAATGCGATTGAAACATCGTGTTTTTGTCTGCATAGTCCGGAGAAGTGCAAATAATGTTAGAGGCTTCACATCTCGAGTTCAGAAACATCTTCATTCTTAGTCCCACCTAATCAAATAGACGTGCCTGGATGTTATTGAGTGTGCGGGTCACTAAAAATGTAAAGATGGACGAACAATAGACAGCGTTGGTCAAGCAAACAGACCCCTCGCTGACACGAGAATCGGATTTCATTCAAACTGACCACTTATAGGTCTCTCATGAAAGTTATCGTTATTAATCATAATAAATAAGTTTAGTACAATCGCATATGACCATTCAGCAATTTCTTATTACTTTATCAATATCAATTTGACCTCGAAACCGTAGTCAGAGAAAGAACCCCCAAAATGACGCTCCTGTTCTCGTCAATATTGCCACAAAAGTTCAAACTGATTATCACTGTTAAATCTACGTTTTATAATTACATTCGTTCAAATAACACTGAATAAAAAAGTTTTAACGTGGAAGACATAAGTGGTAACAAAATAAGCTGCAATCTATAAAAGAGTGTATGTACTTACATATTTACACTGCTTATATACAAGTGTATGAAGGCACTAACTTAATGATACTGGCAGTGATAACATAAAACTTTTTTTTAAAAATCAATATCTTTAAAAAAAAAGATATTGTGTAAAAGCGAGAGCGCAAAATCCATTAATATCCAAGACAATCATTATTGATTAAAGAGACATCAGATTATAACATTGTATGTCTACCCCATGGTAGTTGCAGATCCATAATCGAGAGTAAAAATTTCGCTGAGATAAAACAATTTATGGTAAAATACGGGGTCTTATCAATCACCGGGAGGGGTGATGTTTTACTATGACGATATTAAGTACATCACTGCAAACGTTTTTGGAATGGGTACTAATGCCATGATTCAGCAAATTAACAAAATGAATCATATCTGAAATCTGGTACATAAATCGTCTTTCACTAAATAACAAACTTGATATACCATGCATGCATGAAGCAGATTGTAGTATGTTTCTTTTGTAATCAAACTTATAGATCATAATCATAGTACCTCTCGCTTTTATCTTTAACACCCTTGCTTCAGTCCAAATTGCAGAACACAGATCCCTGCGGGACTGTACAATTTAAAGAATGTCCTTTCATAGTCTTTTGGTGTGTCCTTGACAGTGTCTTTGAGCATTGTCATTGAGAGTGATTTTGACAATCTTCTATGCCCTCCGCGCCCTGACTCTCAGTTTGCACTCTCCTCCGGCCTCCCTGGTGTCGAAGATACTTGCAGTTGTCCATGTCGGTGATGATCTGTAGCTGCCACTCGCAGCACTTGCTGAAGCATGGACCTTGAGGCTTTGTTAGGGTAACACTTCTCGACTTTCATCATGAGGGACTTGTATGTCACGTCTGATGGGTGCTGTTGAACGTCTTGGAACTTATTTTGCGACGGTAAACCTGGTTGTTCTTCTTCTCGACCTGTGACGAGGAAAAAAAAAATTATATTCCATGATTAATATTTGTGATGTGTATAGATTTCTTAAGCATATCGGAATTTTACAGTGTCGTGATGCTTATCAACGATGAATAATATTGTGTACCCCTCCAAATAAAATGTTAAAAGCATCATCTGTTAAATATTTTCGCACATTACATACTGATGCATTTGGACCTTAAGTCCAATGGAAATTTTTAAAAAGATAGCAAGATTGTTACGGTGCCCAACAAGAGTCTCTAAACGTATACGAAGTCATACCAAGGTCTACAAAAGGTCGAAACAAGCCGAACATTAGATCAGCAGCTGTAGTTTCCCTTTCAAATTCAGGTGAATTGAATGACGTCTAAGTATCGGAATGAAATGAAACAGTTATTTAATCTATTACCTGCATGAGATCAATGGACAGTAGAGACCCTTATCAGCAACTTTCTTGCCGATCTTGCAGCACTTGTGTGGGTGTACTGTCGGTGTCTCGGGTCAGTTGGTGCTCTGTATCTCTCTGAAGACCTCACGGTCGTGTTTGATGAGTTCCAGATCTTCAAGCATTTCCTGTGCTGCCTGGCGTTGGTCATCCGGTGAGGGCGGGTCTGTTGAAAGGTCCAGCAGGTCTAGAGCCATGCGCGCTTTGGCGCACTGAAACGATACAAAGAAATCAAATGCATTGTTATAAGGATGATGGAAGATAGCCTTTTGAAAGTTCTCTAAAACATACAATGACAAACACTTAGTTTAATTATTAAGGGCAATTTTTTTTTATGTGGCTTTTTTTTTTTTTTTTGAGGGGGGGTTCCTTTGTACAGCGTTTCTTCTGTAAATCATAAAAAAACTAGTTGTCTATTTTTATCTTTTTTTTTTTGTTATTCATTTATTCTTATTGTTCTATTCTATTTTTATTATATTTGTTTTTTTTAAGTATTTACCCAATTATTATGGCCCTCTAAATCGACCAGTTCACGGATGTGTTTTGAAAAATCTGCGAACCGGGGAAGTTTTTATTGCCTATCTCTCAGTCCTCACCCCTATAATCATCGCCCTTCACCTTATATCCTCCCCCTATCCTCTGGGACCTGGAAGCCCCTGGATCAAAGGTTAGAGGTCAAACGTGTGGCGACAAGCATGCATGCTGTTTACAGCTTACGACAAGGTGACCTTCACGCATTGAGGAGGTGCTTGCTTATATCACAAAACATATTAATATAGCCAAATTGAACAAATACACCATTAATCAATACAGATGATTGTTATACAACATGAAAGAAGAAGCAGGGCAGGAGTGAGCATTAAATTGGTCATATTTGGATCGACAAGGAAGACGACGAGAGTTTTAAGCGAGCCCCCCCCCCACACAACACACACAACCTCGGCTAACGCTGAACATTGAAGGGCTATCGAGATAACGATTCTTTCGTTTGAATTTCACTTAGTCAAATTGAGGCTATTTTGTTTTAAAAAAAAAAAAAATTTTTAATGAAGGAAAGCTACGCAACTATAAATATTACTAAAGGTGTAGTTTTCATATAAGTTTCCACGTAAATCAAATCAATACTATCAGCATCACCCATTCATTAAGAGCAATTTCCCATGTACATTTTAATTACATTTTCGCGTGTAAGACAAAGTCCATTTTCAAGTTTGATCAGAATAA
>CALNVZ010003430.1:23670285-23756024 GCA_940671915.1 Paracentrotus lividus | reverse complement strand
ATTATTACTTGACTAGCTTTTATTGCAGAAAATATTTACGTTCCATTGTCGAATGGGCTCGATAGGGTTAATTGTATAGTATTTATCGATAAGTGAAAATGGATTTGTCTTACACGCGAAAATGTAATTAAAATGTACATGGGAAATTGCTCTTAATGAATGGGTGATGCTGATAGTATTGATTTGATTTACGTGGAAACTTATTTGAAAACTACACCTTTAGTAATATTTTATTGCGTAGCTTTCCTTCATTAAAAATTTTTTTTTTTTTTAAAACAAAATAGCCTCAATTTGACTAAGTGAAATCACAACGAAAGAATCGTTATCTCGATAGCACTTCAATGTTCAGCGTTAGCCGAGGTATGTGTGTGTGTGTGGGGGGGGGGCTCGCTTAAAACTCTCGTGTCTTCCTCTGTCGATCCAAATATGACCAATTTAATGCTCATCTGCTGCCTGCTTCTTCTTTCATGTTGTATAACAATCATTCTGTATTGATTAATGGTGTATTTGTTCAATTGGCTATATTAATATGTTTTGTGATATAAGCAAGCACCTCCTCAATGCGTGAAGGTCACTTGTCGTAAGCTGTAAACAGCATGCATGCTTGTCGCCACCGTTTGACCTCTAACCTTTGATCCCGGGAGTTCCAGGTCAGGGTATGGGGGAGGATATGAGGTGAAGGGCGATGATTAATGGGTATGAGGACTGAGAGGCAATAAAAACTTCCCGGTTCGCAGTTTTTAAAAACAAATCCGTGAAATGGTCGATTTAGAGGGCCATAATAATTGGGTAAATACTTGTAAAAAACAAATATAATAAAAAAGGAATAAAAGCTAAGAAATAAATGATATCAAAAAAAAAAAAAGATAAAAATAGACAACTAGTTTTTTTATGATTTACAGAAGAAACGCTGTACAAAGGAACCCCCCCTCAAAAAAAAAAAAAAAAGCCACATAAAAAAAAATTGCCCTTAATAATTAAACTAAGTGTTTGTCATTGTATTGTTTTAGAGAACTTTCAAAAGGCTATCTTCCATCGATCCTTATAACAATGCAATGATTTCTTTGTATCGTTTCAGTTCGCCAAAGCGCGCATGGCTCTAGACCTGCTGAACCTTTCAACAGACCCGCCCTCACCGGATGACCAACGCCAGGCAGCACAGGAAATGCTTGAAGATCTGGAACTCATCACAACGACCGTGAGGTCTTCAGAGAGATCACGAGCACCAACTGACCCGAGACACCGACAGTACACCCACACAAGTGCTGCAAGATCGGCAAGAAAGTTGCTGATAAGGGTCTCTACTGTACATTGATCTCATGCAGGTAATAGAATTAATAACTGTTTCATTTCATTCCGATATCTAGACGTCATTCAATTCCCCTGAATTTGAAAGGGAAACTACAGCTGCTGATCTAATGTCGGCTTGTTTCGATCTTTGTAGACCTTGGTATGACTTCGTATACGTTTAGAGACTCTTGTTGGGCACCGTAAAATCTTGCTATCTTTTTAAAAATTTCCATTGGACTTAAGGTCCAAATGCATCAGTATGTAATGTAGAAAATATTTAACAGATGATGTTTTTAACATTTTATTTGGAGGGGTACACAATATTATTCATGGTTGATAAGCATCAGGACACTGTAAATTATCCGATATGCTTAAGAAATCTATACACATCACAAATATTAATCATGGATATATAATTTTTTTTTTCTCTGTCACAGGTCGAGAAGAAGAACAACCAGGTTTTCCGTCGCAAAATGAAGTTCAAGACGTTCAACAGCACCGATCAGACGTGACATACAAGTCCCTCATGATGAAAGTCGAGAAGTGTTCCTAACAAAGCCTCAAGGTACGTTCAGCAAGTGCTGCGAGTGGCAGCTACAGATCACTCACCGACATGGACAACTGCAAGTATTCGACACCAGGGAGGCGCAGGAAGAGTGGCAAACTGAGAGTCAGGGCGGCGAGGCATAGAAGAATGTCAAATCATCTCAATGACAATGCTCAAAGACACTGTCAAGGCACACACAAAGACTATGAAAGGACATTCTTTAAATTGTACAGTCCCGCAGGGATCTGTGTTCTGCAATTTGGACTGAAGCAAGGGTGTTAAAGATAAAGCGAGAGGTACTATGATTATGATCTATAAGTTTGATCACAGAAACATACTACAATCTTCTCATGCATGCATGGTATATCAAGTTTGTTTATTAGTGAAAGACGATTTATGTACCAGATTTCAGATATGATTATTTTGTTAATTTGCTGAATCATGGCATTAGTCACATCCAAAAACGTTTGCAGTGATGTACTTAATATCGTCATAGTAAAACATCACCCCTTCGGTGATTGATAAGACCCCGTATTTTACAAATATTGTTTTTTCCTCAGCGAAATTTTTAACTTCGATTATGGATCTGCAACTACCATGGGGTAGACATACAATGTTATAATCTGATGTCTCTTTAATCAATAATGATTGTCTGGATATTAAGGATTTTGCGCTCTCGCTTTTACACAATATCTTTTTTTTTAAAGATATGATTTTTAAAAAAAAGTTTTATGTTTCACTGCCAGTATATTAAGTTAGTGCCTTCATACACTTGTATATAAGCAGTGTAAATATGTAAGTCATACACTCTTTTATAGATTGCAGCTTATTTTGTTACCACTTATGTCTTCCACGTTAAAACTTTTTATTTAGTGTTATTTGAACGAATAATTATAAAAGCGTAAGTTAACAGTGATAATCAAGTTTGAACTTTTGTGGCAATATTGACGAGAACAGGAGCGTCATTTTGGGGGTTCTTTTCTTCTGTTTCGAGGTCAAATTGTATTGATAAAGTAATAAGAAATTGCTGAATGGTCAATATCGATTGTACTAAACTTATTTATTATGATTAATAACGATAACTTTCATGAGAGACCTATAAGTGGTCAGTTTGAATGAAATCGCATTCTCGTGTCAGCGAGGGGTTGTTTGCTTGACCAACGCTGTCTATTGTTCGTCCATCTTTACATTTTTAGTGACCGCACACTCAATAACATCCAGGCACGTCTATTTGATTAGGTGGGACTAAGAATGAAGATGTTTTCTAGACTCGAGATGTGAAGCCTTCTAACATTATTGCACTTCTCCGGACTATGCAGACAAAAACACGATGTTTCAATCGCATGTTCGTCCTTGATTTTATCGTAACAATTCACTTCGTAGATTGCATGTGTTTTGTTATATTGTTCTATTATAGAACGTGAATTTAATGACGTGTCCATCCTTTTTTAGACGATTTAACATAGGAAATTGTGCGACCGTAACCGCCTAACCGATCCGCGCGGTTTCTAACCGAACAACTAAATTGCCATCCACGGTTGTGTAATGTTTTGATCGGTCCATTTTGGGTCGGTTTATCCGGTATATTAACTGTAAGCAATATTTATTCTCGTATAAAACTGTAAGAAACTTTTTAAATGGTATGTAAAACATGAACTGAAATGGACTGGAAGTCAAGTTGGGTTATCTATTTATTTGAAGGTATACCTTCTATGAGGAACACGGACTTGTTGCGCCGATTTTTACTTGGTTTAAAAGTGTTATTGACCAAATTACTAGAAATTACCACTGTTACACGCCAGGGGTTAAGAGTTGTGTACCTCTATAGAAGGGTTTCGTCGTTATTAATTTGTTATGTATTCATTGTATTGTAAGAGGTTGTGTTGATGTTAGACATTATTGCAGAATAACAGCATGGTGTTGTAGTATTGTGCAATGTAATACAGTGAAATGTGCTATACGATCTGGTTTGTATTTTATTCTCGTGACTCTTATATTATCACTAACAAACTAGAAAAGATTCAGAAAAGGTGGAGACGCAAAATATGGAAGTTTCTATAATAGATATAGTGACATAACAGATACAGAGTGATTGGAGAGATGGTGAGTGTGTGTGTGTGTGTGTGTGTTGTGTGTGTGTGTGTGTGTGTGTGTGTGTGTGTGTGAGAGAGAGAGGAGAGGAGAGAGAGAGAATGAATGATGGAAAAGAGAGAGATCCAAATATAATAAAAGCGAGATATGATAGAAAGAGAGATAGAGAAGAGAGTGTGAAGAAAGTAGTGAGATAATATGAAGATTAAGGGTGTATATTTTTAGCTCAAGAGAACTAAGGATTGACATAGAAAGAGAAAGGAGATAGAGTGGAGAAAAGGAGAGAGAGAGAATGAAAGTGATGGAAAAGAGAGAGAGAGATACAATATATCAAAGCGAGAGTATGATAGAAAGAGATATAGAGAAAGAGAGTATAACAGAGTGTGAAGAAAGTAGTGAGATAATATGAAGATCGAGGTGGTTATTTGAGTCAAGGACTAAGAGATTGACATAAGAAAAGAGAGAGAGAGAGAGTGGGAGAAAAGGAGAGAGAGAGAGATACAAATAATATCAAAGCGAGAGATGACAGAAAGAGAGATGAGAAAGAGAATATAACAGAGTGTGAAGAAGAGTGTAATATAATATAAGATTAGGTGGTATATTTTGAGCTCAGAGAACTAAGAGAATTGACATAGAAAGAGAAAGAGAGATAGAGTGGGAGAAAGGGGAAGAAGTGGAGAGAGAGAGAGGGGAGAGAGAGAGAGAGACAGACAGACAGACAGAGAGAGAGAGAGAGAGAGAGAGAGAGAGAGAGAGAGATAAGACAGAGAAAGAAGAGACGGGGGAATTTGACATCAGAGAAAGAGCGGGATGGCAAACAAATGCTAACGATTGGGTTTAGATGTAGGGTAACACGAAAAGCAAATGCTTTCTGTGTTTTGGAGATATTTTGAAATGTAAACAACCTGCCCTTGAATATTCTGTGGTTTATTTCGCGGTTTATTCGATCAATACGATTTCATACCAATCGATGAAATAACTAAAGTCATCACAAATAGATATCCTTATACACTCTTCGGTTTTAGTTTATCTCATATTCTTATAAAAAATTACAATACATACAATGACAAATAGATATAATCATAGTGAAGAAAAAGAAAAAAGAAAACAACGGGAAACAGCACCCCTGGGAAAACTGAAAACCAAACAAAAGATAAAAAAAGCAAAAACAAACAAAACAAAAACAAAACAAAACAAAACAAAACAGAAAAAAGCAAGTCTATATACTTGTTAGATATGATAATTCTGGTACTTGCAATTTTTTTATTTCTTATCTCTTTAAACATTCTCTGATTAGTGAAAAAAAAGGCTAGTACCCCAAATATAATTACTGAAGGCTACATATCTTAATTTCATTTCAATTCCTGCTTTATTTCATTCTCCAGAAATCATAATAACATTTCAACAAAACAATCGTGCATTTAACATTGAATAATTTAATTTACAAATAATTCTTCAACTGCATATATCAATACATTTTTTTGTTGTAAATTTGAGATAGGATACAAAAATATATTCATATTCCCTATGGAAATGGAGGGACCATTAAAAGTGAATACTTGTAGATATAGGGTCCCTCAAAATACACAAGTAACATTACAATAAGCATATTAACTATTACAGTTGCATCCATTGTAATTTGAACTAGTTTGTCATATTTTCCCCTATACTTGATTCTCCATATACAATATTATACATCGATTTAAAATTATGAGGATTTTGAAATATGCTTCCAATACTTGTGACGCCAAAGGAAGGATTTCCCCTATTGGACCAGGATATGTGGTTAAGGACGCTCTATATAACATTTTACACATGGTGTGTAGAGAATAGTAATGCTACAGTACACAGACACTTACGTATAGATACGTCCGGTTGCGCAATATATTTATCTTTCATCTATTCATATTTTATGTATTTTTGTTTTACTGGATGAACGAATTATCAATATTTCAACTGACTATGACGGGTAGGCATCACTGGGGATCCGCAGAAAAGAATAAATTTTTGGACGCATCGGGACGTAACTATACGTAAGTGTTGTGTGACTAGCATAATACTTTTCGAAACAAATGCCTCGAAAACAACTGGTTATCAAAAACTTTTCGTGACATAGTGCGTCAGATTTGTTCCGAACCAACACGGCTGGGAAATGGTTGTCGTTTATTGGTTTTATTCTCAGACTATCATTATTCAATCGCTATCGTTTTTATTTTTATTTGTAATCATAGTTAGCCGCGGAATCGAATTCATTTTATACAAACACAATTTCTACCGCATCATGATAAACAAACCTTACAATAAATACGCCTGAACAACAACGCTGACGCAATTAGTAGTGTATTAATTAGATACTAATAGATTGTATTATCTTGATAATAGTACATCATCCGTATCTTCGAATGAAGAGAAAGCTAAAGTAATTTAGATTGTAACAATTTAATAAACCAGCAGAAGCGGAAATACAATGGCTGTTTTATGATGTAAGTGGGACGAAAACAACAAAACTTCAACTCTTGTGATCTTTGTCGGTCGACCACTTCTTAAAATTAAATATCATAAATATTTAAAGAGCAAACGAACGTAAGGAAATATGATATCAAGAGATTTCAAATAACAGCTGGTAATTGGGACTAGAAAATGGCACAAGTCAAGACGGGCCCTCTACGAAATACCCAAACATTTTTAAACGATATAAACACAACGACTTTGTATAGCACTTTCAACCTTAGTGTGATTCGGTCTATTTTTAATACATTTTTTTGTTTGTTTTGTTTGTTTTGTTTTTTTTGTTTTTTTGGTAAATATTATATAACGAATAAATGTGGCAAATAAAACTTGAAACTTGAACTTTTTTTTATTAAAAAAAAAAGTGAATTCCTGAATGTACTTCTGGATAATTTGGTTTGGTATCCCTATTCACTATTGTTAATATCTATTTAAAAGTTATTTTCTTTTTTGGAATTGAAGACAAAGCGTTTGCTTTAAGCACATAATCTTTTAAAAGGGAATTTTGAGTTGCCGTTATGATATATCAGATACAGATGGTTAAATCCTAACTTAGATGAAAGAAATGTGGGACTCGTGATCCGTAACTTGGATGATACAGGGGGCATTTCATGAAAGGACTTGTCGGACGTTTTATCGACAAACTGTTATAAGCTACTGAAATGCTTGCATCTGATTGACTGAGAGCAATTTGTCGGATAAAATGTCCGCAAAGTCCTTTGATGAAATGCCCAGGTATACAGTTGGAAAGTAGGACGAAATGTTCACCCCTTTCAGTGACCACTCTAATGCTCCAAGAGGTTTGTATTAATTTTGATATCTGTATTGAGGAGTGTATCAATTTGGCTAAGTTCTGTGAAATTCCTCTTTTGTGCTTCCTCCGGAGTCCTTATTATTTTCCCCCAAGTTTCATCAGCATAGTATCCTTATCGTAAGTCATCATCTACTACCGTGACTTCAACGACATAATCATCTCATCATCTTTAAGATCATCATCACATCATCATTATTGCCAGTCTGTCCCATCATCATCATCATCATCATCATCATTATCATCACCTCATCATACTTAGTAATCATCGTCACCATCATCATTATCATCATATCGTCACCATCATCACATCATCATCATCATCATCATCACGTCTCAATCATCATCATCATCATCATCATCATCATCATCATCATCTTCATCATCGTCTCCATCATCAATCATCATCATCATCATAATCATCATCATATCAACATCTCATCACATTCATATAAATAGCATATTAATCAACAAATTCATAAGCAACTTGTTTAATCCTCGTCCATAATGGAGTGGTGCGTATTAGATTCTGTCCCACAATCTTCGCACTATTTTTTTTTAAAATGACTTGTGTATAACATTGCTTTGTATGTTTATTACTATGATTTTGTCAGAGGTAGCAGTGGACGTCAAAACAGTAAGATGATGGGTGTGAATAGGCCAATTGTTATTAACAATTGTCCAAAAGACACGAAAGACGAGTCTAATATGAAACTACATGTATATTTCAAAACTGATCCGATTTAGCCTTTTGGGGTCAGAAAATCCGCAATTATTGTGATTCATTCTTCATGAAAAGTCTACAGAAATAGACTAAAAATAGACCAAAGCTCAATAAAGAGCAAAAGCTCAATTTATTTTCTGTAAAGAACGTGTCTCTCCTTATGCAATGTTACTGATAAGCATTGGATCAGAATCGTCGCATCAATAATCAAATTGGTTTTCCGTCAAGGCTTTTCAAGTTCAAGAAACTCAGAGACATTGAATAACGTGAAAGATTACATTTTAACAAGAAAGGGACCCTTCTTAGTTTTTCTTAGAAGGTGACCTTCATGAAAATGGATAAACACTCTTGATTTTACAGCTCCGTCTTTTAAAAGCAATAATCGTGAGAAACTCCACCAACTCCGATCATTCTTTCCATTTACTTTACACTGGGAGGACAATGGTTATAGGAATTGTTTCCAGATATGATACATATGTATATCAACTTTTTGAAGAATGTGAGGTGTTTGGGAAAACATGTTTTTGCTCTTACTAAGTTGTGTTAACTAAAAAAAGGGTGTTTGCAATAACACATTGAAATAGATAGAATTTTTTTTGGGTGTATTTAAAAGAGGCGTGGGAAGTTTATATGACATGTTAAGCGCAATTTTATATATTTTTTTTTTACATTGGTGACTCAGTTCCCAGCCCCTCGGTTTTAAGTTTCGATTATTTTTGCTTTCTTCAGTGCATTCCTGACTTCTGATGGAGGTCTATCTCTGGCTTTTGTTTGACTTCGCTTTGTTTTTGAACTTTTACATAACGTGGTATTTGCCATCAATACGAGGACAACATGTTCCTGAATATGTCATAAACTTCGAAACCTTTGACTGAACCCTGTTACCAGTAGTATTTTAGAATGATGAATTGATGTGGCATTTACCATGAAATATTTTAAAAATAGAAAGGATGGTGTTTGAACAAAAAAGTTGAACTCCATCGTAAAATTTTATCCTTGCATTAAAAAACTTGTTGACGGCCTTTGTTCAATAAAGCTTGTAAACAGCATTGTTAGCTGTCAAAGAGGTGAAGAGCTAAAGAAAAAACAGTTTGCACTCAACTTTAAAAAAGAGAATTGGCAATAAATATGTAAACCAATTCAATAGAACCAAAATGTATTTATTAGTCATAATATTGCTGCCAGCGTGGGTGCAAAGCGCATTTCAAGGTTGCCATATAGATGAGCTAACACTGCGTGCTTTAAGCATTGTTTGATAAGAATGTACATGATGTAAGCGCTCGTATTTAATATATTATATAATGTTTTCGATGCTTGAAGATTGTATACACATAGTATGTAAAGAAATGAATATCTTCAAACTCGAGATGCAAGGCAATGTGGAGCTTACACGAAAAAAAAATCAAAAAAATCAATGAAGTTCAATTTTGATAATCGAAACAAAATCAATATATTCCAAAAAGGGTTCGATATAAAAAATCAACTATATGTGGAAGCGCACGGAAGTATGACATTTATAATTGCTTACGAGTTTTTGTTATAGCTTATAGATTTCCCACTAATGTACACACAATAAAAGAAAGCAATTTGTAATTGTATTCAGTGCCTGGAAGATCAACGCATCTACTATTCTATCCGAGGGGCTTAATAAAGTAGAGTATTTCTTTACCAAAAGGGCATTGCCAGAACTTAAAAACCAGTACACTACAATTGAGTCATTGATTATGCCTATTTGACACTTTTGTTGGCTCGTTAATTAGGGTTAAACATCATATCAATCAGATATGATAATTAACATATAGGGGCTGACCTTTTCAAAGAAATCATCAAAAAAAAAAAAAGGGAGGAGATCCGACGGATAAGAAAGTCGAAATATCCACGTTCTTTGTCTTATTTCGACAGGCTTATAAGCAATGATAATACAGATTGTAAATATCAAATCATTGTATAACAAAACTAATCGTAACTACATCAAATGAGTTTCATATGAAATTAAAAACTGCCAAACAATGTTTGCAAGACATTACAGATGACTTAAATGTCCAAACTAATTGTGGTATCTCAATTGCCATGAGACTGATTAGAGACGGATTTGACTACTTGAGACGGTTTTGAACTTTGAGACTCTTAAAGGCGTCTCACGAGGGAAAAAAGTATCGGGATGTCTCTGAGTGTCGCGTCGAGATACGTCTCCGCGAGGTGAGATCCACTGATGACTACGTGAGATACTAAGCTTACACTCATTCACTGCGATCCAATTGTAGCTGAATCAAGGTATATTGATTGCAAGCGTGGTAACTTTTGTGTTCATGATTAATTAGTTATTGGTTGAATGTCGTAAAATTTAACAGCATGAACGTAGATTTATGTACGAGGGGAAAACAATGTTAATACGCTGAACAGCATGTGTGAATCTACATGAATTCTCCAAAACAAGTTTGGTTTTACAATATTAACAAATCTTACACAACTTGTTCTTCTTGGGCTTTTCCTTGCAGTTACAAAACATTCATCAAATTGGGTGCGGAGTTGGTGTGATTTGATGTCTCGTTGGATGCCAAGTTGAAACGGTAACGTGCTGAGTTGGTTGTCGAGCTGGTTGTCAAATGGGATGTCAAATTGAACGCCAAATTGTAAAGGTGTTTGGGTGCCGAATTGGTTATCGAGTTGAATGCCAAAATGGAAAAGTGTTGGTGCCGAGTTGGTTGTCGAGTTAAATGCCAAATTGAGAGGTGTTGGGTGCCGAGTTGAGTGCCGAGTTGATGAAAAGGTGTTGGTGCCGAGCCGGTTGTCGAGTTGAATGTCAAACTGGATGTCCATTTGAATGCCAAGTTGTAAAGGTGTGTGGTGCCGAATGGTTATCGAGTTGAATGCCAAATGGAAAGGAGTTGGGTGCGAGTTGGGTGTCGAGTTGAATGCAAATTTGAGAGGTGTTGGTGCCGAGTTGAGTGCCAGAGTTGATGAAAAGGTGTTGGGTGCGAGCGGGTTTGTCGAGTTAAGACGTCAAATTGGATGTCCATTTGCATGTCCAAATGGAAAGCTGTTGGGTGCCGAATTGGTTGTCGAGTTGAATGCCAAATTGGAAATGTGTTGGGTGCCGAAATCGGTTGCCGAGTCGAATACAAATTGGAAATGTGTTGGTGCCGAATCTGTTGTCGAGTTGAATGCCAAATTGGAAATGTGTTGGGTGCCGAATCGGTTGTCGAGATGAATGCCAAATGGAAATGGAGGAGCGCAGGGGCGATTGCCAAGTCTCATCCTGTTCGCTTTGTCTTTGTTTGTGTAAACGAATCCGTATCCCTGACCAGACAAGTGGAATTCCTGAGGGGGGGGAGGGGGAGGAGGTGGGTTATTTTAAGGGAGGGGTGGTTTTTTCTTAATATCTCTGACGGTTTTTTTTTCTTTCTTCTTTCTTATTGAGAGAGAGAGAGAGTTTCAGAGTTCTTAAGGAAATGAAAAGTGGAGAAACTTTTTTAAGTCCTCTTTCTTTTTTCATATATATTTCTTCCATATTCACAATTAATATTTTATGTGTTCAAAAGAGTAAAATTGTTTGTTGAAATTGCTGTATTGTAAATGGATCTATAAGTGATATAATTGATATGATGATTTGTGTTATGAACAGTTATCTTTGTAGATAGTACAATGTACGTTATTGATTGTTATGTGTATTATTTGGAAGAAATAAAAAATACTTAAAAACAAAAATATATATTTCCAAAAAAGTTTCGATATAAAATCAAATATACGTGGAAGCGCACGGAAGTATGAATTAATAAATTGCTTACGAGTTCTTTGTTATAGCCTATGTAAGATTTCCATTAAGTACACAAATAAAAAGAGACAATTTGTTAATGTAATTCCAGTGCCTGGAAGATAACGCATCTAATCCTATCGAGGGGCTTAAATAAAGTAGAGTATTTCTTTACCAAAGGGCACTTGCCAGCGACTTAAAAACAGTACACTACAATTGAGTCATTGATTATGCCTATTTGACACTTTTGTTGGCTTGTTAATTAGGGTTAAACATACATATCAATCAGATATGATAATATACATATAGGGGCTGACTTTTTCAAAGAAATAATAAAAAAAAAAAAGTGACGGATCCGACGATAGGCAAAGTCGAAATATCCACGTTCTTTGTCTTATTTCGACAGGCTTATTAAGCAATGATATACACAGATTGTAAATATCAAATCATTGTCATAAAAAACTAATCGTAACTACATCAATTAGTTTCAATATGAAATTAAAAAGCCAAACAAATGTTTGCAGACATTAAAGATGACTTAATGTCCAAACTAATTGTGGTATCTCACTTGCCGTGAGCTGATTAGAAGACGGATTTGGGACACTTGAGACGGTTTTGAAACTTTGAGACGTCTTTAAAGGCGTCTCACGACGGAAAAAAGTATCGGAAGACGTCTCCGCAACGCAAAAAAAATATCGGGATGTCTCTGAGTGTCCGATCGCAGATACGTCTCTGCGAGGTGAGATACCACCATGATGACGTACGTGAGATACTAAGCTTACACTCATTCACTGCGATCCAAATTGTAGCTGAATCAAGGAATACTGATTGCAAGGTGGTAACTTTTGTGTTCATGATTAATTAGTTATTGGTTGAATGTCGTAAAATTTAACGCATGAACGTAGAACTATAGTACGAGGGGAAAAAATGTTAATACGCCCTGACCAGATGTGTGAATCTACATGAAATTTCCAAAACAAGTTTGGTTTAACAATATAACAAATCTAATTAACAACTTGTTTCTTCTTAGGCTTTTCTTGCAGTTACAAAACACTTCATCAATTGGGTGCGAGTTGGGTGTCAGATTTGATGTCTCGTTGGATGCCAAGTTGAGAACGTGTAACGGCTTGAGTTGGTTGTCGAGCTGGTTGTCAAATTGGATGTCAAATTGAACGCCAAATTGTAAAGGTGTTGGGTGCCGAATTGGTTATCGAGTTGAATGCCAAAATTGGAAATGTGTTGGGTGCCGAGTTGGGTTGTCGAGTTGAATGCCAAATTTGAGAGGTGTTGGGTCCGAGTTGAGTGCCGAGTTGATGAAAAGGTGTTGGGTGCGAGCGGGTTGTCGATCGAATGTCAAATTAGATGTCATTTGAAATGCCAAATTGGAAAGTGTTGGGTGCCCGAATTGGTTGTCGAGTTGAATGCCAAATTGAAATGTGTTGGGTGCCGAATCTGTTGTCAAGTGAATGCCAAATTGGAAATGTGTTGGGTGCCTGAGTTGGGTGTCGAGGTGAAAATTGTTAGGTCCATACTGGATGCTGAGTCGATAGGATGTCAGGATAGACCAAGATGGGTGCATAGTTTGGTTAGAAATATTGATGGCGAGGGGGTAACGAGTTGGATGCCGTGTTACAAATTATGAATCCATATTTTGGAACTTGTGGGTGCTGGTTGGCCTATGTCGCCGCAATTTTGTAGCAGGTTTGGATATTTAGTAGGAGGGCGTTGGCTGCCCACGTGGTCGTCGAGTCGGAAATGTGTTGTGCTGCCGAGTTGGTTTTGCTGAGTTGTTTTACTGAGTTTGGTGTCAAGATGGGTGCCGATTTGAGTGTCGAGTTGTTTACCAAAAGGATAGAACCGTGTTAGTTGCCAAGTTGGTGTATGAGTTGTTGCCGTGTTGGTTGCCACCTTAGTTGTGGAGTTTGATAGTAGATTTGCTGATTTTGGTGTCAAGTTGGTTGCCTAATTTGGTGAGTTGGGTGTCGAGTTGTTGTTTGGCAAGTTGGGAATAAATGCTTGTGGTTGAAACGTTGGGGTGTCGAGTTGATAGTGAGTTGGATTCCGACCGGATGCCAAGTTGGTGCCGAGCTGGTTTCCGAGTTGGTAGCTGACTACTTAGGAATAGATGCAGAGTTCGTTATGAGTTAGAATTGCCGAGTAAGGTGTCGATTTTTCTGTCTGTTGAGAGTCGATCGTGATGCAGAGTTAGATTCGATAAGATGCATTAGATGAGACAGATGTAATGTCCTGGGTGCCAGGTAAAGGGCTAGAAATGTTGAAATGTACTGGATTCAACTTTCTCTATACAAAACGTAAACTTATTTCTTAATCCTCAGTTAGTGAATTTTGGTCTGGAATGTTTATGATACAGGTACATTATGAGTAATTTAACTAGAACAGAGAGCTAAATTCTACTTCGTCTATCTTCAATGACGTATTCGTGTAGTACTTGATTAGAGGTATGAGAAAACGAACGGCTTGAAAGAATTTTGATCACAGCGTTGTACTCGTGAATGAGAGGTGACTCGAGAGGGATAAGAGTGAGGAGTGATGACGAATTGATGAGGAGGAATATGAGGTAAAAGGAGGTTTTGGAATACTGGATGCCCGACAGCTCTATCATGGGAGGTTATTTCACATCATTCCCGCCGAAGCATGTAATGTTTCACTAGGAATCTCTTCATATTGCCTTTCGTTATCCCACATCACCATCATTCCTTCACAACTGGGTGGAATATCACCTACTTGTCAAGGATGTCACTTGGCTCTTCTTCTGTACCTGTAATTCAGGGTAGGTATGTCCGCAGATATAAGTTTTTGTTTTCATAATCAGGCATCAAGTAAGCTTCTGTTATCTGTATGGGGCTTAGTTCATGTAACTAATGTTGTTGAATTGCGTCGATTACACCGGTTCGTTTATAAGCACTAATACAGCCTAACAGAAGAACCACAGCATTGCGCAGTACGCGCTGAGTAGGATTATAAAATAAAAAAGTTAAAGACAGTACGTAGAATAATATAAACATGCTCAAGTGGCTTCGTGGTCGTCAACTATCAAAAATTGGTGAAAAAGGACTCACCTGGTTGCGTCTGAAATCTCAAACCGGGAGACGAAACAAAAAAGATTCAAAAATAATCCTGTAAACTTCAGCAACTGGAGCTGCTTGTTACAATGATGAGACGAAACAACAGTACCTACACACTGAGCATCGAATTGCAGTCTTGGAACTCCAACATGTAACAGCTGATCCGTCAATCAGAATTTCTTAAACTTCCAGTAGCTCTCGACATTGATATCCTACTCAGCGGTCTGCGGTTCAATGCTGGTGTGTGTCTTCTGTTGGATGGCTGTAGTGGCCTAAACCGACCGTGGTAAAGTGGACGCCATAACAACCTTCGAAGACCAAAACATTCAGCAACAGACTCAAGCCCCAATACAGATGAACGAGCTTGATGAGCTGATTTAGAAAACAGAAACTATATTGCGGACGAATTCTACCTGAATTACAGATACAGAAGAAAGCCAAGTGAACATCCTTGATCAGTAAGGGGTGATATTCCACCCAGTTGAAGGGAATGAGGTGATGTGGGATAACGAAAGGCAATATGAAGAGATTCCTAGTGAAGACATTACATGCTCGGCGGAATCATGTGAAATAACTCCCATGATAGAGCTGTCGGGCATCAGTATTTCCAAATACTACCTTTTACCTCATATCTCCGATCATATTCGTCCCATCCATCTTCTCATCGTATCCCTCGTCGAGTCCACTCTCATTCACAGTAAACGCTGGTGATGATAAATTCTTTCAAGCGTTCCGTTTTCTCATGATACTCTAATCAAGTATCGCACAAGAATTTGCATTGAAGATAGGACGAAGTAGATTTAGCTCCTCTGTTCTAGGTTTAAATTACTCATTAATGTACTGTATCATAACATTCCAGACAAAATTTCACTACTGAGGATTTAAGAATAAAGTTGACGGTTTTAAGTATAGAGAAAGGTGTTACATTCATGTACATGTCAACATTCTGACCTTTGACCTGTACCCAGATGTACTATCTTCTCATCTAAACGTTGCATTTTTCAAATCTAACTCTCATCAACGAATCGACTCTCACGAACAACGAAAACATGACACTTACTCGGAAATCTAACTCATTAACGAACTCTGCATTATTCCTAAGTAGTCAGTCTACAATTCGGAAACCCAGCCATCGGCACCACTTGATGCATCCGCGTCGGAATCAAACTCACTATCAAACTCGACACCATTGTCAACCAACAGGCATTTATTCAAACTTGCCAACAATCGACACCCAAATCACCGAAATTATGCAACACTTGACACCAATCAGATACTATAAACTCCACAACGTAAGGTGGCAACCAAGGAACCAATCGACACTTGGCAACTAACACGGTATCTATTCATTTGGTAAACACTCGACCTCAATAGGCCCATCTTGACAAACTCAGTAAACAACCAGCAACAATCGGCACAAACATTTCGACCTCGGACACGTGGGCAGCAACGCCTCCTATAATATCCAACTGCTAATAAATTTGCGAGCGAATAGGACAACTCAGCACCCACAAGTTCCAAATATGATCCATAATTTGTACAGGCATCCAACTCGGTCTCCTCGCATCAATATTTCCTAACCATAACTATGCACCATCTTGGAATTATCCTGATCCTATCGACTGCTCCAGTTGGAACTAAATTTCATGACCAACTCAGCACACCATTTCCAATTTGCTTAACTTGAAAAGATTCGGCACTCTCAACACATCAATTTGGCATTCAAATCGACACAAACTTGCCCAAATTTCCATTTGGCCATTCAGATGGAATGCTGAATTTGCATTGACTCGACAACACGCTCGGACCCAAACCTTTTCATAACCGGCACTCAACTCGGACAAACTTTCTCAAAAATTGGGGGCCCCCCTTCCAATTCCCGAAACAACCATACTCGGCACAACACATTCCATTTGGCTTCTTGGCATTCAACTCGATAACCAATTCGGCACCCAACACCTTTACAATTTGGCGTTCAATTTGACATCCAATTTGACAACCAGCTCGACAACCAACTCAGCACGTTACACGTTCTCAACTTGGCATCCAACGAGACATCAAATCTGACACCCAACTCCGCACCCAATTTGATGAAGTGTTTTGTAACTGCAAGGAAAAGGCCTAAGAAGAAACAAGTTGTTAATTAGATTTGTTAATATTGTTAAACCAAACTTGTTTTGGAGAATTCATGTAGATTCACACATGCTGTTCAGCGTATTAACATTGTTTTCCCCTCGTACTATAGTCTACGTTCATGCTGTTAAATTTTACGACATTCAACCAATAACTAATTAATCATGAACACAAAAGTTACCACCTTGCAATCAGTATTCCTTGATTCAGCTACAATTTGGATCGCAGTGAATGAGTGTAAGCTTAGTATCTCACGTACGTCATCATGGTGGTATCTCACCTCGCAGAGACGTATCTGCGACTCGGACACTCAGAGACATCCCCGATACTTTTTTTGCGTTGCGGAGACGTCTCCGATACTTTTTTTCCGTCGTGGAGACGCCTTTAAGACGTCTCAAAGTTTCAAAACCGTCTCAAAGTAGTCCCAAATCCGTCTCTAATCAGTCTCACGGCAAGTGAGATACCACAATTAGTTTGGACATTTAAGTCATCTGTAATGTCTTGCAAACATTGTTTGGCAGTTTTTAATTTCATATTGAAACTAATTAGATGTAGTTACGATTAGTTTTGTTATGACAATGATTTGATATTTACAATCTGTATATCATTGCTTAATAAGCCTGTCGAAATAAGACAAAGAACGTGGATATTTCGACTTTCCTATCCGTCGGATCCGTCACTTTTTTTTTTTTTTATTATTTCTTTGAAAAAGTCAGCCCCTATATGTATATTATCATATCTGATTGATATGTATGTTTAACCCTAATTAACAAGCCAACAAAAGTGTCAAATAGGCATAATCAATGACTCAATTGTAGTGTACTGGTTTTTAAGTCGCTGGCAAGTGCCCTTTGGTAAAGAAATACTCTACTTTATTAAGCCCCTCGGATAGGAATTAGATGCGTTGATCTTCCCAGGCACTGAATTACAATTAACAAATTGCTCTCTTTTATTGTGTGTACATAATGTGGGAAATCTTACATAGGCTATAACAAAGAACTCGTAAGCAATTTATTAAATGTCATACTTCCGTGCGCTTCCACGTATAGTTGATTTTTTATATCGAAACTTTTTTGGAAATATATATTTTTGTTTTTAAGTATGTTTTTATTTCTTCCAAATAATACAACATAACAATCAATAACGTACATTGTACTCATACTACAAAGATAACTGGTTCATAACACAAATCATCATATCAATTATATCACTATAAGATCCATTTTACAATACAGCAATGTACAAACAAATTTTACTCTTTGAATCACATAAAATATTAATTGTGAATATGGAAGAAATATATATGTAAAAAAGAAAAGAGGGACTTAAAAAAAGTTCCTCCATCTTTTCATTTCCTTAAGAACTCTGAAACTCTCTCTCTCTCTCAATAAGAAAGAAGAAAGAAAAAAAACCGTCAGAGATATTAAGGAAAAAACCACCCTCCCCTCTAAAATACCCACCCTCCTCCCCTCCCCCTCCCCCTCAGGAATTCCACTTGTCTGGTCAGGGATACGGATTCGTTTACACAAAACAAAAGACAAAAGCGAACAGGATGATAACTTGGCAATCGCCCCTCGCTCTCCCATTTCCAATTTGGCATTCATCTCGACAACCGATTCGGCACCCAACACATTTCCAATTTGGCATTCAACTCGACAACAGATTCGGCACCCAACACATTTCCAATTTGGTATTCGACTCGGCAACCGATTCGGCACCCAACACATTTCCAATTTGGCATTCAACTCGACAACCAATTCGGCACCCAACAGCTTTCCAATTTGGCATGCAAATGGACATCCAATTTGACGTTCAACTCGACAAACCCGCTCGGCACCCAACACCTTTTCATCAACTCGGCACTCAACTCGGCACCCAACACCTCTCAAATTTGGCATTCAACTCGACACCCAACTCGGCACCCAACTCCTTTCCATTTTGGCATTCAACTCGATAACCAATTCGGCACCAACACCTTTACAACTTGGCATTCAAATGGACATCCAGTTTGACATTCAACTCGACAACCGGCTCGGCACCCAACACCTTTTCATCAACTCGGCACTCAACTCGGCACCCAACACCTCTCAAATTTGGCATTTAACTCGACACCCAACTCGGCACCCAACACTTTTCCATTTTGGCATTCAACTCGATAAAATTCCGCACCCAACACCTTTACAATTTGGCGTTCAATTTGACATCCAATTTGACAACCAGCTCGACAACCAACTCAGCACGTTACACGTTCTCAACTTGGCATCCAACGAGACATCAAATCTGACACCCAACTCCGCACCCAATTTGATGAAGTGTTTTGTAACTGCAAGGAAAAGGCCCAAGAAGAAACAAGTTGTGGATAAGATTTGTTAATATTGTAAAACCAAACTTGTTTTGGAGAATTCATGTAGATTCACACATGCTGTTCAGCGTATTAACATTGTTTTTCCCCTCGTACTATAATCTACGTTCATGCTGTTAAATTTTACGACATTCAACCAATAACTAATTAATCATGAACACAAAAGTTACCACCTTGCAATCAATATACCTTGATTCAGCTACAATTTGGATCGCAGTGAATGAGTGTAAGCTTAGTATCTCACGTAGGTCATCATGGTGGTATCTCACCTCGCGGAGACGTATCTGCGACTCGGACACTCAGAGACATCCCCGATACTTTTTTTCCGTCGTGGAGACGCCTTTAAGACGTCTCAAAGTTTCAAAACCGTCTCAAAGTAGTCCCAAATCCGTCTCTAATCAGTCTCATGGCAATTGAGATACCACAATTAGTTTGGACATTTAAGTCATCTGTAATGTCTTGCAAACATTGTTTGGCAGTTTTTAATTTCATATTGAAACTCATTAGATGTAGTTACGATTAGTTTTGTTATGACAATGATTTGATATTTACAATCTGTATATCATTGCTTAATAAGCCTGTCGAAATAAGACAAAGAACGTGGATATTTCGACTTTCTTATCCGTCGGATCCGTCACTCTTCTTTTTTTTTTTTTGATGATTTCTTTGAAAAGGTCAGCCCCTATATGTTAATTATCATATCTGATTGATATGTATGTTTAACCCTAATTAACGAGCCAACAAAAGTGTCAAATAGGCATAATCAATGACTCAATTGTAGTGTACTGGTTTTTAAGTCTCTGGCAAATGCCCTTTGGTAAAGAAATACTCTACTTTATTAAGCCCCTCGGATAGGAATTAGATGCGTTGATCTTCCCAGGCACTGAATTACAATTAACAAATTGCTTTCTTTTATTGTGTGTACATTATGTGGGAAATCTTACATAGGCTATAACAAAGAACTCGTAAGCAATTTATTAAATGTCATACTTCCGTGCGCTTCCACATATAGTTGATTTTTTATATCGAAACTTTTTTGGAAATATATATTGATTTTTGTTTCGATTATCAAAATTGAACTTCATGATTTTTTTTGATTTTTTTTTTCGTGTAAGCTCCTACATTGTCCTTGCCATCTCGAGTTTGAAGATATCATTTCTTTACATACTATGTGTATAAACTTCAAGCATCGAAAACATATATAATATATTAAAATACCGAGCGCTTACATCATGTACATTCTTATCAAACAATGCTTAAAGCACGCAGTGTTAGCTCAACTCTATATGGCAACCTTGAAATGCGCTTTGCCACCCACTGGCAGCAATATTATGACTAATAAATACATTTGTGGGTTCTATTGAATTGGTTTACATATTTATTGCCAATTCTCTTTTTTAAAGCTGAGTGCAAACTGTTTTTTCTTTCAAGCTCTTCACCTCTTTGACAGCTAAACAATGCTGTTTACAAGCTTTATTGAACAAAGGCCCGTCACACAAGTTTTGTAAATGCAAGGATAAAATCTTTTATCGATGGAGTTCAACTTTTTTGTTCAAACACCACCCTTTCTATTTTTAAATTTTATGTTTCATGGTAAATGCACATCAATTCATCATTCTAAAAGTCGACTGTATGTTAACAGGGTTCAGTCAAAGGTTTCGAAGTTTTATGACATATTCAGGAACATGTTGTCCTCGTATTGATGGCAATGAACGAACATTATGTAAAAGTTCAAATAAACAAAAGCGAAGTCAAACAAAAGGCAGAGAGATAGACCTCCATCAGAAGTCAGGAATGCACTGAAGAAAGCAAAAATAATCGAAACTTAAAACCGAGGGGGCTGGGAACTGAGTCCACCAATGTAAAAAAAAATATAATAAAATTGCTCTTAACATGTCGAATATAACTTCCCACGCCTCTTTTAAAAGTACACCCAAAAAAAATTCTATTCTATTTCAATGTGTTATTGCATAACACCCTTTTTAGTTAACACAACTCTAGTAAGAGCAAAAACATGTTTTCCCAAACACCTCACATTCTTCAAAAAGTTGGGATATACATATGTTATCATATCTGGAAACAATTCTATAACCATTGTCCTCCCAGCTGTTAAAGTAAATGGAAAGAATGATCGGAGTTGGTGGAGTTTCTCACGATTATTGCTTTTAAAAAGACGGAGCTGTAAAATCAAGAGTGTTTATCCATTTTCATGAAGGTCACCTTCAGTTAAGAAAAAATCTAAGAAGGGTCCCTTTCTTGTTAAAATGTAATTCTTTCACGTTTATTCAATGTCTCTGAGTTTCTTGAACTTGAAAAGCCTTGACGGAAAACAAAATTTGATTACTTGATGGCTGGACGAGTGCTTTGATCCAATGCTATATCAGTAACATTGCATAAGGAGCAGAACGTTCTTTACAGAAAATAAATTTGAGCTTTTGCCAATCTTTATTGAGCTTTGGTCTATTTTTAGTCTATTTCTGTAGACTTTTTCATGAAGAATGAAATCACAATAATTGGGATTTTCTGACCCCCAAAAGGCCTAATCGGATCAGTTTTGAAAATATACATGTAGTTCATATTTAGACTCGTCTTTCGTGTCTTTTGGACAATTGTTAATAACAATTGGCCTATTTCACACCCATCATCTTTACTGTTTTGAGGTCCACTGCTACCTCTGACAAAATCATAGTAATAAACATACAAAGCAAATGTTATACACAAGTCATGTATAAAAAAAAAAAATAGTGCGAAGATTGTGGGACAGAATCTAATACGACCACCACTCCATCATATGGACGAGGATTATACAATGTCATTGCTTATGAATTTGTTGATAATATTGCTATGTTATTATGAATGATGATGATGATGATGATGATGATGATTATGATGATGATGATGATGATGATGGAGACGATGATGAAGATGATGATGATGATGATGATGATGATGATGATGATGATGATGGTGACGGTGATGATGATGATGATGATGATGATGATGATGGTGACGATGATGATGATAATGATGATGGTGACGATGATTACTAAGTATGATGAGGTTGATGATAATGATGATGATGATGATGATGATGATGATGATGACGATGGCAATAATGATGATGTTGATGATGATCTGATAATGATGATGATGATGATTATTATGTCGTTGAAGTCACGGTAGTAGATGATGACGTTTACGATAAGGATACTATGCTGATGAAACTTGGTGGGAAAATAATAAGGACTCCGGAGGAAGCACAAAAGAGGAGATTTCACAGGAACTGAGCCAAATTTGATACAATCACCTCAAATACAGATATCAAAGAATTAAATACAAACCTCTGGAGCAATTAGGTGAGGGTCACTGAAAGGGGTGAACATTTCGTCCTACTTTCCAACTGTGATTACCTGGGGGGCATTTCATCAAAGGACTTGTCGGACATTTTATCCGACAAATTTGCTCTCAGTCAATCAGATGCAAGCATTTCAGTAGCTTATAACAGTTTGTCGGATAAAACGTCCGACAAGTCCTTTCATGAAATGCCCCCCTGTATCATCAGTTACGAGGGCACGGGAAGTCCCACATTTTTACATCTAAGTTAGGATTTAACCATCTGTATCTGATATATCAATAACGGCAACTCAAAATCCCCTTTTAAAAAGATTATAGTGGTCTTAAAAGCAAACGCTTTGTCTTCAATTTCCAATAAATAGAAAATAACTTTTAAATAGATATTAACAATAGTGAATAGTGATACCAAACCAAAATTATCCAGAAGTACATTCAGGAATTCACTTTTTTTTTTTATTAAAAAAAAAGTTCAAGTTTCAAGTTTTATTTGCCACAATTTATTCGTATTATAATATTTACCAAAAAAACAAAAAAACAAAACAAAACAAAACAAACAAACAAAATGTATTAAAAGTATAGACCGAATCACACTATGGTTGAAAGTGCTATACAAAGTCGTGTGTTTATATCGTTTAAAAATGTTTTGGGTATTTCGTAGAGGGCCCGTCTTGACTTGTGCCATTTTCTAGTCCCAATTACCAGCTGTTTTATTTGAAATCTTATGATATCAATTATCTTACGTCTCACTGTATTTTGTTTGCTTTTTAAATATTTATGATATTTAATTTTAAGAAGTGGTCTGGACCGACAAAGACTACCAAGAGTTGAAGTTTTTGTTTGTTTTCGTCCCACTTACTATTCAATAAAACAGCCATTGTATTTCCGCTTCTGCTGGTTTATTAAATTTGTTACGAAGTCTAAATTTAGCTTTAGCTTTCTCTTTCATTCGAAAGATACGGATGATGTACTATTATCAAGAATAATACAATCTATTAGTATCTAATAATACACTATTCATATGCGTCAGCGTGTTGTCAGGCGATTTTATTGTAAGGTTTGTTTATCATGATGCGGTAGAAATTGTGTTTGTATAAAATTGAATTCGATTCCGCGGCTAACTATGATTACAATAAAAATAATAACGATAGCGATTGAATAATGATAGTCTGAGAATAAAACCAATAAGTTACGACAACCATTTTCACAGCCGTGTTGGTTCGGAACAAATCTGACGGACACTATGTCACGAAAAGTTTTTGATAACCAGTTTGTTTTCGAGGCGATTTGTTTCGAAAAGTATTATGCTAAGTCACACAGACACTTACGTATAGTTACGTCCCGATGCGTCCAAAAATTATTTTCTTTTCTGCGGATCCCCAGTGATGCCTACCCGTCATAGTCAGCAGTGGAAATATTGATAATTTCGTTCATCCAGTAAAACAAAGAAATACATAAGAAATGATAGAATAGAAGATGAAATAATATTTGGACGCAACCGGACGTATCTATACGTAAGTGTCTGTGTGACTGTAGCATTACTAGTATCTACAACGACCATGTAGTAAAAGTTTATATAGAGGGCGTCCTTAAACCACAGTTATCATGGTCCAGATAGGGGGAAATCCTTCCTTTGGCGTCACAAGGTATTGGAGATCATTGATTTTCAATAATCCTATAATTTATTAATCGATGTATAGATATTGTATATGGAGAATCAAGTATAGTGGGGAAAATGATAACAAACTAGTTCAAATTACAATGGATGCAACTGTAATATGTTAATATGCTTATTTTGTAATGTTACTGTGTTATTTTGAGGGACCCATATTCTACAAGTATTCACTTTTTAATGGGTCCCTCCATTTCCATAGGGAATATGAATATATTTTTGTATCCTATCTCAAATTTACAACAAAAAAAATGTATTGATATATGCAGTTGAAGAATTATTTTGTAAATTAAATTATTCAATGTTAAATTGCACGATTCTGTTTTGTTGAAATGTTATTATGATTTCTGGAGAAATGAAAAATAAAGCAGAAATTGAAATTGAAATTAAGAAATATGTAGGCCTTCATGTAATTATATTTTGGGGTACTAGGCCTTTTTTTTTCACTAATCAGAGAATGTTTTAAAGAGATAAGAAATAAAGAAAATTGCAAGTACCAGAATTATCATTCTAACAAGTATATAGAGCTTGCTTTTTTCTGTTTTGTTTTGTTTTGTTTTGTTTTGTTTTGTTTTGTTTTGTTTGCTTTTTTTATCTTTTGTTTGGGTTTTTCAGTTTTCCCAGGGGGTGCTGTTTCCCGTTGTTTTCTTTTTTTTCTTTTTCTTCACTCTTATGTAATATCTTATTGTCATTGTATGTATTGTAATCTTTTTATAAGAAATATGAGATAAACTAAAACCGAAGAGTGTATAAGGATATCTATTTGTGATGACTTTGTTATGTCATTCATCGATTGGTGATGAAATCGTATTGATCGAATAAACCGCGAAATAAACCACAAGAATATTCAAGGGCAGGTTGTTTACATTTCAAAATATCCTCAAAAACACAGAAAGCATTTTGCTTTTCGTGTTACCCTACATCTAAACCCAATCGTTAGCATTTGTTTGCCATCCCGCTCTTTCTCTGATGTACAAATTCTCCCCGTCTCCTTCTTTCTCTGTCTATGTCTCTCTCTCTCTCTCTCTCTCTCTCTCTCTCTCTCTCTGTCTGTCTGTCTGTCTCTCTCTCTCTCTCCCTCTCTCTCTCTCACTCTCTCCCCTTTTCTCCCACTCTATCTCTCTTTCTCTTTCTATGTCAATTTCTTAGTTCTCTTGAGCTCAAAATATACCACCTTAATCTTCATATTATATTACTACTCTTCTTCACACTCTGTTATATTCTCTTTCTCTATCTCTCTTTCTGTCATCTCTCGCTTTGATATTATTTGTATCTCTCTCTCTCTCCTTTTCTCCCACTCTCTCTCTCTCTCTTTCTCTATGTCAATCTCTTAGTTCCCTTGAGCTCAAAATATACCACCTCGATCTTCATATTATCTCACTACTTTCTTCACACTCTGTTATACTCTCTTTCTCTATATCTCTTTCTATCATCTCTCGCTTTGATATTATTTGTATCTCTCTCTCTCTTTTCCATCACTTTCATTCTCTCTCTCTCCTTTTCTCCCACTCTATCTCTCTTTCTCTTTCTATGTCAATCTCTTAGTTCTCTTGAGCTAAAAATATACCACCTTAATCTTCATATTATCTCACTACTTTCTTCACACTCTCTTTCTCTATCTCTCTTTCTATCATATCTCGCTTTGATATTATTTGGACTCTCTCTCTTTTCCATCACTTCATTCTCTCTCTCTCTCTCTCTCTCTCTCTCACACACACACACACACACACACACACCACACACACACACACACACACACTCACCATCTCTTCCAATCACTCTGTATCTGTATCTCACTATATCTATTATAGAAACTTCCATATTTTGCGTCTCCACTTTTTCGAATCTATTTTGATATGTTTGAGGAAAAAAAGTTATAGCACAAATCAATATACAAACCAGATTATATTTGCACATTTATGTTTATTACAGTACTAATACAGCACCTGCTGTACGAAAACATGAATACAATAACAAAATTAATAACGACGAAACCCTTCTATAGAGGTACCACAACTTTAACCCCTGGCGTAACAGTGGTAATTTCTAGTAATTTGGTCCAATAACACTTTTAAACCAAGTAAAAATCGGCGGCAACAAGTCCGTGTTCCTCATAGAAGGTATACCTTCAAATAAATAGATAACCCAACTGACTTCCAGTCCATTTCAGTTCATGTTTTACATACAATTTAAAAAGTTTCTTACAGTTATACGAGAATAAATATTGCTTACAGTTAATTATACCGGATAAACCGACCCAAAATGGACCGATCAAAACATTACACAACCGTGGATGGCAATTTAGTTGTCGGTTAGAACCGCGCGGATCGGTTAGGCGGTATACGGTGCGACAATTTCCTATGTTAACTCGTCTAAAAAAGGATGGACACGTCATTAAATTCACTGTTCTATAATAGACAAATATAACAAAACACATGCAATTCTACGAAGTGAATTGTTACGATAAATCCAAGGACGAATGCGATTTGAACATCGTGTTTTTGTCTGCATAGTCCGGAGAAGTGCAAATAATGTTTAGAGGCTTCACATCTCGAGTTCTAGAAAACATCTTCATTCTTAGTCCCACCTAATCAAATAGACGTGCCTGGATGTTATTGAGTGTGCGGGTCACTAAAATGTAAAGATGGACGAACAATAGACAGCGTTGGTCAAGCAAACAGACCCCTCGCTGACACGAGAATCGGATTTCATTCAAACTGACCACTTATAGGTCTCTCATTGAAAGTTATCGTTATTAATCATAATAAATAAGTTTAGTACAATCGCATATTGACCATTCAGCAATTTCTTATTACTTTATCAATATCAATTTGACCTCGAAACCGTAGTCAGAGAAAGAACCCCCAAAATGACGCTCCTGTTCTCGTCAATATTGCCACAAAAGTTCAAACTGATTATCACTGTTAAATCTACGCTTTTATAATTACATTCGTTCAATAACACTGAATAAAAAAGTTTTAACGTGGAAGACATAAGTGGTAACAAAATAAGCTGCAATCTATAAAAGAGTGTATTGTACTTACATATTTACACTGCTTATATACAAGTGTATGAAGGCACTAACTTAATGAATACTGGCAGTGATAACATAAAACTTTTTTTAAAAATCATATCTTTAAAAAAAAAAGATATTGTGTAAAAGCGAGAGCGCAAAATCCATTAATATCCAAAGACAATCATTATTGATTAAAGAGACATCAGATTATAACATTGTATGTCTACCCCATGGTAGTTGCAGATCCATAATCGAGTAAAAATTTCGCTGAGATAAAAAACAATTATGGTAAAATACGGGGTCTTATCAATCACCGGAAGGGGTGATGTTTTACTATGACGATATTAAGTACATCACTGCAAACGTTTTTGGATGGGTACTAATGCCATGATTCAGCAAATTAACAAAATGAATCATATCTGAAAATCTGGTACATAAATCGTCTTTCACTAATAACAAACTTGATATACCATGCATGCCATGAGCAGATTGTAGTATGTTTCTTTTGTAATCAAACTTATAGATCATAATCATAGTACCTCTCGCTTTTATCTTTACACCCTTGCTTCAGTCCAAATTGCAGAACACAGATCCCTGCGGGACTGTACAATTTACAAGAATGTCCTTTCATAGTCTTTGGTGTGTCCTTGACAGTGTCTTTGAGCATTGTCATTGAGAGTGATTTTGACAATTCTTCTATGCCTCCCGCGCCCTGACTCTCAGTTTGCACTCTCTCCTGGCCTCCCTGGTGTCGAGATACTTGCAGTTGTCCATGTCGGTGATGATCTGTAGCTGCCACTCGCAGCACTTGCTGAACATGGACCTTGAGGCTTTGTTAGGGTAACACTTCTCGACTTTCATCATGAGGGACTTGTATGTCACGTCTGATGGGTGCTGTTGAACGTCTTGGAACTTCATTTTGCGACGGTAAACCTGGTTGTTCTTCTTCTCGACCTGTGACGAGGAAAAAAAAAAATTATATTCCATGATTAATATTTGTGATGTGTATAGATTTCTTAAGCATATCGGAATTTTACAGTGTCGTGATGCTTATCAAACGATGAATAATATTGTGTACCCCTCCAAATAAAATGTTAAAAGCATCATCTGTTAAATATTTTTCGCACATTACATACTGATGGCATTTGGGACCCTTAAGTCCAATGGAAATTTTTAAAAAGATAGCAAGATTGTTTACGGTGCCAACAAGAGTCTCTAAAACGTATAACGAAGTCATACCAAGGTCTACAAAAGGTCGAAACAAGCCGAACATTAGATCAAGCAGCTGTAGTTTCCCTTTCAAATTCAGGTGAATTGAATGACGTCTAAGTATCGGAATGAAATGAAACAGTTATTTAATTCTATTTACCTGCATGAGATCAATGGTACAGTAGAGACCCTTATCAGCAACTTTCTTGCCGATCTTGCAGCACTTGTGTGGGGTGTACTGTCGGTTGTCTCGGGTCAGTTGGTGCTCTGTGATCTCTCTGAAGACCTCACGGTCGTGTTTGATGAGTTCCAGATCTTCAAGCATTTCCTGTGCTGCCTGGCGTTGGTCATCCGGTGAGGGCGGGTCTGTTGAAAGGTCCAGCAGGTCTAGAGGCCATGCGCGCTTTGGCGCAACTGAAACGATACAAAGAAATCAAATTGCATTGTTATAAGGATGATGGAAGATAGCCTTTTGAAAGTTCTCTAAAACATACAATGACAACACTTAGTTTAATTATTAAGGGCAATTTTTTTTTATGTGGCTTTTTTTTTTTTTTGAGGGGGGGGGGTTCCTTTGTACAGCGTTTCTTCTGTAAATCATAAAAAATACTAGTTGTCTATTTTTATCTTTTTTTTTTTTTTTGTATTCATGTTAATTTCTTAGCTTTTATTCTATTTTTTATTATTATTTGTTTTTTTACAAAGTATTTACCCAATTATTATGGCCCCTCTAAATTCGACCAGTTTCACGGATGTGTTTTTGAAAAACTTGCGAAACCGGGGAAGTTTTTTATTGCCATCCTCAGTCCTCACACCCATAATCATCGCCCTTCACCTTCATATCCTCCCCCATACCCTGGGACCTGGGAAGCCCCTGGATCAAAGGTTAGAGGTCAAACGTGTGCGACAAGCATGCATGCTGTTTACAGCTTAGCGACAAGGTGACCTTCACGCATTGAGGAGGTGCTTGCTTATATCACAAAACATATTAATATAGCCAAATTGAACAAATACACCATTAATCAATACAGATGATTGTTATACAACATGAAAGAAGAAAGCAGGGCAGGAGTGAGCATTTAAATTGGTCATATTTGGATCGACAAGGAAGACGAACGAGAGTTTTAAGCGAGCCCCCCCCCCCCACACACACACACACACCTCGGCTAACGCTGAACATTGAAGGGCTATCGAGAATAACGATTCTTTCGTTTGAATTTTCACTTAGTCAAATTGAGGCTATTTTGTTTTAAAAAAAAAAAAAAAAATTTTTTAATGAAGGAAAGCTACGCAACTATAAATATTACTAAAGGTGTAGTTTTCATATAAGTTTCCACGTAAATCAAATCAATACTATCAGCATCACCCATTCATTAAGAGCAATTTCCCATGTAACATTTTAATTACATTTTCGCGTGTAAGACAAAGTCCATTTTCCAAGCTTTGATTCAAGATAAAATACTATACAACTTAACCCTATCGAGGCCCCATTACGACAATGAAACGTAAATATTTTCTGCAATAAATCAGGCTACGTCAAAGTAAATAATTCCAAAGTCTATCACTATCATGGAAAATAACCCCGAGAGAACGAAAAATGTCCATCAAGCTTGTTTATGAAACCCTTCGTTATATTGTAGGTGAACCTTATCTGAATATTTACTCTGTAAATACATTTCACTACGAGTGTGACATCTGATCATAAAATATGTCGCTCTTGTCAAAATAGTTTCAATCTGTGTTGACAAAAAATGACGAGAAAATCGGATGATGGACTTGGAGATGGGTCAAAGAGTATCTCTTATGAAAAATACTAGAGGACAGGCGAACCTACTGCCCCCATTTATAGAGAAGGGTCAAGCAAAACGATTTATTTTATAATTATAGCAAGATTAGATAAATATGATAAACCTGAAGCGAGATGTCAGATAGATGGAGAGAAGCATATTTCATTTGGTTTAAAATGTGTTTGTCCCAAACTTCAACCCAGCTCCAAAACTCCTATAAGCTTCCAAAAACCATAAATAATAGAATTAGATTGTGGTTTCATTTGCCGACACCATAACCCTAATTCTGAGGTTTGATGCTACTTGTTTGGGTGCCAGCATCTATAGAAAGACCCACGGTTAGGAGAAAATGACTTGTTTTGAGAAAAGTGGAGTAGGTCTATAAATTGGCGCTGAATGACGAGTTCAGAATGAAAACGATATTGACAGGAGTGAGATTTCGTTGACGAAAAATAATGGACAGGGGCCAAGTAAATTAATTGATTTTGGTTTTAGTGCTTTAATGTTTTGAAAAGGAGTTTTGACAGCTCTCCCTGGACGGGTGACTCATGGACCAGGGTCGGGGACTACATTTAGCGCGCCAAACAATAAATTTATTTGTGTCCGAACCTCGTGACATATCGATTCCTACAATGACATCTATCGGGGATCGGTTTAAGGAGAAGTGTCGTGGTGTCCATTCTAAGGAAATCTATAAACACAATACTTGTTTGTCATTTAATGAATAGAAGTCAAGCGGAGCGATAACTTTCATTCTAAGATATATAGTGAGTATTCTGAGAAAGGTTTCTATAAATATGAAAGGATAAGGAGTATATTGATATCAAACACCTAAGCTGACGTCATGATGTTTGCTGACGAAAATTAATGTTTTTCAGTGAGATTCGTTACAATACAATGGAACATTTTAGAAGGCCTAATTATTTCGAGGTCATCTTACTTTTACATTTAGATGTGTTTTAGCAAAACATGTTTACTCCTAAACTTTTTAATGTGTACAGTAGTGTAGCAAATGGTGTTGATTTGGCAATTTTAAACCTCTGACTGATTGTTTCTTATCATATGATATATAGGCCCTATAATTTTATGATATATAGCCTTTTAAATTTTACTATCGTTTTAGGCCTACATAGTAAATCAAATCATTATTTTATTTCCTTCCTGTATATTAAATGTCCTTCTTAATACTTTCATTTCGTAAAATATGTCTCAATTTAAAATTATAAATACAATAAATTTTACAATGATAAAACAGCCATCACAACTATAGGCCTATAGTTTATGAAGTCACTTGTATCGTGCACGTGTAATTGTTTGAAAAACACGGATGAATAATTTACCTTGTTTAAAAAGCTTGACATTGTGATGTCTTTCACAAAAAAAGGCCCTCCTCCATAACGAATAGGTCTACAATTACAAAAACATTTTTTTTTTTTTTTTTTTTTTTAATAAAATGAAAAGGATTTTTAATAGGCTCATGCAATAAACAGTTCTACTAAACCCTTATTTATTACAATTCCATATATGGGCCTAAAAACAAGAAATCAACTTTTACTAATGGGTAAAAAAGGGTGATCCCTATAACGACCTCATCATAATTCTCCACAGTGCTAGGCAGGTGCTCTAAACATCAAGCTGTTATTCCCATCCAGGGGTCAAGTTAACTGACAAGGTCAGGTCTCAAGTTGGACTACCCTGGATGGTAGAGTTATATACCGTGCCATGTGAGCAACAATACTGTACTTGGCTTGT
The DNA here is from genome assembly GCA_940671915.1 of Paracentrotus lividus. Lineage (NCBI taxonomy): Eukaryota > Metazoa > Echinodermata > Echinoidea > Camarodonta > Echinidae > Paracentrotus > Paracentrotus lividus. Next base: position 23,723,931 of record CALNVZ010003430.1, on the reverse strand, counting down.
GTTATAAACTATTACATTTTTTCTATTGGGTTACAGAGACGGTGGGGTTGACTTTGAACCACTTTTGTGCTAACTTCATTTGAACGTTCTTTCTTCTAAAGTAAACGTAAATTGATTTAGTGTATACTTCCTTATTCCCTAAACGGTTTTGAATAAATCCACCATTGTAGAATTTAACTTTTTGCTTATAATACAACTTATAAGTCACCTAGAAACATAGCCTGAAAGAACTATAATAAGCAGTAAATACATATCATTAAAAGAAAATGTGATTTTTCTGTTTACGCTTCCGTAAAACTAATAAAGCAGTTAGGAATTTAAATGTGTTATTAAATAAAAGAGGAGACCATTGATCAAGGCCTACGTAACGCTACATGACATGTAAGATAACAACTCACGTGAACAAGATCCTACAATCTATCTCATTTCGTTCAAAATATAACCGAATTGTCTAAACAAAATAGTAATTTTAGAACACTTTTCTGCAAACATTCAAAGTCTAAATAATTATGTTGCTTAGATAACACAAAGATAAAATTACAATTGCGATGACCTAACAAACTATATGTGTATTATATTATTCAATTAATTACCAAATAACATCTAACATTGCATTGTTGAGCGCCTAAATCTTAAACGATATTATTCTGGACATCGTATAATATGAAATGATTTTTTAAAGTATGTGTTTTTTCTTCTTCTTCAAACTACTGCCTGAACAGATAGCCCTACCCCAAAACGGCAGATCAAGTTTGGTAAAACCATAATTATGGGGACCTATCAGTAAACATAATTCCACGTGTATATCACAATTATTTACGACCTCCCCCCCCCTACGTGTAGCAAAAGCTGACACATCACATTGATTAATAAATAAAATACTTTGTAATAGAAGGGTGACATAGTATAAAATATCAACTGGAAGCTATTAAAAGACTTACTTGCTATCGATAATGAGATGAGGACGAAGACCTCAAGAAGAAGAAGCTGAATCTGAACGATGTTCATCTTGGAAGATTGAAATGATTCCTTGAAAAATTGAAGTACTCAAACTTATGATGCAGTGAAGGAAGAACAAACTGGATATTGCAAAAATACAGTTAAGTTATTGAGGAAGAGTTCCTGAGCTGGGTGGAATCGATAAAAACTTTGGTAACAAGTATTCGTAATAAAAATATTCAAAGGGTAAGGTCTTCACTTGTTGGTCTAGGATCGACTGACGAAAAATTGATAACCACTGAAGATCGACTTGGCTATTTATACCCATTTACGATCGGCTGTGGGGCTATCCTATTATACAGCCCCGTGTTTTGCGGTTTCACCAGAATGAAAACAAGTTTTGTTTGCCTGGGAATAAGTCAAGGACCTGCTGTCAATAAAGACTATTCTCACCGCCCGACCAATCACGTCGACGCAGGTGGGAGCTGGAACGATCGCTGTGATTCTATTGGCTGATGCGGTTGTCAGTCATTGCTGCTAGGCTCGGTGCTCGCGGGTTTTCAGCATAATAAAGGAGAAAAGGGGCGTGTTGCTTTTGTGAAGTCGGCAGGTGGGTTCCCCAGGGGTCAGTTTCAGCCCCTTTTTTCTTTTCAGTATCCGTCAACAAGACGAGAAAATTATTATGGAACTAAAAGCTGTTTGTAGCTTGTTTCTCCACGTGTAATGATTCGATACAACATACAGAAAACACGGAAGAAGGCAATTTGAAAACGGGTAACCCACGTTTAATTGCAGTTTTCATAACGCACAACTTCTTTGATTAAGTAGCGTCGGTTTTCTCTTGATTGTTATATTTATTTGTGAAACATTCATTTATATGAAACAGTACTGCACGGGGAGTAATTAAAGTGCTATTTAAGAGGGCAAATGCATTATTTCTGTCTATACGTTCAGTAGCTCGTCTGAGCCACAGTCTCCCATTCTCATGATCAAAACGACTATACAGTATACTCCGCCGCTAATTATACCAAACACTACAACTACTTTTCCGATAGATTGTCCTCAAATTACAAGGATATTTTACAAGCTGTAAATAAATGGTGTGATTATTACCTTGTCTAGTATCCATTTAACTCTTCTCTTGTTCATTTGACGATTATGACTTTGGGTTAATAATCTAGAGGCTATTGACGCGCTTTAGCCGGATTTGTTACAGTTAACTTACAGACACCATAGACGGGAAGCCATGTCGCTTTTATTGTGTTTTCCCTTTATTTCATCATCAATATAACCGATTAGGAAAAAGCGATTATTATATAGAGAGTCAGCCGAAAGCAGATCGATATTGTGCTTTTGACCGTCATTAAAGTTCTTGGTAACCAAATCAGACATTCTAAGTGAATAAAAGGGGGCGATACCTTGTTGAAAAACTACGACCATCCCGAAGATTTTTAAATACGTTGTATATATAGGTGTCTCACTTTAGCCTACATTGGAGAATGATTTATCAAAAAATCAGATATGTAGCAAAATAATATATTTTGATTTTAAAACGAATTTTTAGTAAACGCTATTTATTTAATATATAAATCTGTGGCGGATGGAGGCGAGGGCCATAATCGGAAACCAGCATTGACAGCAAATGTTAAAATCCTAAAAATTTTACTGGTGCCCCCCTATTTTCCAAAATTTCGGACTGTACCCTTTATTTTCAATATCCTGGATTTGCCACTAGAATTTTTCCTTTGGAAGTCCTCTTCGTGGTAAATTCGCCCTTGTATGTGGGTGGTGTCGCCCACCCCCCCCCCCAAAAAAAAAGAGAAAAAAATTAAAAAAACGAAAGTATGTATATCGTAATGTTATGACAAGCATTTATAATAAGAAAATTAAATTTTAAAAAATCATAAGAATTTCCGTACCAGTTACATGAGTGGCGTGGACCATGTTGACTAAACGTTAATGCATACATCCGACCGGAACGATTAATGCTATACAATGTAACCTACTTAATCATTTTAATTGAGTACCAGAAGCAAACAACTCCATCATTAAACAATCTAAACGTAAAATCTGATAATTGACAGCTTAAAGATAAATCATCGTTAATCTAAATAAAAAATACTAATTTAAGCGAACTTTAAGATTGTAAACATGGTGATGTGTAAAAAAGGATATGATAATGTACATATTTTAGATGCTCCTATTTATATATCTTTGTATTTATTTATTTCTTTATGTATTTTTATACATCGTTTTCACAAAGGAGCCTATACTGTAACAAGCATAGCTTTTAACTTAGGCTCCTGCATATTTCTATCTTTCTTACTACTGATGTCATTCATCTTATAATTTATCAAATAATGTATATTATCATTGAAATGACATATAATTTTTGTTTTTATTATTGTTTGATTGGAATATGTAAATAAAACTGAACTGAACTGAACTGAACTGAAGGTAAGTTTGACTCTCTGGCAGATCGAGATGGAAGAGAAATGGCTCATAAACTCGTTGAAAACGAGTTACCCAAAAGTTGAATAGATAATAATGGGGGGGGGGACAGGAAATTTAAGAAAATTTTATCAATTTTATCAATATGAATTAAGAAATTTTATGTAACGTTCATTGATGAATTAATAAAAATACAACATTCAAAGGTAATGGGCTCACTAAATAGTTTATAACATTGGAATACCAAATTTCACATTAAAAAAAATATATATATTGTTCAGTTGTTGGTAGCATATAATCACCATGATCACCAGAAAGGTTGATGAAACTCGTGACTAAAAAAACCCCGAAGAAATTATAGGGATGTGAACAGTAATTTGAGAACACATGTATCTCTATTAACTTTGTTATCCAGTTTCGATATTTCATATATTTATTAGGGAGCAAAACGAAGAGAATGAGGGAAGAGGCGAGAAAGAATTTCCGGTAGATGTTTGACATCACTTCTAATTTTCAGTTTGACAATGTTTGACGTTTAATGAAGTCAATAATCTTCAAACTAAGATCCTTTAAATTCACAATGTACATACCCACTCGTATGTTTTGTTGTGTTGTTTACTGTGGTCATTTTATTACATCCTAATCCACTCCCCAATGCTAGTCGACTTAATTAGTGGTGAGGAAATTTAATGAACTCATACCACCAAGTATATTTACAACGTCCGTTTTCCATCACATTTTTGTTTAATATAATTTTACTCTCAAGTTTTAAGCGCAAATGCAAATGCATTTTCTTTAAAATTTGTTTCTCCGGAAATTTACTGGATTAGAATCATTCATAAATTGACTTTTTAATCAAAGAGTCTTTCGCTTCAGAATAACCGTTGATTCAAACCAAATTATCTCACTTTCATTGAGTAGCCTATATATATTCAATTCGTTTATGTGTGGTGATAGTAAATAATTTGCTGTTTCTCGATTCAATGAGTTGTGAGAAAGAAAAAGTTAGCCCTAACTGAAAATTAGTTGATTTTTATAAAAAATCGAAAACAAATTTGCCGGATTTTCTTCACTTAGGCCTACAATGTTTTTACAAATTTTCTATTTGTATATAAACTCATGAATTTAAAATTCATGATTGACTTCCCCCTTTGAACATGCATGGACTACATCATACATATGACATTAATAAATTACGAGTCGTACGTGCTGGGTGTGTATTGAAGAAGCTGATGATTGGCACACGGCATAAAAGAGAATGCAGAAAAAAAGGCGGGAATACGTGAATAGCCTGACCAAGCCGAAAAGAAATATGGTTGCACGTTCAAAATTAATGTACCTTGTTATCACGTAAACATCTTTTATTGTCTTTTGAACAGTCCGAATGTTCACTTTCTGTTTCTTCATCTGTTTTGCTTTGTACATGGAGCGCCTTTACCACGGTAAAAAGAAAACAGTGGCGAATCTAGGGCACAATAGGCGCACGCCATTATTTTTATTCATTTTTTTGATTTATTCATTCATTTTTTTATTTTTCATTTATTCATTTTTTATTTTTTTTATATTTTTATCTATTATTTATTTTTATTTTATTTTTTATTTCTTTATTTATTTATTTATTTATTATTTATTTATTTATTTATTATTTTATTTGTATTTTATTTTAATTTATTTTTATTTATTTATTTTATTATTTTTTATTATTATTATTATTATTATTTTTTTTTTTTTTTTTGGGGGGGGGGGGTAGGGAAACCATAAGAAACGCATGTTTATTATGAGAAAATGTTCGGGTTCCCTGCTGTATTTCAGATTTTCCGATTATCCCCTCCCATTTTTTCAAATCCTGAATCAGCTGATGTAAAAATGAATCATCGTTTTGAATTTATTATGACAAATGTTTTTCTCATGATCCTCTCTTTCTTTTTCTCTCCTTGTTTGTCTCTCACTTGGTCCATTTCATATCGATTTTTTCTCTTTGTTACATACCCAACATCACTGTTCAGCAGACTAAATCATTTACCATACCCCATCATGTCATGATCCATTATTTAATTAGAATGACCATGATTCATGAATTTATTATCACCCTGATGAACCGACAAACTATTACTAATAGTCAAAATATTTTGAAATTTGATGCTGGCTTTTTTTTTTTTTTTTTGCATGTACATTAAATTAATAGTTTTTTAGAACCCATTTCATCAAATCAAAGTATATAGAATAAAGACGAACTCCTACTTATTGGAAATGTACAACTACATTTGTCGGCAAAACAGGTCCGCCCTTCCCTTCTTCAAATTTTTCTGTACTTTCATCATCTCACCTGTTATCGTTCATGGTGGGGAAACCCAGCTTTCCCAGTATCTTAATAAAATCGTATTAAAAAAAAAAGAAAACAAAAGATAGTTCCACTTATTCCACTTTCATATTTGCACCAATTGCTCATTGCTGGGGAAAACCCAGCATTCTCAATGTTTTATTTGCAGTTCAGTGAAGAATCGAATTATAAAAGTCATTCAAACAATCACAAAAATTAAAACCATTGAAAACCAATAAAGCTAAATCCTGTTAAAGAAATAGGAACACAGCATATCTGATTTTATAACAAAGAAAGATAGGAACAATGTAATAGGCAATTTAATAAACATTAAAAAGTAATCTGAACCTATATTTTGTATCGAATTTATTCAATTTAATAATTATTTAAAAGCCTCCTATGGGCTAAATAAAATTGCTTCTTATAAGAAAAGCATATCGGTTTACAAAAAGGACGTGTCTACCATTTTGTCTACACTAAAAATGCAAAATTCTATTAACTTTTTATCGAGTGTTCGATTAAGACTGCCTAATCACTACCCTTTAAACATTTCAAAGCTTATTATAACCAACAACACCTTTAGTAGTGATTTTAATCCCGCCCCATTGTAAAAGTGTGTCAGATTTGAAGCCTCCTAATCGGTTTCATCAAAATGACAATATTGCGTCTTTAATAGCAATTATAATCACAATCCGTTATTCTATATAGTTAGAAGAATAAGCGTCTGATTTCCAGGCGCAACAACCCCACCCCCCCCCCCTCAAAAAAGGTTTAGAAAAAACAACAACAACAAAAAACCTTCAAAATCAGGCTTGATAGATACTGGAAGGAACAGCACTACATCTCCCATTACTCTAATTGATGACGTCTCTGACATAGAATCTGATGCAACCTCTTGCCCTATTGTCTCCTTGAAATTGAAACTAAATCTGACAAATAATGTGAAGAGTACAATAATGTACTGAGCTGACAAGAAGATAGACCTGGAAGCTCGACTGCTATCCTGCATTCTTCCAGTATTTGCGGTAAAGGTAAAGGTAAAGGTAAAACAAAACGGGGAGACCCGAAAAGCGAAGGACAAAAGTGGTCTCCAAAGACATATGGGAGAAAAATAAAATTGATGCCCAATATTGGGGGAGAGATAAACTTTCTTTTCTTTTTTTTTTTTTTTTTTTTTTTTGATTGATTTTTTTAAATGACTGCTACTAAAAAACAATAATAAACATGTTGAAAATTAATTTTGTTTTCATATTTCAGTTTGGGTGTAACACCAACCGTGATTGTAATGAAGTCACGTAAAGAAACGGATATGGTCTATTGGCTTGTTAAGATACAGAAGGGCGATAGAGCAATATTTAACACCCTTATGCCTTTCTGGAGTGGAACATTATGATTTTGTCAGTATATTTGCAAAAGGAAGGAAGTGTGCATTGAATAAATCACTCGCCGAGCCCCCATGTCCATATTCGTTAGCATACTGGATCCGCGGATGAGAGCAAACACAACCAGTAATGTGACATGATGAAATATAGATTAGGGCCTATGCATTCGAATGGTCCACCCACATAACTAAAATAAAGGAGATCCAGAAATACGATATTATCGTCCGAAACGTTTATTAAGTTTGTTTTAAGTGTTTAAGTATAGGCCTAAAGTCAATTTTATGACACGATTCCATAACCATTATGAATATACTATTGGTCTATTTTTTTCATTGAAAAAATAATTCTGTGTGACGTTAGTAGATAATTTAATCACAATATACGTTGTATTAATGTTTTAAATCAGGGATAAATAATAAGCTAACTTCTAGTTCAAATCTATTATGCATACGGAAGTCCTATAAGTACGGCATTTCGGTCTACATGTTTGCATACAGCATGAACGATGTTAGGACCAGGGTCTCTAATCCTCTATTGATAGGTGTCCATGTTTAACGAGCTTAGGGAGGGATGAAAGCGTCAATGATTATCCTAATGAATGAAGTTGTCTCAAAGCTCTTTAAGAGTGTATTATGCTCATTGTTAGGCTGATGATTAGACGAATTAGACATTCTGATTAGAGTCTGTCTGGTTCTCAGTCGCACGTGTGTGTACTAGTATGAGAAACTTATCACCTTAAGTGCCACGCCCCTATTAGGATGTCACTATAAGCACCGTTCGTTCAACACACGTCATAAATTTGTATCCATTAAATTACATTAAATTAAATTAAAATTGCATTATTTAATTCGGTAAAAGATAAACGTCAAGATAAAACCATTACCGCATATACAACGAGAGGATATTGCATAAGATATCGGGATTGCCTTAAAAAAAGAAATGAATAAAATAAAGAAGAAGAAGAAGATACGAACACTTGAAAATGAGCAACGGAAAGCTTTTTAAAGAGAGAGAGAGAGAGAGAGAGAGAGAGAGAGAGAGAGAGAGATTAACATGGACATGCTTAAATAATATTCACATAATGATATTACATGATTATCAGATATACCATTATGGAATACTTTAAAGTAGAAATCCAACAGAAAATTCTTATGTCCACGCACCTTATACATACACCCTTTTGGATATTTGTGTATCCGACATACTTATAACAAATATTAGTTATTACCAATAATATTTTAAATTATCTATTCAAAAATAAAGAGGGATTGATCATTAAATATTACTGGTTAGACGGAGGCCCTATGTCAAGCGAAAAATTGGCTCGGCTCATTTGAAGAACAAGAATGGTTACAAATGCCCCGTTTAGCTTCAAGCCACTTTAAATTGCTCTTTGAGAAAATTTTCTGCTCGAACTTGCGTGACATATACGGGAATTCGGTCAAATTTATGATTTGGCTTTACGTCATAATAACTGATCACCCTTTTGAAATCAGTCGAAACCCATATTTTCAGGTGACGGTGTGGAGAATTTTCTGATTTTCCTCCCCTTCAAAATAATGCTGGCTATCAATTGAACCCCCCCCCCTTCCCCGTCATCATTGCAGTATAACACCATAAGACCAGTGAAGGTTATTCTTTCAAAAGGACTTCAAATCAATTAAACCAAACCATGTGCACACCTATGGATGAAGCTTTTATCTTCTTAATATGCAGCTACAAGGTGTTACAGAATGAAGCTTTTATTTAACAAAGCGATCCCATTATTCTAAATAATCATTTAAATACTCTCCAGTCTAGACGTTATTGTGCGAGTAACAATGGGCGGGGTCAGAATAAGGGGGTGTCTAGCTTACCCCTCTGTATCCCATTACCAAGCCCCATCCATATATCCATTGTTTTCCGGGGAGGATTATATCAGAAAGTTTCTCAGAAGTCAGAAACCAGACATAGAATTAGATCAAAAATAATGACGAATAAGACAAGGGCAGACAGTCGGATATTTCATAGACCATGAATGGGCGTTATAAGTATAGCCTCAAAAATACATTTATCAAAATTTTTTTTCGACCTTGAAAACAAGATGGGGATGCACGAATATAGGCCTATATTTCGATGCATGAGTAATTTCATGAGTGTACGGTTTCCATAGTGGAACAGGTATCAATGTTTTGTGTTTCTTCTTCTTCTCCTCCTCCTTCTTCTTCTCCTCCTCCTTCTTCTTCTTCCATTCTTCTTCTTCTTCTGCTTCTTCTTCTTCTTCTTCTTCTTCTTATTCTTATTCTTCTTCTTCTCCTCCTCCTTCTTCTTCTCCTCCTCCTCCTTCTTCTTCTTCTTCTTCTTCTTCTTATTCTTCTTCTTTTTCTTCTTCTTCTTATTCTCCTCCTTCTTCTTCTTCTACTTCTTCTTCTTCTTCTACTTCTTCTAAGTGAAACTTTTTTTTTTGTCATCAGATAAATATATCTCCTAATTATATATTTCTAGCCAATTTCACTCTTTGTTCAAAATTTAAGAGAAATACTTATAGGTAAAATGAGTGAGAAAATATACTTTGAGAAAAGAGAAAAGCAAGCAAGTAAGGTCATATTTTAATGGGGCATATTTAGTACAGATGGTTTAGAAAGTACTTAGGTCACTGGGTAAATGGTCATCTTTTAGCTAAAAATAAAAATCGGAATCAGTCTTGCTCAAAACAAGTTATGTTTCGAAAACAGCAGATGTTACTGTCATCGGGACAGCACAGATCATCTTCTTTCTTCACTCGAAACATGATATACATCATCGCAACAAGAGCATCGTTACCATAGCAACAAAGTAACTACTGAAAATCTTTTCCCATAACCCTGCTCATCATTCCCAGTGACCCTTAGTCGAGCTGAGAGCTAAAAGGACCTTCTCTCATGAACTTGAACGTAGTTGTTAACGCCTTTTCACTTTCACTCATCCATCTTTTTCTCATTGTCTGATGTGTCCTTCTTGGATAATGGTCGTTAATGAGGGCAAGCTGTATATAGATGCTCTTTGACATCCAAACTTGAAAACAGACTTGATATATCACTTTCTCACAATCCTCACAGTTTTTTTCCTCATCAGAGAGAAACTTGATAAATAACAGAAAATTATGAGTATCTGAATGCATTTAGGGAGCAAACACTCCAGGGTCCCATCTCAGAAAGAATAAATAAGTTCGAAAACCTCACATTTGCAATGTCTTTAGACCCCCCCCCCCCTCCTTCAACTCTTCTATTAATACCAACTTTCGAATAATTATTTTTTACAGCAAATAACATGTTCGATGTGATTTAGAATGGCAAAGTTCTCTGCACTAACACTAGTCATAGGCCTAATACGAGCGCGAAGCGCGGGCCAAATTTTTCTTATGCGGTAACGGGCGATTCTTTGAAAAGTGAACCTTTTTGGGAAAAAATAAAGTTTGTCCTTTTTGTTTTTAGCTGCCCATTTATTAGATATGTCTTGAGGTTTCAGAAAGCATTTTTTATTTACTTAATTACAAATTTCAATGCATTTGGCATAATATTACATGCAAAATTTGGAGATGAAAATGGGTACGTAAAATATCATTTGTTGACCTGACTTGATTGATATATTCTGGTTCTTCCTTACTTGATATTGGGGTCATTAACCTTTTTTAACTCATTCCCCTTTATGTTAATGAAAAAATGTGGGGTTGTTGAATTTGATTGTTTTTTAATGATCAATTAATAAAGAATCAATTGCCATCAATGTCACAACACGTGACGGCCACAACAGAAAAGTTACGCCCCCCGAAACATGGTTTCCATTTTTTTACAATTTTTTTCCAAAGCTAGATATAATTGGCCTTGCATTCACCAAAATGAGCCCATGATAGCTTTAATTAGTTATTATTACTTTGAAATTGGGTCAAACGTGACCCACGGGTCACGTGGTGGGGTGACAAACTATGGTCATGCCTATAAAAGGGACCAGGCTTTCGGCCATTCTTTTGAAAAGTGAACCTTTTGGGAAAAAATTTTTGCTTTTTGATTTAAGCTGCATATTCAAATGAGCAATGTCTGAAGTTTTCATGAACTGATGTTTTTCGTGATTTTTGCAATTGTTATGCTATTGCATAATAACATAAAGGATATAAAAGGAAAAAACGGTAAATAAATATCAATTTTTTTACTTGACTGGAATGGATATGCCTGATTTCTTACTTGGATTACTGTCATTATATTATTATTTTCACTACCTTTTAATCTAACCCAAAATAAATGTTGTTAAATTATTATATTTTAGATTCAACCCTGGAAATGAATTGCCTCAAAATGCCACAAACGGTAACCAGAACACACAAGGTTTATGCCCCGTCTTAACAATGGCTCGGGTATTATCATAAATTATTTTTTCAAAGCTAGATTTATGTACCTTGGCATCTAACTATATGAATCCATGCAAGTTTTATTTTTTTGATTATTGATTGCCAACAAATTGGGTCACACACGTGACCCGCTGGGTGGGGGTCAAATAATTGATTATTTTCACTTTCATTGGCTGAAATTATTTAATTTAGCATTATTTGCTCCATGGTTTTGCAATAATTTTGCGAAAAAAAAACAACAAAAACAAACAAAAACAAACAAAAGTTCGAAAAGGAAATACATAAGAAATCTCAAAACAATGAAATCACAAGGAATTTGTTTTCGATATCAATTTTTTTTCGTACAGGTTTAGGTCCTATAAAGATTTGCAAACCACAATTAGCATTCAGAGCTGTTTATTTTGTATTTAGAAACAAAAATTATGGATTTTATGCAATGCGTTAAATTAGCATAATTAATTTCATAAAAATAAATAATTATAATTCATAGGGAAATTAAAATGCCTTTCTTTAGTTATTCACACTACATCGTGCAAATTTCCGGCCGCTCGCGGCGATCAACTTGAGCCAAAGTTCTTATAGGGGGGCATCCAATGCCCCCCTCCCTTTACCGCCCCTCCCCAGCCTTTGACAGCTACAAACCCCCCATTGACTTGACTAGGGTTGGTTTCATAATTTTTTTACCACAGCGGGAATATAGTAATTGCTCAAAATGGTAACATTTATTGATAATACATAATAAATTTCATTTTCTTGTAACAATTTGCCATAAGGTACCACAGTTGGACCCACATAATGTCACACACGTGACCCGACATCACGATAAAATTAAAGTAAAAAAGAATGTAGAGATATCTTGCCATCAGTTGGTAGTTTTTGGTTACAGGTCCATAATGTGGTCCTCACAGCAGTAGAACATTTATCTATTTTTAAACTCACAGGGATTTAAAATGAAATTGAACATTTCAAAATCATATGCTGTTTCTGTAGAGTCATCACACTGACCATCTTTTGAACCTCTGACTTGAAGCATATTTTGTAAATATCAAAAATATTTTCAAATGATAGCCAACAAATATTTAGGCATGATATAAACATTAAATAAGTTATATTTTAATGATTTTAGAGTATTAGCCATTCAAGTAAGATTGCTAATTTTGGTCCACAACGTTGACAAGGAAATTGGGTCTAAATTGAATTTTTATCTTATTTTGTTATATTCCTTTGGGGGGGGGGGTAAACGGGGAAAAATTAATAAAAATTATCATCAATACCACCACCACCATCATCATCATCGTCATCATCATCATCATCACCATTACCATCACCAGCACCATCGCAATCATCATCATCATCATCATTATCATCACCATCATTACCATTATCACAATCCTCATCATCATCACCGGAAAGGAATATATTTTGAAGCATTAGTATTTCACGGCGAGCTATTATTCTATTCTGCCGTTTGAGATACTTATTATAGTACATGAGGTGGCTGTCGGCATACAGGCTTCTATCGAACTTGTAGAACAATGATCATCATTGTCGTCTATGAAGGTATAAATAAAACACCGATCGATATGTTTTCAATGATTATCAGTCACATTACATACCAAAATCGATTCCAAACCAACCAGCAATAGGTCTATGCCATAGTCTCAACCGATCGCGAATGATTTTGCCGAGTCCTGCAATTCCTTGTGTTTCACCATGACTGTATCAGCATACGGCCAATGTTTATCGGGGAAGGGGGGGGGCAAACTTAAAAAAGATAAATAAAATAAAAATAAAAAATCACGGGCATTTCCGTGCGTCCAACGCAAGAAGTTTCGGCATAATCCGTCACAACCTAGGCGCAGATATAGGTGAAAGACCGATAGTAACTTTCATAACTTTCCCTTCTCTTTTTGGTCCGGTATTGGTTTGGGGTCTGTCTCCGGCTATGGGACAAGGACGTAGAAGTAGGCTCGTTGTTCCGAAGATTCGTAATTATGGCCTGTTAACAAAGTTGGTCCGAACGTGAAATAGTGTTCGTTAATCTGAAACTGAAATAGGGTTTATTAATCCGGAATGAAATGTGGTTCGTTAATCCGAAACAGAATTAAAGCTCATTGTTCCAAAAATTAAATATGGTTCGTTATTCCGAAAGTAAAATAGGTTTCGTTATTCCAAAAATGAAATAGGGTTCTGATGGTTCGTCGTTCACAAACCCCATTCATAACCCTACTCCTTCTCGATATTACATGTATTAACGAACTTGATTATATCATTTGGGCATAATATTTTGACTATTGGACCGAAATGTTAGAATAAACTAACCTTCATTCTCATTAATACACTATCAAACAACGAGCATCCCCAACAGACCAGTTTACTTCGTTATTACAATCCATGTTTCTTTCCTGGCGACATAGTAACAATGTATTCAAACAACCTGTAATAAAAGAATGAACTACAATACATGGAATCCAGTTTGCCTAATTTAGTTGTTGCTATGTCAGAAAAGCCTCGGCAAGATTTCAGGTTGTCAAGAGCAACCTTTGTATAAAAAGTATGCATAAAACTTGAATATGTTAGTAAACTGGTCTATTGATTTCACTCGTTTGCTACATCTTCCTACAAGTTAACATTGCATTACACGGTAGATATGTTTTGTACCATGTCTATCGATTATCCATGTTTTGGAAGTCGAGTTTGTATCCATCCGATTCCGGTTTGAAAACTAGTTTGCATGATGCATTGAAGCTCACATTACAGCAGAGTCCCACCAGTGAAACCAACCTCCCGAACCGACACCAAACCGAACAAAATATTACATTACCACGAATGGCAAGCTACAGAGGTCAGTTTCATTTGTGTGACTCGGCTATTACCCTTGTGGTCGATCTGCCCGATCCATTGGGGGTAAGTTGGGGGTGTGTCGGGGGCACGGCACTGACCTGGGACGTAACAATACACCTATTCACAGGAGAGGGTACATCTGATAAACACGTACCTGGTAATAACGATTCAGATCAATACAATGGTTATTGTACGTAGCAAATAAAATGCTGCTCGGGGTCCCGGAGAAAAGGGGGATACAACTATTGGAGCACGAGCAAGTACGGTAAATAGTTTTAAATACGTTAGGTTAGGCTCTGTCATGATACACGTGCATTATCACGTTTCCGAATGGACGGTTGCCAAAACCCAAGGAGAAAACAATTCTATATATACGAAATAGTAAAATGAGAGGAGCAATATGCCTAATACTTTTAAAAGTTTCATCAAAATCGGTTATAAAATAGAGATAAGTGGGAATTTGAAAAGTCTCGTTAATATACTTTTGATCGATATCATGTTTATGGGGATCTTCAAATTAGCATAATTGCTGCCAACTAGTCTTCATCCATTTTATAATTTAATAGAACATTTTTGTAAAAATAATTTATAGCACCCCAAGGAATTCACCTTAAAATAATCAGTCTAAAAATCAATAAAGACCTTTAATTTAGATATTTTGTTCGCAAAGAATATGTTACTGAGTTTTATCAGGAGATTTCGCATTATGTATGATCACAAGACTTCCAGTGCGTAGGATATGCGCATGAACTAAACTATCTACTATTATATTTGGCAGATCATAAATGTCATCAATGGATACCATCTTGTATATCTTTGAAATTATAATTGTGCACCCATCCCCTGGGTGTCTCTGACCCGCCTCTGACCCGACAGTCACCCGACAAAACACGACCACGTCATCCCCCTTGTCCCTAGTCGAATTAAATTTAGATCAAAAGCCATCACGGTCTATTTCCTTTTTAGACAAAAGATTCATCAACTATACATATTTATGAAATCAACGAGCCATAACAGCCATGCAAATAGAATGCAAATAAAAAGAGGGTAAAACATGATTTTAATTAAAGCTAGGGAATAGTTTTCGTAAAAATAAAAAAATGCAAACTTTCAAAGTTTAAATTAACTGTTGAATTGAATGAAAGATGGCAAATTATATGATAAATCACATATCATGATTATGTGAAGAATATTAAAACCCACTGTGATAATACAAATGCAATAATTCAGGCTCACTGAAAATTACATCTTTTGACATTAGGCCTATATAAAACAGGACATCAAAACATGAGAGGGGATGAAAGCGTCAATATCTTTGTATAAAGCTTTCCGACACACCGGTAATCATATCAGCTATATGAGAAGATTGCTGTTCTTTGCCGATAGAATGTTCTAAATCTGATATAACGGTCATATTTCAATTTTCACAAAGATTTGGTGTAACGGTTAGGGTGGTATCTCACTTCGCGGAGACGTCTCCGCAACAGAAAAGAACGGATAAAAATAAAAATAAATATAAAACGGATAAAAAGTGTTAGAAACGTCTCCGATATTTTGGGGGAAAAAAGTCTGAAGTAGTCCCAAATCTGTCTCCGAAACTCAGGAGACGTCTGCGATACTTTTTATCCGTCGCGGAGACGTCTCCGCGAAGTGAGATACCATCTGCTTGAGTTGATTAGAGTCAGCAGCGTAAATCCGTGTCGAGGAGTGGGGGGGATGAGCGAAAAATTTTGCCAACTTCTCGCGATTTTGTTTGACATACACAAGCACTAGTGTATACAAGGAACGTTTTTAATACCCATATTAGCATTAGAGAGGGTTTGTCTTTGAAAAGTAATGCGAGCGCGAAGCGCGAGTCGAAAATTTTAAGCTAAAAATTTGAGATATTTGTGCATTAGGCTACAGATCCGATTTAGTATCAGCGAGCGCGAAGCGCGAGCCGAAAATTTTAAGCTGAAATTGGAAATATTTGTGCATTATAGATCCTATAGGGCCTATAGTATCCACGAGCGCAAAAATAAGAAAATATATATATAGCGGAGGCGGCGGAACCGATTAGAAAGTCGGGGTCACGATGGAAAATTGCTTTTTTTTTTCTGAAAAGGGGGACACTTTAGATCAGAGGCATATACCTAAAGAGAAATGTATTCGGGAGAGGGAGGGGGTACGAAGAAAATTTGTTATTGAATGTATGCTTTTAAGAATCTTATTGGCTGCCTTGATTACTGTTCATCTTAATAATGATTGAAAAGGTAATGCGAGCGCGAAGCGCGAGTCGAAAATTTTAAGCTTATAATTAGAAATATTTATATAATTTTTATCTGATTTAGTATCAGCGAGCGCGAAGCGCTAGCCGAAAATTTTGAGCTCAAAGTTTGATTTAATTGTGCATGATATTCCCTTTTTAGTATCTTATTTTGAAGATACAATTTTCATTTTACGTGCAGATGATGCTTTGTTAAAGACCGGTGATAAAAACAAATCACAATCTTTGCTATGAAAATTTTTGAGACTGCAGGCCCAAAGCCCTCCATCAACCTAGTCCGTACACAACTACTAGTACATTAATGTTTTTGATTGTCGAGAACACCCTTTCCAAAGGTTTGTCCCCAGACGAGGGCATTGGATCAAACCTTTTTATTTAGCCTACTGATTGTTACTTAGTGCGAGGTCGCATAGCGACCGAGCAAGAAAAATTGGGGGTTTTTGGAGTTAAAAAGAGGCACTTTGTAGTATTAAAAGCGCTATTTTAACCAATAACACAATTATGTAGTTATTTTTTCCCATTTCTTTCTTGAAAACTGGGGGGGGGGGATGTTTGTACAGGGCATCCCCCTCTCTTCAAAATCTGGGGGGATGTATCCCCCCCCCATCCCCCCCCCCGGGATTTACGCCAGTGATTAGAGTGTTCCATAAGAGAGCAATACTTGATGTCATTTATTGAATCTTACCAAAACCATACCCATGCTAGGCATCCATGACATTAATTTGAGCTTCCTCAAAATTTGAAAACATTCACCTCCACTCCGCCCCCAAAAGAGACATGTATCATAAAAAATAATGCTGCTTTCAAAATGTCGAACACATTTGACATTAGTTAAAAAATGATGTCGAACTTTCAAAATGTCATATCGAATTTGGGTAATTAGTTGGCGGCTGCGATTTTTCATGTTCTCTCCATCTCTCCCTTTCTTTTGCTGATATGATCCAGTTTATCCAGATTATGAAAATGAACAAACAGGAGACAAATCACATGAAACAAATTATCGAAAGGTGGTTTAAAAACACAAACAAAGGAAATCAAAATTGTTTAATACTGAATTAATATTAGAAAGGCGGTATATAAATGAAGATGTCCTAAAAGTTTTTAAATGATAAACTTCCATTTTGAGAAATATGCCCCTAATTTCTCTCTAATTTCATGATTCCTTTATATCTGAAACAAGGAATAAGAAAAATTGGCATAGTTCCTTCCACATTTGTTTGACAAGTGTCATTATAACATATGGCTTTTAACCAAATTCACCCTTACATTTAGTTCCGCAGTCTCGACACCCTAGCTTTACCTCTCCCCTGATTTTCGTTAGCGTTCATATCCAGAAGCGAATAGTTGAAAGTCACTTTCTAGTATTTACGTCACATTTCGGGGGCAGTAAAGGTTTAACAAACTTTTCTTTTTTTTTTTTTTTTTTTTTTTTTTTTTTTTTGCTGCAAAAATTAAAGCCCTCCAAACATGACTGTGAGGAAAAAAATAGAGGCTTCGGCCTATCGTGTTCATGCATGATGACATTCAGCTACCTTATAGAATATTGAATCAATAATCAATTATTGAAATTGGTCAGTTGTCAAAATATTGCAACATTTTCCTTTTCTTTCAAGTGGATGACAATTGAAACTTGAAACTTGAAACTTTTTTTTTTGCAGTCATATGAAGCAAGGATGAGTAAAGGTGGGGTTCACCCTTGTCGATTTAGTAGAGTTTAAAGGGGAATCGTTTCAGAGCCCCCTTCTTGGTTTATGTTTTGGGGAGGTCAACTCCATTCACTTGTAATCCTCATCTGTCTCCTCCCATCATTATAATCATCATCGTCCGCCTCGCCATTATCATCACAATTATCATCATCATCCTCATCACCATAATCATCTTTATCCCCACGACCATCATCATCTTCGTCCCCACAACCACCCGCAACAACACCGCCACTACCACCACCACCACCACCACCACCATCATCATCATCATCTTCTTCATCACCACAAACACACGCAACACCACCACCATCACCACCAACGACAACACCACCACCACCACCATCATCACCATCATCATCATCATCACCACCACTACCACTATTCTTCTCCATCACCGCAATCATCGAAATCAGCATGAAAAAAAAACACCCTCGTAATAACCTCAATATTCAAATCTGTAATTCTTTTATGGGGTATGGGTTACTAGAAACACTTTTGTAGGTACAACTTTCAACGAGTTATAAGCTGGAGCTAGACAGTTTCCATTGCGTTCGCTCACGCACGTATTCTTGTATACACTGTGAAATAAGATCCGCGAATCCTCACGTTTTCACGAAACTTTTTTTTTTTTCAACTCTTCTTAGGTGAGCTTTCTGTCAATACCTGTACTAAGGTTAATGGAATGTCTGGGAGGTATATGACTCATAGTCCATTTCCAAGATGCACTTTTGGGGAGGCCCCGTGTCACTTAGAGAGTCCTTCAGTGTTACAAAAAAAGTTTGCCACATCTGTATAAAGTTGCTTAAAGTTACGCAATGTTGCAACAAGTTATGCACAGTGACGCAAAATTGTATAAAGTTGCGCAAAATTATGCAGATTATATAAAAAGTTATGGAAAATTAGGGACCGTTATGCACAATTCTAATGCAATGAGAATGAAAATGATCAATGCAGTGCAGCTGAGAATGTGGCAAACAGTTGTGAAAAGTTCGGGAAATTTACGGGCAGTCGTGCTTCAACTTCGTGTAACTTTCCTTGCTAATTTCGTGATGCTTTGAGAAACTCCCCATGTGAGTGGCAATGTGTCTTTTTTAGGGGTTGGAAGACTAATCTCATCGAGAATGAAATTGCATTTTATTCGTAACAGGACGTTTTTTTTATACATAATTTTTGTGGATGACAATGAGCGGCAATCAAAAAATTAATATTGCTGCTATAGTGCGATAAAAAAAAAATCTTTCAAAATAATACATCATTAATCGAGGTCATTTGAAAACCTAGAGTACTACTGCAATTGAAGTTTGGTAACCATTTTGAACGAAAAATTTAACACTACCACAGAAAATCTTTTCTCCCCCCCCCCTTCTATCTCTTCCTCTCTATCTTGGATGATATTAATTTTTGAGCCTATATTTACTTCACTTTTGATCTCAAATCAATACCATTCTCATTTACTACTTCACAAATAACAAAAAACATTTCAATTACTCTGTTAGATTGACTTTATTCTATCCTGACTACCTGTCACAAGAAAATAATATCTCTGTATTCTCTGTTAACAGTCATTTCGATCATAAACATTTCACTTATAGCCCGAGCATACTCATACTCAAAGTCATTTAGTAGGCGCCAAATCACCATTTATCCTAGTCATAAATTAATACCATTTTTGAATTATAATACAGCACTCCATGGATTTGATGAGTGAACGTCCAACAACTTAAATGCTCTTCAATATGCACAAAATTTGCAATTGGTCTACAAGTGATGATACGTTAATATATACAATATATACAACTCCAATTTATAATGACTTTGTTAAGTTTGTCTTCCTTTGAAATTCTTATACTTTAATACATTGCACATTAACAGAAAGAACTATCGACAAAGCATTGTATGGTTAGGTAATACAATAGGATGCAATAATAATAATAATAACATAGTACTATATCTCAGTCTTGCTTTTAATAAATAGGTACAAATTTGTCCACAAATCCTTAGGACTTCAAGCTAAAAGAGAAATAAAACTGAAGAAGTAGAAGCACACTAAAAAGTTAAAGGAAAGAAAGACAACTATACAAACAATTTGAATTGTGCTTGGTGTTTACAACAACACAAAATACAAAACACAAACAAGACAAGAGACCAATTAGGTCATGTTCATTAAGGAAGTTTATCAAATCCCCAAACTTCAACTTAGTTAAGTACAGCTTGCTTTATAACAAAGTGACTGCAAACAAATCATCAAACTTACAAACACAGTCAACAATAAAACAGGGAAGTACTTAAGACATGTAAGAAGAAAACAAATTGGCAAGCCATAAAATATTGACAGAAAGTTTGGTGAGGGCGAAAAGGACGCTAGCTCTATGTAAAAATAGATGAACTAACAACGTTCTGCCTCTCAAGAGAAAACATGAAAGTGGCTTAAGAAACATGATGATGGGGACTGGGAAGTTTGGTGGTGTTTTTGTGAAAAGAAATTGAAAAACCACTCAAATATCAAGTGTAAATCGAAATGAATATGGCAAAAGGAAGCAAGTGACAAAAATGACATTTCCTGTAAAAGAGCAAAATGTGTCCATCATTTACACTGATGTCAATGTAATCTCCTAATGTCTTAACTTAAATGTTTCAAAGATGGATAAACTTTGAGAAATGAAATTTGGACAGCAAAAAGATGGGACCAAATGAAATATGGAAACATTAAAAACTCAAATTTGATTAGTATGCTACTTGCTTCCTTTTGCCAAATTAGGGCAGTTAATACTTTGATCAATCAAAGACATGGCAGATCCTATTTTCTACAATACATGTAAACATTGACTTCTAAGATACCATTAATTAAAAAACAAACAAACTCCGGAAAAATTAAAAGGCGTCAACTTTATAATGACTGATAAAAAAAAAACACTCATCTGGCTCTCATCCAGTCAAAATAAGAACTAAAGAATAGAGAAGTATCAGCAAAAGATATTGGCCCACCTCCCATCTTCCTGTGAAAACAACTAAACCTAATAACCTTAAACCAACTCCCCAAACTACCCTTGTAATAAAAAATTATACGTTGTTAATTATTTTGTTAGAGACCCCAGCATAATGATTCAACTCTCCTTTAACTATATATATTTCCCGTTTTTACAACCAAAGTTTGATCCTATACACCAGAATTGGAGAAACAAAACGACCCTGAAGCACAAAAGCTCAAAATGTATTTTTTTTCTGATTCATTTCTATTACATCTTTGCAGCAAAACATTTTGTTTGGCATAAATCATTAATACTGTAAAAAGAGGTCAGTCTACTTGAATGAATTTAACTCCATTTTGTAATTAATTCTAGCATATCATTTAACGCATGTAATACCCCCATAATGAATAATCAAGGTGCAAAACAAATGAAAAATATAAGCAGCTTGTAGTCAAGTTAGTACATTTTTAAGAATAACATGTCTTACAGTAATTTTACGCAAGTATTTCCAATCATTCCAATAACTTTCATACCATCTAAAATAACTTTCATCCCATTCAATATAATTGGCATCCCATCCAAAATAACTTGCATCCCATCCAATATAACTTTCATCCCATCCAATATAACTTTCAACCTATCCAATATAACTTTCATAACCGATGCAAACTAAAATGCCCTCATAGTTCCCAACTGAAGAGGTGATATTTAATTAGCATATCACGGACACTAGCTTTCAGAGCTGGCAGAGTCTGTGAGGGGAAAGAAACAGGAATCAAAATGGAATAAAAGATTAAAAGGTAAAAATAACCATCAACAAAGTGAAAGAATCGATCCTATTGGCAAATGACCTTCTTTCAATTCACGGAAGAATACATACTCAATTGGTGGTGAAAATACATTTGTCCCTGAATTAGCCAATCACAATACACATCTTAAAGCGAGAGCGAACTGATCAACACTCTCAGTGACTATGTGTTAAAAATAGCTAGTCTTAAAATATACCTTTTGAGATAACTACAATACAGCACTTATACAAATTAACCTGTAATCTAATTTAATTGGGAAACTGAAATGTTTTGAGGAGAAATGTATTTGTTTTGCTACTAGGTAATATAATTCTAGCAGTGTGAATTCATTGAGTACAGAAAAAGTGTTTCAGGATTCAAATGGGCCTGTTTTATAAGACTACACTGCTCAGGATGTTGCATTATGGGTTAGGAATTGGGGCAAAATCAAGTAGTTGAGGACTTGAGGTGGTGCTATGCAAGGCTACTGGTTCGTACTGGCTTTAATGAGTCGCATTGAAAATATTGATTTCCAATGGCTCACAACATAAAAAAGAATGCCTATGAGGAGAGGAACCAGACCTTTATAGAAAAGGGACGTTTTTTTTTTTTTTTTTAGGGGGGGGGGAGGGGGAAATGAATCAGTTTTATAACTAAATTTACACTAACAGATGCAGATTATAGGCATTTATTTTCAATGAAAGATGATTTGGAAAAGAAGATTGCACATATACATGAAAGGAAAGTTTAACAAAAGTACTGCTACATAATCTGAGCATTTGTGAAGGTGACATTGCAGAATAGATAATAGGATATTGATATGAAAAATCCAATTTCTGAACTAAAAGGGATTTTCATAAACATTTGAGTACTGACAAACTGGAATGATTCAATAATATTTCTCAAAATATATATAATTTTAAGACAGATGAAGCATAAACACTAAAGAATTACAGCAATATAATATATCTATAAATATATCTATATCTCATTCTGTTACATAACATTACAAATATCATGTTATACAAATTGTGCTCTCACAAGAAAATGCACCACAGTTACTGGCCAATTGCAATCCCATTTGTAATATATAGAACTATATTATTCTTGTTAATAGGCCTAATGTAATCCCATATTGGGTAGGGTAATCTAGCTCAAATATATCATTAAAGGCAAACATATAGACATATAGAATAGTAGAGTTTTGAAAAAGATTTGGAAACAGGATGAACCCAAAATACCACTAACCAATGCACAATCACAGGAATGACAGACAATTTGATGAAAAGTACAACATGAGTGAAAGAACAAGAAAATGAATGGATGAGTGAGTGAATGAATGAATGAATGAATGAATCATATTGAATACAAATATGAATACATATAAATATGTTGGATAGAATGTTTGATCACAAATGTTATGAATTCAAGTGTTACAGATGTGGTAAAATATCATAATTGTATACCACTGTAAACATGTACATTGTATGTTAACTATGGTAGAATTAAAATACCACAAAATATTTCTCCATCAATGTAATTTCAAAGTCCAGTGCTATATAGTTATACCAAACTAACACAAGTGTTAATAACATATCAAATATATTTGATTTTTGCTACATTATATGACAATATTCTTGAAATTCAAATTTATTAGATAGTAGGTTGAAAATAATTTCCTAACAGATAAATAAATTAACACATAACCTAAATGCATTTCATCTCCAAGGTGTTTCATAAGAATGTGCTTGAATTTACATGACTAGAACTAACTTAGAAATATGCAAGTTCAGTTGAAAATATCCATATTTGGCTTAAAATGAATGATTTCATCCATTGGTCCACCCCATCCTTTTAATGCATTAAAGTACTTGTTCATACTTTCCCTCTTCAAGCCAAACATACTGACCAATCCGGGAGGGTAAAATTGTTTTTAAAAATCTCATCCCAGCTAGAGCTCAAATTCTATGTCAAATGTAGTACACTACCAAACTTTTAAATGCAATTCCACACTGCATTATGCAATAATGCAACAATGTGCATTCGAATAGCACGTTTCCATGTGGAAAATACAGTACAATGAAATTTGGTCGAAGTTTTGGTATCAGACAATATAAATTACAAATTAAGTACATCCCTTTTTAAATTACTCCGGAAAAAGGGTCAAATCAAATAAAATATTTCAGACACACAACTAAAATTAAATCAAAATAATATTATTTCATATTGGAATGGTATGACACCAGGTCCTGTAGCAAGTATACATTAAATCATAAATAAGTATTACATTACGGAACTTGGCAATTTTCAATTAAACAATATCTGTCCATTTTCATTGCACATAAACTACACAGCATTATAATATGTTGGGAGCAATACTGGAATTAAATCCTTTCTGGCTCTTCCTGAACAATGTCTTTGGCAGTTACACATCATTTGGAACAAAATATTTGTTTATATTTCTGTTCTTAAATGTAAGTCAAGTTAAACCATACAGATAAGAACAAAAAGTAAATAAAGATTGCATTTGTATATGGTACCAATGTTTTAAAAAAAGCATTCTGTACGATTTCATTGCCTTGTGAGTAAATGCCAACAAATAGAACCAGTAAAACTAAAGTAATGATTTGCAAATAACTAAGAAGTCTGATAGAAAGAATTTTATATTTACTGTATGCAAAATATGAGTGACAAACATAAACATAATAAAAGTTCTTGTTCTCTTCTTTGGGCATTACAATTACAATTACAAACATGAACTTTACAAATGTGACCCAAATAAACCTGTAATATCATCATAAAACAACCACTAAACAGAGATGGACTCTGAATGTAAATTAATAAACAGAATCTTTTCTTTATCACTCACAACATTCATTCAAATATTTAATTGACATATTTACAACCTGGCAAACTGATTTGTTGTGATTAAATGGTCACTGGCTTTACTCATACATGGCTTTGTGCCAAACCAGAAGCAAAAATGGTAATAACTTTCAGCTGTTAGCTGTAATAATAATATTATGAATGGACTAAATCTAAATTAATTTTCATGGCATTGAGTGGCAGGTTATAATTACTGTGGTTTCTTAATGGCATATTTCTAAAACGTTTATGGCACGGAAAACTTAGGTTTTTATATAATAATGGCAAAATAATTTCTTGGCAAGTTGCCAGGGACTTCTTCAAGAAACTTCCAGCTATAAAAGAGATCCATCTCTTAACCACATATTTTAAAGAAGGGAAAAGAAAGAAATGGAAGTTTTCAATTTGGGTTGTCAGCCCTTGTATGGGTTAATGAACATTAAGCTTGAAAATGTGAGACACAACAAAGTTGCCAAAAGGTTAAAATAATCCTGATGGATCAAACCGAAACAAACTGACTCATTCAAGTCAGGGGAAAAAAACAAAGGGGTGTGGTTACCTCAAAGTTTCCATCCTTCTTTCCATTTGTTGGCAAGTAAACAAAGCATTTATTGATAAATAAGTAGGTCCAAACTATAATTAGCTTTTAAGCAGCTGACGCATGAATTTGTATTTAATTTCCAAAGCTTATAACATGAACATGAAGCTGGTTTATTCAGGCAATTTATCAATTTTGTGACTAAACCATCTGTTTCTTTTCAATTGATAGTATATTTTGATTGGTCATGTTCCACGCCAAATGTTAACAAACCGGAAGGAACTGGGTTTTTTTTTTTTTACTAATGTAATAGTTTTTGTTAAGGATTTATGGATAAAACAATATGTTCCTTTTCACTTCGTGATATTTCATGATCGGTCCTGTTTCACTTCAAACGTTTATTTTTTCACATCTTTGCCCAATTTCCCAGAATGCAGCATGCTGAGAGGGGAGGGGCCAGCACACACAAGATCCTCCCTCTTTACGATTGACAGGTTCCCTCCCCTTCAGTCCACCCTTAAGGCTTGGCTAGCCTTGCTGATAAATGAACACACGTGTGAGGGATATACATTAGGGTCTGGGTATTTAGTCTTCACACTTTCTCTGTAAATCAGATGTGGCACATGCACAGCAAGTGTCTTGTGCAAGACCCCTAACACATGAGTCGGTCCTCCATTAGCACGAGCCTGGTAAATAGAGCAATGTGATGTGGACTGCTCAATTCATCGCACTACTTCGAACAAAAAATACAAGATTAGCTCGAGCTTGGAAATAATCCCATGATGATTTGGGCTTAGGTTTTAGCCCAATTTAGTGCAATTTTTGAGAGGAAAAGCCTGATGTTCTCTGACCAAGCTAATTCATTGAATCAGAAATAGCGCACTATGTACCAAGCTCGTGCTAGTGAATCGCCACCTGCTTTGGAGTAATCTTATGTGAAGGAAAGTAAAAGGCCTTTCTCTATGATAGAGGCAATAGTTAGTATCAATTTGTTTATTAGGGGGGGGGGTCTCCATCCAAATGGAAACATATTTTTTCCTTCTATTTGTTTTTGAGGGGGAGGGTATAAAATGTACTTATGAGGTTCATAGACAGCCTATAATCTTACATGGCACTTGCGCCTTGCCTTCATCAACAGGTTATTCTATGTTATTAATGACTCATATGAAAATTTCCCTACAACAAATATTGGGTTTAAGATGACAATTTTGTTGGAAAGCATGACATTAGAAATCATTTTGTTATTCAAAAGAACCGAAACCAACATTCCAATATCCTTACTACCTGTTCAAAGATAACATTTATATTTGCACATAGATGTACGACTTACGTGAACATCTTTACCTATTTTGCAATAGGCGTGTTTGCAAAGCTTTCTACATCTCATATTTGTTCATGATTGTTTACACAATAAATTCATAATAAATGCAAACTCATGCAGTCAACACACTTTACATGGGGAAGGACCTCGGGCAGGGTCCAATTTCCCTACGAGGAAACACACAGCTGGGACTGAAGGAATGATCATGATGAATCTAAAACACCCACTTTGCAGGGCTGCTCTTCAGCCACCAGGGTTCAACAAACTTTTATCTTGCCCAAGTTCAAATTCCTGCACGTTGAAGGTCTAAAAATGAAACTTTTGTTCTCATGCATGAGCATTCCCTTAGGAATCATACACTATTATTGTTCAGCTTCATAGTGAAAAGTGACCCTAAGAGCGTTCTATCACCCCTGGGAATAGCACACAATAGTTTTTGTACATCAAAACATGTTTGTCGCATCTTTATTTGGTATTGTCCTTTACACCTTTAACAACTTCTTGGTAAGAAACAATGAGCCTCTTAAAGAAACAATTAAATATACCAAGTGCTGCATAAATTATGATTCACGGCTGAAGTAGAACGTAAACATGGACCTTGGTTTCTTATACCACAATGCTATGTTTATTAGTGTGCTGTCAAATTAGTGTGTAACCATATCACCACAACAGAAATAATGAGGACTTCTTCGAAAAAAATAAATTTCTGTGAAATATGAAAATACCCCAAGATAAATGTTCCATGATTGTCAGCTCGCGTGCAATTAATTATACATGTACATATCAGAAATGTTTTTCAGGTTAACAAACCCTGAAACCATAAATAAATAAGAATTAGAAATACATTACATGGGGAAAATATAAAGATTTGGTTGTTGGGTGTGATGTGTAATTTTCATGATGTACTGAAAGGACTTTCAAGTTAATAAACCCTCTAAAAAAAAAAATTATAAAAATTATCGAAGAAATCAATTACATGGGAAAAATAACAGAAAAATTTGGTCACTTAAAGTGTGTTCTTCCATGAGTCCACACCAGCAATAAGTATCAGTTAATAAAACCCTTAAACCATAAATAATTTATGAACAAGGAATCCACCAGAAGGGGTAAAATAATAAGGTTTGGTCGCTGGGGTGTGATGTTCCAGGAGTGCGATGAAGTTAGAGAAGTTATACCTCCTAAACCATAATAAATAATAATTGATGAATCCATCACAAGGAGAAAAGAAGATCGCTGGTGTGTGATCTTCTTGGGGAGCAATGAAGTTAGAGAAGTTATAGATCCCAACTGAAGAGATGGTGCTTGATGAGCATGTCTTGTACGCTGTCTTTTAACGACTTTTGACTCTATAAAATAAGAAACGGGTGTACGAGAGGGATAGATGGAGAAAGAGAGGAGGAGAGATAAAGAAAGAAAGATAGATGGAGAGAAAATGAGAGATGTGGAGAAAATATGAGAGGAAGAAAGAAAGAGAGAGAGAGAGATGGAAAGAGAGATAGAAGAAGAGCAGTATAGATGAAGGAGAAAGATAAAGAGAGAAAGACAAATGCAAGAGAGAAATAAAGATAAATGGAGAAAGGGGAGAGGGCGAGAAGGAGAGATGGAGAGAGAAAGAGAGAAAGATAAATGGAGATAGAAAGATATATGGAGGCAGAACAGAGAAAGATGGAGGAGAGAGATAGGGGGATGTATAGACAGAGAGCAACAAAGATGGAGGAGAGATAGGGGGATAAATGGACATAGAGCAACAAAGATGGAGAGGGAAGAATAATAATAGGGAGAGAGGAAGGGAAAGAGAGATAGATGGATGGATGAAAAGAGAAACAATAAGATTAAGTTAGCCAAGTACACCAGTATGTATTATTACACCACGTGATAACCATAACTTACAACCTTGCCATAGCAACCAGACAAATTCAATAAAAGAATAATTCATTATCTTGATTGGTTAATGTTTTATCATTTCAGTTTTTATCTGGTCATATGGCTAAGTTATTAAAACCAAAATAAAATAATATTAGAGGTGGGCTATAAAGGGGTAAAAAAAGGGTCATGTTTCAGAACCAAGTTTGGCCTATCTTATTTTAAGCAGCTCGTTGCCCTGATCGATATGCCATCAATTTTAAGAAAATCGGGTGAAAATTGAGACAGTGCGGGCCAAAAAACGATTTTAAGGGGGCGTGGCCAAAAAATGCTGAGTCATCATTTTTTAAAATTTGAAAAGGCTGTAATTCTTTTATTAAAAGGGCTATAAAGATGATTCTGGTGTCTATTTATATGTTTGTCAGTCTGATAATTCCAATGGCAGTGTCAAAATTGCAAATAGTGGTGAAGAAAGTACTGAAAAGGGGGAATTAGAATTTTAACCCTTTAAATACCGGTAGGGTCTGTGAGGGCACCCCTAGACAAATTGTGTTGCTCAATCAAAACTGCCACGTTTTCAGTAATATCGTTTCATGTATATTTTCCTTACAGTCTTACCGATCTTTTGACACCAAGTTCATTGAAATCGGACATTCGACAAGAGAATTACTTGACCTTTCGTGGCCAAAGGTCAAACCGAAATTTGAGTTTTTGACATTTTGTGTACAAAACCAATGGCAAGGTCAGATTTTCTATTTTACTCTATAAATCACAGGTAAATCATTCTTTAGACTGCTTTTATTGTTCATTGAGAATGAAACCAAATCTAAATGAAGGCCTGAAGTATTAAAATTCCTAAAACAATGGAAAACACAGATAATACACATAAGAATAAAAACAGTAGAATACATAAGAAATTCATAAAACAATGAAATACATATTAAAGAATTATTATAGATATAGACCTTCTGATACTTCAAATCATTATCTGGATCAATTCTAATTCTGAATACATACTATAACCAGCGTAAAGAATGATTAACCTGTGATTTATAGAGTAAAATAGGAAATCTGACCTTGCCATTGGTTTTGTACATAAAATGTCAAAAATCTCAAATTTCAGTTTGACCTGTGGCCACGAAAGGTCAAGTAATCCACTTGTAGAATGTCCGATTTCAATGAACTTGGTGTCAAAAGATTGGTAAAAATGTAAGGAAAATATACATGAAACAACATTTCTGAAAACGCGGCGGTTTCGATTGGGCAACACAATTTGTCTAGGGGTGCCCTCACAGACCCTATCACAGACCCTACCGGTAATTAAAGGGTTAAACCTCTAATTCTCCCTTTTCAGTACTTTCTTCACCACTATTTGCAATTTTGACACTGCCACTGGATTTATCACACTGAAAAACATGTAAGTAGACACCAGAATCATTTTTATAGCCCTTTTAATAAAAGAATTACAGCTTTTTCAAATTTTGATAAACGATGACTCAGCATTTTTTGGCCACGCCCCCTTAAAATCGTTTTTTGGCCCGCAGTGCCTCAATTTTCACCCGATTTTCTTAAAATTGGTGGCATATCGATCAGGGCAACGAGCTGCTTAAAATAAGATAGGCCAAACCTGGTTCTGAAACATGACCCATTTATAGCCCACCTCTAATAATATCCATCAATGTGCAAAGAGGATTCGGTTAGACACCAATAGTATAAAACAATATACCCCACATGACCCATGTTAAAATTAAACCATGGAATATGACATGTGACATGTTTTTAAACATAAAAATTACAATCTAATTTTATTATTTACGATATAGAAATATACATTTGCCTACCATTGCTATTTGACCTCAAATCGCCGCAACCGAAATTTAACCGAAATGTTTGCCCTAGTCATTCGCCTATTACCCCCACCCCCCTTGAAGTAACGCCCTCCATTGACGAGGACGCCGCAAGCGATCCAATCTTCTTACACTCTATCGCCCCAAGACTTCCTATTTGCAACGGAAAGGGGGACGGAGGAGGATTGTAGGCAAATTGTATATTTATATATCGTAAAGTAATAATTAGATTGTTTTTTTATGATTTAACTTCAATAGAAACTATACATCATTGCCTACCTTGCTAACGACCAGCGACGAAAAAGTCGGGCAGGGCAACTAATACGGTTAAGAACTATGGAGGAGCTGCCGCTTAGCTTTGCAGAGTGCGGTGGAGAAAAACACCCTGCACTGCAGGCAGGCAATTCATGTCGGTAAAAGGAGTGAAAGAATTTGCAGAACGCCACAAAGGCCGCCTTGCAAATTACTCTTCCACGCGACTACCTCTAGAAATAGGCCAGCGAAGCTGGATGTCCTGTCTGAAAGGGCCTTGCGGAGAAGTTCCCTCTACAAGGGCCTCTCACCCCCGCAGTCTTGCATTGCGGAGACCTAAGCCATCGGGATAACATTCTCTAGAAACCCTTTATGGTTTACGGGAAAACAAATAGCTTGTGAAGATGTGCAAGATTCTCAGTCTACTTGACGGAACAAAAGAGGGCCTGACGGGGCACTAGAAAAATGTCCTTATTCTGAAAGTATGAAAAACCTCTGTCAAGGACGACTGAAGAACCGAAGACGCCGACGAGGCTGTCTGTGGTTGTAGAGCTATGCAGGAGTGAAGGATCAGACGAAGCCCATACTCTCCCACGAATATGGACCAAGGGTGAATATGAGAGTACGGTGTGCGAAACTCCTCCTCTTGCCCAGAGGCTATTGCTAGGAAGAAACTAGTCGTTAAAAGTGACTGACTTTAGACAGGTAATCGGATGGTTAAAAAGGTCGAAGGTGGCTTAGCAGCACTCCAAAAAGTTATGGAGAACTCGAGGCTGAGAAATAAGGAAATCGGTGCAATAAGAGGCAAAAGGAGCCTCTCTGGGGGAACCTTGCAGAGGTTCGACAAGGCCAGGCAAAGCCCTGGCAGGCGCGAAAAGAATCGCAATCCTTAAGTCGATCCCTCAAGTCTAGCTTCCAACTAGCATCTCAGCTGCTCGGTCTGAAAAGCCATCATCCCTAGCCGTCTGGCCGGAAAGAGGCCAAGCAGTTAAAGAGAAGGGGCGATAGATTCGCATGTAGAGCCCCGACGAAGGAAGAGAAATTAAGTCCGGTACGGCCTGAAGGGGCCAGGCGGTTCTCCCTGCTAAACAGGAGCAAAAGATCTGAAAAGACCCGGCCCGATCCCGGCCAGTAGAAGAGCAATCAGAGCCGAACCGTTGTCTGATCCTCCCTGAACTTCCTGAGAAAAAGAGGCATCAACTTGAATGGTGGAATAAAGGCGAAAGTCCTTCCTAACCCTTCAGAGAGAGGGAAACGTGTCCAAAAAGAAAGCAGAAGTCTCCCTGACTCGGGAGTAAAGCCGAGAAGTTGTGTCCAGGTGATAGAAAGTCTGCTACAGAGAAAGTCCTCCCCTGGAGAGGGGAGGCAGACCTGGACGAATCTCTCCGATTGCATCATTCCATCAAAAGAGGAACGCTACTCAGATCCACTGTCCCAAAGAGGGATAGTGCCCTGCCTTGTTTGTTGATGTGGCCTTCCGAAAGGTGTTGTCCGTTGAGAATCAACACTCGACGGCCCAAAAAAGGCGCCGGAAAACGTTGAAGGATACACAGAACGACCGACAAGTGTCGCAGAAAGTTTAAAGTGAGGCAGCGGCCTCGGGGAGGACCGCAGATCCGAAACCGTGCCGACCGTTGACAATGGCCCCCTCCCCCCCCAACCTCGAAGAGACTCGTTCGTGGCACTGTAATGCTAGTGAAGAGGGTCTTTGAATCTCTTCTCCTAAAGGTACGTTCGTCCACGAGAGAGAAGGCTTCTTGAATCTCTACCGTCAAAGAAAAACCAGACCAGAGGGGAGCTGAGGTCGGCCTGAAAACTTCAGGAGATGCAGCCGGGAAAGGTCTCATAAAGAGACGACAAATTGGCAAGAAGTCCACCAGGCTGGCTAACAAACCCAGCCATCTCAAACAAACCTCGGCTCGACCCTCCGCATGCTCAGGAGGGACCTGATAGACTGAGACGCAAGCTTCAATCCTCTCAAGGCTCGGCCGAGCCAGTTGATTCTTGATATCTGAACTGGGCCTCAAGTAGATCGGAGTTCGGGAGGGAACTAATCCGACTTGGACAGTTGATCATCAATCCAAAATCTGTCGTTTTCACTAAACACTGAAATTGGTGTGAAAGCAGGACCTCCGAAAGGGCGACGAGAAGCCAATCGTCCAGGAAAGCTAAAATCGCGAAGGTCCTTGCTCTGAGGAAAGACATCAAATCCGAAAACACCTGGTGAAGACTGGGAGCGGGACAAGAGACCAAAAGAAGGGCTTTGAAGCGAAAAGAGTCCTTTCCTATAGCACAATCCCAAAAGATCCTTCGACGAAGGGTTCTATTGGATGTGGAAAAAGGTATCGTTCAGGTCGAGAGACACCGCAAAGTCGACCTGACGAGAGCAGGAAGAATAGAGGTCAAATGGTCCATCTTGAAAAGTGACTTTGCGATGTGGCCGGTTGATCCTCTTCATAATGAGGATCATCCTGAGCAGCCTGAGACGTAGTTGGGAATCCAAAAAACGGGGGAGAGACACAGAAAATCGTGATCCCTCACCCGTCGTCTCTGAGAAATAAGTTTCTGGAAAGGATCTAATGTGGCGGTTGATCGATTTCGGATAAAACCCCTCGGAAAAGGCTCTACTAGAAATGTCGAAGACCGTTCTTGATCACGGCGAGGACAAAGACATCGACCGTGATCGACTTCCAAGTCGGAAGAAACCTTCCGAAGTCGATCACCACCGGATCTCCAAGCGAAACTCGGGAATTCATCTGGAAAAGGCTTCCCGTGCCCGACGAAAAGGGCTGATTCTTCGCGGAGCCTCGGAAAGCCCCTACCACCTCCACGTCCCTGACGAGGAGACTGGTTTTGAAAAGCACCAGACGATCATAAGAATCAGGAGAAAGGACGGTTTACCCTACGATCCTGAGTAGGGGCAGCCAAGGCCGACCGAGCAGGAACGGAAAAACCCTCTTTCCTTCTTCTCTGTTGCCCTTCCTGAAAGGAGGAGCTTTGAAGAAGCCAGTAAAACAGACCTAAAAGACGATGGGGCCTGACAACATCTCTAAGAAATGTAGACAATTTCCGGCCTCTAACGTGAGTCAACTTCAATTGCAAAACGTCTGCCAGTTGCACCCGTAAAGGAAGGGGGGAGGTCACGTCAAAACTCCTGACATATCCGGGATGAGGGATTGCTTGGAAAGAAGAATTCTTCAAGCATTGAACTCTACGGCATCACCAGACAAGGAGGTGTAGCCGCAAAATTCTCTAGGGGCCAGGAGAATCGACCCCGAACGTGCGGCGGAGAAAGGCCCAACTCGTGGATGAAAGTCAAATCGGATAGTCAGATTACAAAAGGTAATCGTACTCAAAGCTGAAAGGACGTAAAAAGCTTTCGACCTAAACCGAAAAGAAACTTAAAGCCCTCCGAAGTTCAGGGGTCACTTCGACCTCTGGAAAGAAAGAAAGGGAATAAGCCTGTGGACTCGCTTCGTCACAGGAAGCTCTACAAGACTTCAGGTACACCTTTGTCAGGACAAAAATCCAGAACGAAGTATTTAACCCGGGAGAGATCCCGCGTATAACCAAAACCGAAAGGCGGTACAAGGGAGTCAGATGGATTCAACATGAGTCGTGAGAATCCAACCGAAAAGATCTCATGCGTCTGACGAGGAAGCATCCAACTCCTCACAAGGAGGGAGGGAACCATCCATAGAGGTGAATCGGAAGTGCGTAGAGACGCTTAAACCACTTGCGAACTCCGGAGGTACACCCAACTATCCCGAATCATCCGAGAGTTGATGTCTACCCAAAAGGAAGTGTCCAACCTGAGGGGGACAGAGTCCCTATCGAAAACCGGATCCGGATTCGGCGACGAACGAAGTCGCTCTGAAACGAAGTGCCGCCTGTAAAGGGGCACTGAACCCCGCCGCGCGGGAAACCGGATCGGGATCCGGAAAAGCAAGTCTACGACGCTTCAGTACGGAAGGCGCCGCCTCAGATGGTGGTGCCGATCCAGAAGGAAAAGACTTGGAAAGACGGGGTGTAGGTTCAAAAAGAAAAGCCCGCCTATAACGGACCCTGGTTCCGAAGAGAAACGGAACGGGATCCGAAAAACCTGTCACGCCTCAACGACGTAGTATGCCGAAAAGGAAGGGGACACACTCCGAGATATAAACCGAGAGAGAGACATCCGCTTTACCGGATACCCGCTGACAAGAAAAACAAAGCGACGGCTTTGGACGTGTTCAGCCGCGCTAGTGAGGAACCAATGTGCGGCCTACTATCAGAGATACAGGTCGCTTTGGACGGTATATACTCAAACCCGGTACGGAACGCCTGCGGATCCGATTACCTCAGTTTAAGGGAACGGCGTACCGATATCCGTATGAAAAGGAGAGAGACAGACCGCCCCCCCCCCCACAAGGTGGCGACCGGATATGGTCGGGGACGTCCCGCTCTGCCGGATATCGCCGCAAGTAACAAGCGACGGCTTTGAACGTGTCAGCAGCGCTAGTGAGGAACGAACGTGCGGCCTACTATCCGAGGATACATGGTCCGCATTGGACGGTATACACTCCCAAAACCGGTACGGAAACCGACTTGCGGATCCGATTTACCTCAGTTAAGGAACGGTGCCGATGTCCGTATGAAAACGGAGAGAGACGGACCCCCCCACCAAGGTGGCGCACGGATATGGTCGGGAACGTCCCGTTCTGCGGATATCCGCCGACAAGTAACAGAGCGAAGGCTCTGGACATGTGATCCGGGCTAGTGAGTAACCCGACAACGGCCTACTATCGAGGATATAGGTCCGTCTTGAACGGTATTCAACCCCAAACCGGTACGGGAAACCGACTCGCGGATCCGTTTACCTCAGTTAAGGGTACGGCGCCGATATCCGGTCCGGACAAACTCGATATAGAAACGAGCTCGATCCGGTTATGCCAGGCGAAGCCAGAGGCACAATGGGATTCGGCACTCGTGAGAGAAATGAACCCGGCCCGTCAGCCAGTACTGAATAAACAGAGAACCGGCCACCGGTTGTGGAACCCGATGTAATAACCGTTTTAGATCTCCCGTGATCGAACGTGGCAAAGACTATCGGATCGCGCGCGAGGGCCGTAATCGTCATCGTCCTGGACGCCGCCGTCCGTCGGTCATCAACGGTCCCTGTACTCTGAGGGACCGAGAATTCCGAGCAGCTAGGCTTTATCCGCCGGTGTTCCGACCAATAGATACTCACCGAAGTTCGAGGTGGTGAAGAGAGGCGGAAGGACAGCGTCCAACGCCTCCTCGAACGACAAGCCTCTTCACCCCCGCCAGGGGGGACTTCTCCGAAGAAAACACACGCTTGCTCGCTATTTCTTCCCCCGCTTCCTTCTTATGGAAGTGGGCGCGAGAAGAAAATTAGACAAGATGAATCTGTAAAATAAAGAGAGAGAAAGGTGTTAATACACAAAAAGGGGTAAATAGGCGGGTCTATCAAAAAAGCGGAGCACAAAAACTCTGTGCGCCGCAACACACACAACACTCAAACGTAAACCACGACACGTATAACATACACGCAGTAATGACGTACGAAGTCTACGGAAGAGAGAGCGTGAAAATAAACGATCACCGAAGATAAAAACTATCAAAATCTCGGTAAAACCAAAAGACCAGACCAAAAAGAGAGCTCAGAATATCTCAAAAAGATTATCCTGAGCAAAATAACCGCGCAAAACACAACTTATCTCGACGGAGGCGAAGAGATTAGAGGAAGTGTATTGGATCGCTTTCGGCCGCATCCTCGTCAATGGAGGGCGCTATTCAAATGGGGGTGGGGGGTAAATTAGGCGAATGATAGGGCAAAATTCGGTGTAAATTTCGGTTTGCGGCGATTTGAGGTCAAATAGCAATGGTAGGCAAATGTATAGTTCTATTGAAGTAAATCATTGGATTATGAACATTTCTTTTTTATGAATTTTGGACTGTTTATCATCATCCAAATTTTGAATTAGAAGAATATCTCTCATAGAAGATTTAATAAAATCAATGATCCAAAGATTCCAATCTGTTGCATTCAATAAAGTAAGAAGTATTCAATTTCAGTCAGTAGACATGAAATTCCAATCAAGATGTTTCATTTTACTCAAGATTTCAATTAATAGAGCACATTATCTGATTTAGCAAAGGTGCCAAAACTGAAAAAGGTAGTTAGATTTTGCAGGTGGTAAAACTATTTACATGTAGATCCCCACAAAATCAATGCACAATGTCATACATTCCAATCTATATGATTGACATAGGGGGAACTGGGGTAATTATGGCCCTGGGGTAATTATGGCCCCTTTGTCTTTGAGAGCTTATAATTCTTTGCTGCATTACACAATGATAATTTAATTTTTACACATGCCTAGCTAAACTCTTCCTACTATCATATGAAAAAAATAAACCATTTACATGAAATTTTGTGCTTAGGGGAGCCTAAAATGTACGGCAATTACAATTCTGTTCGTTGGAAAGTGGCAAGTCTGCTTTTTTATGTGGGGTGTGATATCATTAATTATAAATCCTTTAAGATGAAATTTTGATTGAAACTGAAACAATAGGAAGTAAAAAACACAACAGAAAAACTTCCACCTGAATATCTTCAATAGTAGAGCTGTAAAGGGGGATCAAATTGAAAATGTCATTTGGGGTAATTATGGCCCCCAATGCATAAACAGTGTATAAGCGCAGTTAAGCGTAGATGGGGACATTAACTTGTACGATTTTGTACATAAATATATGTATTGCTTTGATTGCAAAATTTCAACATTTTGGCTGAACCAATTATTGACTAAATCATTGTTGGTGGTTGATAAGTGTATTAGGAACACCCAACAACATTTATTATACATTACCATCATTAATTAGCGTAATATCTTTGAATTCATACAGTCATTACAAGAGGGGCCATAAATACCCCAACCCGTGGGGTAATTATGGCCCCCCAAAGTTTTTAACATTATGGTAATTAATATGCAAATGAGAAGTAGCAGGTTTATACTTTCTATTGTATATTATAGGTATATAGATTGACTGTATTTTTACATAATTAGAATATCATTGGACTTTTCATTTAATGGTAGTAATAGGAAATGTGAAAAAGGGGGCCATAATTACCCCAGTCTCCCCTACATATTTGCTTTCCCTGACACCTGATTGACATTACATTCCCAAGAATGAATTAATGTAAATGATAATAACATCCATTTGAAGAAGTCAATGCAATCATTCATTCAACGACTGAATTCAAGCAAATGAAATCACATAATACCAATTAAAAGGTGGGTTAATCAAAGACAATTAACCATTTATATTCATAAAAAAATGAATATAGGAATTGTTTTCAGATGTATGGGGGGGGTAAACATGTCAATTAGTGCTGAATGAAGGTATTTTTTATAAAACAATATTAGGTATTATTATATGAATTTAAGGTATAAAAGCAGCAAATATTAAGACTTTTCTTTTGGTTTTTGCTTCAGCTGGAAGAGCTTTGAAATACCGAGAATCCTTTTTACATATTAAAATCTTTATACCTTTACATCTTTAAAATGAGGAAAGATGAAGTTTCAATGTATTATCTCAGCATATTAAGCTTAAAATTGAGTAGGGACAATGATATGAGATAATAAATTTAATATGAAGGAAAATATATTAAAAACTCCAAGATAAGCAAGTATAGGAATGCAAAGAAATTGCAATAAACATGCATTTGCCTACATGTGTAGCTTAATATAAGTTTTGCATACAGCTCAACAGGGTTTCACATTAATACTTTTTTTAAATTCAATATGAATTTTGCTGTCATTTGTATTGCGCATTATCCAGATTTTTATAGGTGCATGTTCCCTTTCGGTTCTAATTTTTTTTCTGTTCAATCTCATGATAAAACATATGTTGACTATAAGTATCAATAACTTAAGCAAGAACAACAAAAATGGAATGTAGAAACTATTACAAGCCATGCAAGATGAAAAGGGAATATGGAAGGCCTCCAGAGGAATAATATTAATGATGGGGGCAAGGGTTGGGTTAGAGTAAGAAATAACTGATCCACCAAATAAAATGAAGATTAATGTTAAATATCATTTGATAAAATATGAAGTTTTAAATATTTAAAGCATGCATTGATCATCTATGCTTCGTACATGCAAAGCAAGCTTGCGATTTCGGTTTGAAGAAGTTTTGACTTGATATTTACCTGTGGCGGATTCATTGCCCTGCCCCAAGTCTGTTAATCAAGATGAAATCATTTGATTACTATCAAATAAAATACTTGAACCAACAATCTGGTTTCAGTCCATTTCAGATAATGAGAGTTTTATAAAAACCCACAATAGAGTACCGAGTGTTGACGTCATAATTGCCCGTCGTCCCAGTTACTGGTTTAAACAAAAAAGCCTTTGCATGAGGTTTAGCCAAAATGCGGTTCAGCAACGGGCTAGACTCGGGCACATACACAAACAGGTTTCGGTCCGATCACGTTGCTATTGTTCAACACAAGATTGTTTAGAACCAGCAACTATGACAACACCACCGTTATGACATCACACTTCGGTACTCTTTGGCCAGTATTCTGAGCTACAGTCTAAAGGCCCGGTCCCACTGGCGGGAGGATTAATTGCGCACGAGTTGCGTATACAAATTTCGTTCATCCGCAACAAAAAAACAAAAACAAAACAAACAGTCCGCAATTCATACGCAAATCATCCTAAAAAGCCAGTGGGACCGCGCCTTTAACTCAAGTATAGGTTAAATCAGACAATACATGTAGGATCATGCAATTTCAATATGATCCTACTGTCTGACTGAATCTAAAATAAAATTTATGTCCAAAGTTTAGAATACTGGCCCCTATCTCCCTCCCTCTCTCTTTCCTTCTTTCTCTCATTTCTTTCGCTCTCTCTCTCTCTTTGCAACAATACGCATACTTGGGTACTACAATTGCAAAGAATTTATGTAAATGAACCAAAATGAATATTGTAATCTGATGCGGAGTGCAGAATTATATGCGAATAATTGAAGGAACAACATATCTATTAAATATTCAATAAAAGTTCATTTGCAAAAAAATGTTTTACCACTACGCATATAAAGATAATAATTGTTCAAGGTCAATGCTTTTTAGGGCTCGTTTGCTAGTATGAAACAGTCAACCAACGTTTGTTGAATTCAACAACTTCCATCGCCAGTTTTCTCTTTCCATTCTCTCCTTCCTTTCTATCTCTCTCTCTCTCTCTCCCTCTCTACAATATCTCTTTCCTCCACCCATTCTTTATCTCTATCACTCTTCCCTTATTTTGTGCCTCTCACTTCATCCCAGATACCAATATAAATCCACATCACTTTACAAGTCAGCCAAACTAAACCTCATTACTATAGCAACCCTTCAACTTACATCTTTCTTGAGAGGGAGTTCCCAGTCCTGTGAGAGATTGAAGGCAAAGTTGGAGAGGACCCTAAGCTCACACTTGATCTGGACCCAGCCCGGACTCCGCAGGAAGGACCATGGGTGGTACCACTTCTCAACGATCTTGTCACAGGAGCACAGCGTCTCAAGCCACAGGTGCAGGACTTGTTCACTGAGGAGAAAAAAGGGGGAAGAGTCAAGTTACAGCATACTATGCTGAATCATAGTCCTGTAACCAGAAGGTCTCAGGTTCAAATCCTGATGGAATCCCATTTTTTCTACTTATTTTTTTCAGATTGAAAGTTCCAGAAGAGATCAATATCACAGTTGACTGCAATCAAATGACATCTTCTCCATTCACATAGTGTATAACTAAACTCAATTGAATGCAATCAGTTGTAATGTTGAGCCTGTTCAAGACTGCACAATTTGGTCAATGGGGTTCCGAAATAATCATTTTGAAATAAAACATCTAACATAAACCCAGACACAGAATCCAAAAAACAAACAAATTTGGAAATACCAAAATTCAACTTACTTGAGGCCAAGACACGCTAATGATCTGAACTTGACATCCATCTGTGCATGGGCTACATCATGGGTCAGATTGACCGCTTGCACTGACCGGTAGAGAAGCTCTTCGGGGGTTAATACTTTACCATCCTCGTCAAGCCTGAAACAAAAAATACAATAAATTATCATTTTTTCATAAAGTGATCTCATTCATATCCTAGTGTAAATGCTTGATTCCACTCAAAACATAATCATTTTGAATGATGTTAGTGCTACTGCTTTAATGAGTTTTTTCTCCTCCTTACTATTCATTAACCTAACATTTGTAAAGACACATGTATTCAAATGTTTGTTTAATGCTATACCAGGAGACAAGATAATTCTGATGAGGCATTAAAATTTTACTAAACAGAAGTTTATATCAAGATATCATTACAATTCTAATTCTATTATCTGGAGCAAATTGCATCACTAAACGAATACATGGTTTACTCGTTATCTCTCACAGTTATTATACAGCTTTGTTTTAATGAACTTGGTATACGAGGATAAAGTAGATGCTGTACGGAAAATATGTGCTGTGATTGGCTGGATGAGCATCTCATGACCTAACTTCTATATGTTCTTGTGTCTAATTGGACACTTGACTTATTGTATTTGTTTTCTTCTATAAAATATATATTTTTAAAACTAAAATAGAATTTTAGTTTTTAAACTACATGTAACATGCACTTTAGATAATTCAGTAGTGTCCTACATGTATACAGTCTGTGTCAAATAAAATGGTACAAGTGGAAAACATTTTTTTATAGTATGAAGTTTAATCACAGCCTGCTATTGTTTGGTATTTTCATAAAGCAGGAAGATCAGACTTTAACCTGCAATTTTTTCTTCACATTTGGTTTTGTAATGTTTGAAAT
Source organism: Paracentrotus lividus (assembly GCA_940671915.1). Lineage (NCBI taxonomy): Eukaryota > Metazoa > Echinodermata > Echinoidea > Camarodonta > Echinidae > Paracentrotus > Paracentrotus lividus. The sequence continues at coordinate 23,682,357 of CALNVZ010003430.1, read as the reverse complement.
ATGACTAGTTTTCTACAATCAAGAAAAATCCATTTTTCGCACGCTGTCCCGTGCCTTTGTGTATCTAGGTTTCGCATAATGGCCATGAAGTGCTCAATTTCGATTTGTTCCTCGTCGCAGAAATTTAGCATAACTTTTGTTTTAGGAAAGCAAATTATACAGAACAAAGCGCATCAACAGGGAAATTTCTTTGGCTTTATTTTGGTACCATATACACACATTATCTGAAAATATTTCACTCCTAAATAATTTTTTTCCAACTGTACCATTTTTTTGACACAGACTGTATAATCCAGTATATTGTACTCTAAAGTATCCACTATTTATATAGTATTTACCTATATGTCTTACACAGCACCAGTCTTGAGTACACTGATTCAAAGTCTCGTTCAACCTCTTTGGCACTTGCCTAAAAAACAAAACGATAAAAAAGGTGGGGAAAAAACAATAGTGAAAATATGCATTATTATATGTTATGATCACTTTTTTTTTCAAACCTGCAAAATATAATCAGGTAAAACAAACTGGCACAAACTGGCTTGACCTCTCGAAAGAGTAATTGAGCTTCCGCCGGCCCCCCCCCCCCACACCACCACCCTCCCCATTAAAAAAAAAAAAGAGGGAGAAAAACAAATGAATGGATACATTTTGCTCATTCCAGAACTTAACAAATTCTGATGCCACATGTTGCATCCCAGGCAACTATTGCCATAACCCCAGATTTGTTCCTGTGACCTCCTCAACCCCCCCCTTTGATCTCTTTTGCACCTGTTTTTGGAAGCTATCTAATCCCTTTAAAGGTTTCCTAACGAGAAGCAATCATGATTAAAATGTTCTGTATGGCGTGACCAGAACTTTGCAAAAACATATTTTTGCATTGCCTTTGTTGGATATACACAATTGTAAATGTTATTGTGCTTTGTCATCCACAAAGACATGAATTGTATGAATTCATAAAATTGATGCACTGAGGGAGATAATGGCAGTAAACTTCACATCACCCGAGATACACTTTTTCTACTGGGTGTTTGATGCACACTGAAAATCTAGGAAGCAGCTAAAGGAAGTACATGTATTAGATAGAAAATGGAGAAATTGTTTCAAAATTAAGAGGAAAAAGGGGTAGGGCTGGGCCTGGGGAGAAGGCGGGATTGAGACAGATCAAATCACTCATATACCACATACTTTTATCATCCATATTGTTGAGATAATTATAACCCAAGGATAGCGGATGCTCGTGTACATGTATACTTGCTTTCCTATGCATCCAACAAAAAAATTAAAGTACAGTAATCAAACAAAATATCACGAAAACAAACTAAGTTGTGAAAGAGGCCAGTTAGTGAGCTGAGGCTATTTTGAAGGCCATCAATTGTACTCGACTCAAAAAGGTTTCTCTTAAATCATTCTGTCTTAACAAAGATGGGCAAATAGTATTAAATCACATGGCCGTCAAATGCTGAGCTACAAACATGTACATGTGGGATACCCTGTCAACATGCAGATATCCCCACAAATACATATTGATCGGGGGAGAAGGATTGGCATATTGGAGAAATCAATAATCATTAAATATATAAAAGTTTAGAAGGCTACTCAGATAAGATGGTTAATCAAAGCTCTTGGTCAGAGGAAATTGCTGGGAAAACATATTTACAATGGCACTAACAATATCAGATGTGTGAAAGAGACAAATTTTTTTCCCTCAAACTTTCTCAGATATAAAAAACTCTCCCATGCAAAGCTTCACAAGTGAATATTCGTATATTTAACTTGTATATTCACCAATAAAGTACACTTTAAGTAACATGTTTTCGTCTGAAAAGAGAACAAAAGAGGAGTGAAGGGGGCAAGGATGCTTAAACATGTGTCTCCTTCAGAAGGTCACCTTCTACTATTTACACATGCTTATTTGAATTCTTTATTTACAACTTTATTCATCCCTCTCCAAGGCTTTGTTCTAAGAATATATCGATTCTCGTCAACCTTGCTAACTATGTCTGACCTACTTTCAAATTAATCCCATTTTTTTCATATTATTCTGGTCAGTTTCCTTCATTGTTCAAATCTACTTTGAAATTAGTCAACAACCTTCAATGAGCCAAGACAAAGAATACCTGAAATGAAAATAATCACTCCTCTTTTACTGGTAATAAGAGGTGTTTCTGATAAACAATTTGGTGAAAAAGTCAGGAAGAAAACTTTCTGTCTTCTTTTACAAAAAAAAAAAAAGTTTAAAATCCTACAGAGCAAGACACAGCGGGTGTGAAAGAGACAAATAGAGAAAGAGATAGTCATAAAGAAAGAAAGAAATAGAGAGAGAGAGAGGGGGGGGGGACATGAAACATATAGGCCCTACAGGTAGTATTACTTTTAAGTTTTAATGTTGAAAAATTATAGACAAATTTTCTCTATTTCTTGTGGACTTTTACAGGGACTCCCCGGTTCCTGTTAACAATGGTTAAAATATAGTCAAAATAGGCCTGAGCTTTCCATTCTAACAGAATCTTTGTTAGACACAGAAGGACAATGAATATACATAACAGGAAAAGAAAAGGAAACCCAGAAATTGCAAGATAAAGACTATTTTCAAAATACAGTGAAAATCAAAAGCTAAACACCCTAGCTCTAGGAGAAACCATATACATGAAAGAAAGGATACACACAAACAAGAGATGAAATGACCTTATTTTGATCAATTTTTGTGACCTCGCTTGCTTGATCAATAAAGGGTATTTATCTCCTTTCCATTTGTATTGCTTTCTATTGCCACACAAAGGCATGAGTCACATGTACACTGCATGTCTTTTGTGCCTCTTATTGACATTTTAAAGGGAGATCTCAATACGTCCTTGCACATTAATGTTAGGCCTACACATGTACATGTATGTATAAAAACGGGATGTGGTCTTGAGTAAAATTATGTCTAAAAATAATCTTCTAAAGCTGTCAATGAAGGTAAAAAATTGTTTCTATGTCAACTGCATTTGCACACAGTTCAGGTCTGTTTGTCTACATTTTCAAGAATAATGTGAGAACTAGTTTATTGTGAAATGGGTATGCATGCAATTTTATCTGAGCTTTGCGGCTAAACATGCTATCAGTGCATGCAAGAATGTATTTTCAACAAAAAAAACATGAAAATTCATTACACAAGTATCATCACAATGCCTCACAAAAAGTAAAAATAGATTAGGCCTACATGAATGGAAATACCAGACTCTTTCCTCAATAGACTGCAGTGTTGGATTAATGTTTATCCAGGTATGGTTTAATTGGCGGTATTCAGTCATAGATATCTTGAAAATAACATTCTTAGCAAACATTCAAATACCTGGTTGTTTATTCTTCTAAACATCATAAAAAAGTTTAACACAAACATGACATTAAACAAATTATACACAATCGTATTAAATCAAATTAAGCTTTAAAAAAAAATCCTTTAACCCGTTGGGGACTGAGCCCGAATATATTCGGGCTGAGGTCTATGGGAAATGTGTGTTATAGCCAAATCAGTTAGTCTCCAACAGGTTAATGTAATTACAAAGTAGATCAAAACAGTACTAGTTAGGTCTTCCTCTAATATTACAAAATGTCTTTTAAGTTCAATATCAACAGGAACTAGGTTTACGATATATTTTGTCAACATTCATTACATGTTTCAATCACACAAAAAGTGCTGCCTTATACATGTATGTGTCTAAAAAGAGTTAACAAATAACGCTCTACAGCTATTAACTATTTCTAGGACTTTTCAATTTTTGAACTTTAAAAAAAGGAAGAAGAATATAACATCAATCTCATTCATCCTTCAAAATAAATGTACATTGTCCATTCTAATCCCATTAAATCAACATCTGAAGCTTTTGGAGAATGATTATTTCAGCAGTTCACATGGGTATTTGGGAAGTAAAGTGCATCATGCAGTTTCAGACAATTCAAGGTCCCCCCAAAAAAAAACAAAAAAAAATTAAAAAAAATTATGATCACTGATGAAAAGACAATCAAAGGCCATTGGGCAAAATAAGTTTTTATAACAGTTATACATGCACTACTTCTATATTTAAAAAAAAAATCATTGTTTTGGGATATTTTCATCCTGATTTTGTTACTAGAATAAACCAGAAGCTACACAATTATTTTTCTATGATGTCCTTCTCACGGGCTGCAATGCCCCTTTCAAACATAAGATGGCGCTGTTTCACATAAAAATATGATACACAAAAATGCTGTGTACATTGTATGTGAATTTTTTGTAAAATTATTTATTTTATTTATTATTTTTTATTTATTCATTTATTTATTTATTTAATTTCATTTATTTATTTATTTTTTTATTTTTTATTTTTTTTAATTTTTAATTATTTTTTTTTTATTTATTTATTTATTTATTTTTTATTTTATTTTATTATTTATTTTTTTTTGGTGGGGGCGGGGGGGTTCAGACGGAGTTTTTTCTGAAATCAACCATCTAAGGCTACACTACATTTTGCTATGATGTCCTTCTCACCAGCTGCAATGCCCCTCTCAAAATGACAATACTATATCAAACACAAGATGGCGCTATTTCATTGTACATTGATTTGTATGTGAAATGCTTTGTACAAACCCCTGTGTAACAAACGTATGTAGGGTTCTACAAATGTACTCAAAGCAAACGCAGGACATTTTTCACATCACCTTAACATTTTAATCTATGAAACATCACAATATGTGGCACATTTTTCTTTCAAAACAAGTGGAACTATGAAAGAACATTTTTTTTTAATATATCACTGAGACACACTTCTTTCACTCATGCCCTCATATCAGTATCTGTTTTATGCTTAATTTCATTTTTAATTCATAATTATTTTATTTGTTACCAATGTTGATTATACTGTATCTCTATTTTGCAAATCTTGTAATCACCATGTTTTTTTTTTTTTTTTTTTTTTTTTTTTTTTTTTTTTTTTTTTTTTTTTTCTTTCTTTTTTTAATATATATTCATGTATAAAGTGATATGCATCAAAACTTTAGAAAAGGCACTGTAAAACTGAGGGGTATTATGAAACTCACTAAGTTTCATTCCAAGTTATCTTTACTACCTTACTACTTCTAAACACAACATCAAAAGTAAGTTCCCCCCTAAAGAACCCCATCAAATCTTCCAGTATAACAAATTATTCAAGTTGATACCAAGCATGGGATATAGCTAAAGTTTTTAGGAAGCAGATTCTTGAAAATTAGTGATATTCGTGACTTAACGGCTGAATGAGCACAACTTGAACAAAAAAAAATGTTCCTTTTTTAAAATCTGTGCTTTAATGACTTATTTTTTATCAGACAGTATACTGACAGTTTATTAATGTGTGTAGCCACCACGTTTGTCGATGACTTTTTGCCACCGTCACCTCATATTGTTCAGGTGTCTTGTGGCTCTTCGCTGGGGGATGGCATTCCATTCTTCTTCCAACATCTGGGCCATGTCAGCAGGGTTGGTGTTGTCATTAATGCGTGCATAGATTTACTATTTTTGAAAAAGCATCATTTTTTGTTCATGTTGTGCTCATTCAGTTATTAAGTCACAGATGTAGCTAATTTTTGAAAAAAATGCTTCCGAACAACCCTAGCTATATCCCATGCTTAATTTCAACTTGAATAATTTGTTATACTGGAAGATTTGATGGGGTTCTTTAGGGAGAACTTACTTTTGATGTTGTGTTTAGTTCGAGGGCCTATTCGGTTCCATGAACACAGTTCTTGTAAAACAAATCTATCTTGCATGAATGCTTGCGATCCTTGGTTGCCAGAAAGCCCAGTAACTTTGTTGAGAAAACTGACTGGCTAATTTCAGTCTCTTCAGATAAAATTCCACTGATACTCTTAAGTAAATTGGAAGATTCACATTATTTACAAAGTGATACCAACAAATATTGAAGGCTACCCTCAGCGTTACCCTCTTGCTACCAGACCAGTGCCCTATAACATAAAGACTTACAATCGATAAAAAGCTACAATTGATTTTATCTGGAAAGCCTCATTTGGAGTGCAGGTACAGTCATGGATTAGGATTAGGATATGATTAAGATTAGCAGGGCTGGGGTTAGGATTAAGATCATCAACTTTGGGGCACCCTGTCTATGATGGGAATTCCAAGATAAAATTGATCGTAACTTTTATCCGTCGCAAGTCTTTATGTTACAGGGAACTGGAGATAATTGAATCTGGACAACTACCCCCTGGACAATTACCCCCAGGACAACTACCAACCAGAGATACATTTTTTTTTTTGTAAGGTTGGGGTTAGGTGTAGAGTTAGGGGGCAGATATTTAGCTGGGGTAGTTGTCGGGGGGTAATGGTCCTGGTCCTGGGGGTAGATGTCCTAGAAGCAGAGAGATAGTCTCAAAGACTCACCTCCTCAATAAAATGCCATGGATGATACGTTGCTCCTAGGATTGTAGGCTGCTTCAAGCCATGCTCAAACACAGACTTCAGGGCTGGACACAACCTAATCAACGGAGAAAAAATAATATCAATACAATAGTTACAATCCTCCTGATACACAACACACGCTGTCTATCTCCTTTATCTTAATAATAACAAAAAATATTACAACTGATTTATCTTCTGAATGAGAATTTGTTTTAAGAATCAAGTGGGAGAAACAACTCTACAAAAGAAACTGGAATTTCAAATTGGAGTTTTCTCTAATCCTCTCCCCTTTTTATATAAACTCTGTCGAAACATAATTATATTATGTGTACCGTTAGTTGTTACTTGTTTTTTTTAAAATGAAACATATAAATACACACTCACAATCCTCTGATTAAGTATGCGGATGTTTCTGTGACTGCATCATTTACAGCGCTGGTATACTGTTTACTTCAAGTACAAGTTTCAAACATAAAAGATACAAATAAGCACTTACGATCCTCTGACAAGATCTGTGATTGTTTCTGTAACAGCATCGTCTCCTGCACTGGTATACTGTTTACTTCTTTCATCTAATATCTCATTAAACCTTTTTTTTTTTCTCTTCCCCCTCACTATTCCCTTCCTCCACTACTATAAGTACAAGTTTCAAAAGTTTTATGAAAGATAATAATAAGCACTTACGATCCTCTGACTAGATCCGTGATTGTTTCTGTGACTGCGTCGTCTCCTGCGCTTGTTTACCGTTTACTCCTCTCATCTAAGATCTCTACAGACCTCCTCTCCCTCCCCCCCCACCTCCATCTAAGTTTTACTTGTTTCACAACAAAAATAAGCACTTACGATCCTCTGACTAACATCTGTGATTGTTTCTGTGACTGCGTCGTCTCCTGCGCTTGTATTGTATACTGTTTATTCCTCTCATCTAAGATCTCTACAGACCTGCTCTGCCTCCATCCTACCACCTCCCATACCCCCTCCCTCATCTCTAAAACTTCTATAAGTCCTTGTTTCAAACATGAAAGATATTAAAAAACACTTACGATCCTCTGACTAGGTCCGTGATTGTTTCTGTGACTGCGTCGTCTCCTGCACTGGTATACTGTTTACTCCTCTCATCTAAGATCTCTACAAACTTTGCAGGGAACCATCCTCTCAAACCATTCAGCTCACCAACCCAACAATGCTCGTCTTTCTGTGAGATGATCTACAAAAAAGGGCAAAGGAATGATGTTTCATTCGTAAAAATGTTGGTTTGGTTTTATGTGATACATGTATGTATCTATCAGGTATGATTATTCATGGTGACATGACATTTGATCTGGCAACAATTGCTCCAAGCTTTATTTCATGTATCAACGAGATACCCGTATGATTATTTTGGCCTGGGACCAAACTTTAAAGGAACTTATAATTGATAAAACATGGGGAGAACAGCATATCTCGGATGAAATAATAACATGGCATGCAGAGCCCGATGCGTGTTACGTAATCTTCAGTGATAACCCGTCTCGTCAGGGAAGAGAGTGACCCTGGAGTTAATCCTTCATGGCTAGACAACTAACCAGAATTCAGAAGTAAACTTGACCTATGTTTTGTTTATGAAATGGAGCAATATACAAGTCCTCTCTTTGAATTTATACGATGAGACCCGATGAGAGTCTATAAACTAAGGACTGTTGAGGAATCCGGAACCCGAAGCTATTGACTGACTGAATTCGGTCAACTTCATCATGTTCGTACTGTCCGAATGTTAATCTCCAGTAGTCCGACCCATGCGTAAGCCTCACTGTAGATTGTGTACGAGTCAATGGAGCTCAGGAAAAACTTGTATTCCCCACGATCTTCGAGTTTCAAGGCCCTTTAACATCATCATGCGAAAGACGCGACTGTGAACGGAACCTGAGCCCTCTTGCATAAAAAGAAGTGATTCTACTAAAAAAATCAAACGCACCTCGATTTTTAAACCAATCGCCTATTTGGGACTTTCATTTGACTTTTTAAGATGCTTTCAATCACAACTTTTATGCAAGAGGGCCCTGGGTTCGGTCAGAGTCTGTAATCCCTTGAAATTTACAAGCCAATTGCTTACTTTATTATCCAGATGCATGTATCTATGATTTCATATCCGGATTTTAAAAACCGTTACCTCATCGCTTTTCAAACAGTATCCTTCCGCCACAGCTCAAAACCACAGCATATTCTGGGTTATAAAGTCCCGGTGCTCGCCCCACTGGTTGGTAATTTGATTGCACATGGCCACAGACATAGTCTCATCTGTTTTCATCGTTTTAAGATTATAGTAAATGACTTCCATTAGCTCTAAAACTACCAGTAGTTTGTTTTTACAGCCACAGCAATATCATTTTACTCATTTTGGTCCTTTCGCATTTGTTACTGGAAGTTACTAACTCCCTTTAATATATTGGGAGCATGTTATTTGTGGAAAGAATAAGTTTAGTGGTAAGAATCCTCCATTTTGACTACTTACTGTGAGGATGTCATTTTTCCTGAATCCTAGCTCATCATCATCATGCCTCTCAAAGTCTAGCAGTGCTTTGGCTCTTCTTTTCCTCGTTCTTGTGATGTTAACAAACTGTTCATGGTCCTTCTGGTGACTCTCTAAGGAGTAGTCTGGTATCAGACCCTAGTTGAAGAAAATATGATTGAGACATAAGTCAATCCATCAGCACATATACATTAGATGAAGCATATTAAAGCTATCTTAACTAAGAAATATTCAAGTATTAACATTTTGACATGTTTTTAATCAAATATCCATTAGCACACCACAATAACAAACTACTGTAAATTAAAAACGAATAACTTTCATGAATTGTTAATCAAAGCTAATACAATTTTTTGCCGCAAGAAAATTCTGCAAATTGCAAAAAAGTACAATACTGATTAGTAAAATTAGCACTAATTTTATTATTTACGAGATAATCACATGACCCTCTCTTACCTTGCTTTTGTTCCCCGAGAACAATGCTACTTGTGTTTTACTCTCTCTCCATAGCTAACCAAGATGATGGAAATGACATGAAAGCTAAGAACATCCAACAGACAGAACTTGTATCAGATCTAAGAGAAACTTATTCACCTATCTTGTGTTTTACTCTTCTCCATAGCTAACCAAGATGATGGAAATGACCTGAAAGCTGAGAACATCCGACAGACAGAACTTGTATCAGACTAAAGAAAACTTATTCACCTTATCTTGTGTTTTACTCTTCTCCCATAGCTAACAAGATGATGTAATGACCTGAAAAGCTAAGAACATTCTGCAGACAGAACTTGTATCAGATCTAAGAGAAACTTATTCACCTTATCTTGTGTTTACTCTCTCTCATAGCTAACCAAGATGATGGAAATGACCTGAAAGCTGAGAACATCCGACAACAGAACTTGTATCAGATCTAAAGAGAAACTTATTCACCTTATCTTGTGTTTACTCTCTCTCCATAGCTAACCAAGATGATGGAAATGACCTGAAAGCTAAGAACATCCGACAGACAGAACTTGTATCAGATCTAAGAGAAACTTATTCACCTCATCTGTGTTTTACTCTCTCTCCATAGCTAACCAAGATGATGGTAATGACCTGAAAGCTAAAAACATCCGACAGACAGAACTTGTATCAGATCTAAGAGAGGCTATCCAGCAGATTGGAAGACATTTCCAAGCGATTGACCCAAAGAATGCCAAAATAAGTGAGTCAGTTATTGGAAGTTATCTATTCTTGTATAAATTTCATCATTTTCTGACCTTTTAATTACATAGATGAATGTGTTTTTACATCACCTTACTCTAAAGTTTGATTAACTTCCTAGTCTATGTAAACATTTTATTTGACCTTGAAGTTAAACTTATCAGATATTAATCTGCCTGTGATATGATTTAGTGAATGTATAAATCCATGCAAATGTAAATCTGCTTGTATAATGGTGTTGATGTCATGTATAATACAGTTCCAGTTCAATACTGTTTTGCACTTTCTGAAGACTTTCTTATATTCTGGATTCAAACTACTCTAAAAACCAGCAATTTGAACATGCATGAAAGTGTGTGAACTTTGCGTTGGATCAAAGATTCCTAAAAGTGTTCATGCTCTGGAATTCATTAATTTACTTCAATAATCACATGACCCTCTCTTACCTTGCTTTTGTCCCCGAGAACAATGCTAAGACCGAACCCAATTGACTACAAAACATTTTTTCCTACTTCACTGCCTCCCATAATACCTGCCTCACGCCTGCCTGAACATGACGTGGCAAAAGCCCGCAAGGCAATTAACTTCATTCTGTTTTTCGAGTCGTGCGGACCGGACGTTCCTGAAATCTCGGTGAGCTCGTTCCTACTTCGATTTGATTATATTACCAAATATTTGCGCTTCCAAAAGCCTCTTATTACGCCTAGCGTTAATTTCGGGTGTCTTAGGTTTATTGCGCCCCTCCTTTTGGCCAAGAATTACGTCCTTTTTCGGACGTTTTTCTTCCGTTTCCAACCCAGTCCCACTCGTTTATTTGTACGTGGTTGTTGTTGGTCGGTCGGTTGGGCGCCTGTTTCCTTGAAAACTCAGTCCCGATCTTCTCCGACTCTTCCCCTTGGGTTGTTCTCCTTTAGGGGTTTCCTTCTTCATTTCTATTCTATTTTGACATTCGAAGTACGTTTTGTATTTTTATTGTCCTTGTTTTCCGCGGCCTCGTGCCTTTGGCGGGAATCTGCCGGTCCTCGGACTTCCGGTTTTTGTCTGCCGCCATCTTGTTGTCGCGTGTGTGTGTGATGTGTGGTCGAGCGCCTTCTTTCTAGTCGCTCTTCCGGTGCATATTCCGTTTTCTGTGGTTGATTCCGGAGATTCGTCCCCGTTTCGTTCAAAAAAAAAAAAAAAATAATATTATTTTTTTTCTCGTCTAGCCTATTCTGGACGGGGTTTCTTTTTTTTGGAGTTCTCCGCGAGCCGCCTAATTCAGCCGGTCTCGCTTGTCTTACCTTAGTTTCTAAGAATTAGGTTACGCTTACTAAGAAAATTTTTGTTCTTTCTTTTCAGAAGGCGTTCTAACCATGGACAGTAGGAGTGACTCCTCTGACGACGCAGAGCTGGTGGCATTGGTCTCTTCGAGAGGCGGTTTCGCCGATCGGAAGCTTGCCCGGTGGGAGAGCCGTCTCGACCGCCAGGTCGTCCGCCTCTCCTGCATAAGAAGGGGGGGGGAACACGCCAGCGACACTTGTGTCCAGCGCGGGCTCACCTCCTCTAAGTCCAGCACTAAAGAAAAGGTCTTGTAGCTCGAAGAGCACTAAGGTTAAACGTCCCACGTTTGCCAAGGTGCCTAAGACCTTGTCGTCTCGGTTGTCTCCGGCCAAAGGAACGAGTTCGTCTTCCCAGACGTCTCCGCCCCGCGGCCCCCCGGGTGTAGCACAGGAAATGCGGTTCCTGTCTCACTCGGGGATGAGAGTCGTGCGCCCACGTCTCTCGCTCAGGCATGCCCCTCGGGCGTGCCGAGTACGTTGGGACCCGTGCGCCGCAGTTTTGCATTTGGCGGAACCACCTCCATCATGGGTAACCCCAGATGGCGGCTCCGCTTCCCACGTCCGGAGTGCTCCCACCTACGTCAAGCGCTTGTTCGTCTTGGTCGTCCAGTGGGCAGCAGGGTTTT
>CALNVZ010003430.1:23621842-23664975 GCA_940671915.1 Paracentrotus lividus | reverse complement strand
ATAAGGTGAATAAGTTTCTCTTAGATCTGATACAAGTTCTGTCTGTTGGATGTTCTCAGATTTCAGGTCATTTCCATCATCTTGGTTAGCTATGGAGAGAGAGTAAAACACAAGATAAGGTGAATAAGTTTCTCTAAGATCTGATACAAGTTCTGTCTGTTGGATGTTCTTAGCTTTCAGGTCATTTCCATCATCTTGGTTAGCTATGGAGAGAGAGAAAAACACAAGATAAGATGAATAAGTTTCTCTTAGATCTGATACAAGTTCTGTCTGTCGGATGTTCTCAGCTTTCAGGTCATTTCCATCATCTTGGTTAGCTATGGAGAGAGAGTAAAACACAAGATAAGGTGAATAAGTTTCTCTTAGATCTGATACAAGTTCTGTCTGTTGGATGTTCTTAGCTTTCATGTCATTTCCATCATCTTGGTTAGCTATGGAGAGAGAGTAAAACACAAGATAAGGTGAATAAGTTTCTCTTAGATCTGATACAAGTTCTGTCTGCCGAATGTTCTTAGCTTTCAGGTCATTACTATCATCTTGATTAGCTATAGAGAGAGAGTAAAACACAAGATAAGGTGAATAAGTTTCTCTTAGATCTGATACAAGTTCTGTCTGCAGAATGTTCTTAGCTTTCAGGTCATTGCCATCATCTTGGTTTGCACTGAAGAGAGGAAAACACAAAATAAGTTTATCTCAAGGCGGTGTTGCTCTGGCTCAAGCTAATTTAATTTTTGGGATCTGATGAATTAGCCCTATCAGAGAAGATCAGGCTATTTCTCTCAAATAGCACACTAGATTGGATGAAATCCTAGCCCGAGCCATCTCGATCTGTGATTTCATCTTGAGCTGGTTTTGCGGCTTTGGCATGAAATAGCGGGCTAAATAGTGCGGTGCTGCACTAGCTCAAAATAAGGTCATGTCTTAAAACTTCTTCTTTTTCTCCCTGATCCATGGGTAGTTCCATCTGGTGTCTACATGTAGCTTGAGCTGGTGTCTAGCTTGAGCTAGTGCAGCGCCGTTTTGAGATGTGATCCAAGTTCTGTCTGATAGACGTTATGTACATTTAACATGCATTAACATCCTGTAACATATGTATAGCAGTATGTTGAAAGTGAGCACAAAACTTCATAAAAGCTAAATTTCTCCTAGAGACCCGTAACAGAATTTATTTATTTATTATTTTTTTTTTAAAGAACAAGCCAAAGCAATTGTCATTAAAGACCTTCTTTAATGAAATACCCCTTGGAAATGCATACCAAAATAACCACATCTTGCAAGAAAAAAAAAGGAGAGCTCCAGGGTGAATTCCCCCAGAGACTCCAAGTATTTTAAGCAGAGAATGTACTTACGGAATAGAGTCCCCATCAGAGATTTTCTCCTCTGCAGTTGACGCTTGTTCACTTGCTGCAATAACAGACAATATAAAACAGAAACAAAAAGGATTAGATAACTGTTTATAACGTATTATCTTCCCTCTAGGCAAAAAGCAAACATATACTTAATAACGATTTCTAATTGTAAAAGAGCTTATTTGCAGGGAAATGCCAGCCAGTTTCAGCAGAAATATCAAATGAGTAGAACTCAAACAATCTCATGAACTTATACCAGGCTACATGAAGTGCAGCATGGAATCATTGTGGCTTTGCTTTACAATTTCTCAATCAATGGAGAGAAATATAAATGCAGTTGAGAATACAATCCAAACTGCTTTGTATGTACAAAGCTAACAAGAGTTACCAGCAACAATACGAAGGGTCATAGGTCACAGCTAATGCACATGAATCACTGCACTTGAATCGTCTGTCATGTTCAAGAGGATAACCCATTGGAAATAGAAGTATGAAGTACATTTATTATAGAAATTTCCAATGCCTATTAAAGGTTATAATACCAATACATTCATAGCCATGTGTACAAATATCACAGAGCATGGTTCACAATTACTGTTCAAAAGAAAAACATTAGGGCCTGTTGGATAAAAGAGGTACTATTATGCAGTGCCTTTGCCATCAATGGTAACTACCCTAGTAATGTTGCTCATTAGCCAATAAAAATGCAGTACAAAGTTACCACTGATGGCAAAGTTACTACAATAGTCATTCTTTATGCGACAGGGCCCTGGAGCCCGATTCAGAAAGAGTTAAAAGCATGACTACAGTCGCACCTAATAAACCCTGTTGTGTGCCATATACTGTAATCGTGGAAATATTCGCGGTACATTCATTTTCACGGATTCTGCGCGAAGATCGCCAGGCGCGAATATATGAGCATGCTGTCTTATGCATGTATTGGGAGCGTTTAATTGTGTGCTTACAAACATGCAGCACGAATTAAAGAACCTGTGAACATTCTTTGAGACCGCTCAGCGCGAAAAATCAATCGCGCGAAAATATCGGCGAATACAGTATTACACATAACCTATTGGTCAGCTCATGGTCGTGGAATGCATACCATTAGGAAGTATATCAATGAGATTACGTGTTAAATACAGTATTCTGCTTGGAATTTGAATGAAAGTTTAAGTCTCTCTTAATAACTCATGGTGAAACGCTCCAAGAATTTCTGGGATTACAATTTTTCATGTACATACTGTGATCTGTTTCATTAAAAATTAGAAGTTGTCTGCTGCCCCCAAGTTAGAATTTCAGCGCTTAAGGCACTTCAACACAAACTAACAAAAATTTCCTTAACTCTGAAACAAATAACTCAGAATGCTTGTTCGATCCCATCTGTGTTTTACACAAGATTTATTGAATAACAGTGTGTCTGACGACAAACGAATACTTTACTATTACATTATTAATGTAATAATGAAGTCTTACATGTAGTATAGTATTATTATTACCTGTTTTGGAAGGTTTCCTGCGGATTCTGGGTTGACAATGGCTCCCTGTTCAGCCATCAGGTAGGCAAGATGTTTCCGTCTGTGTGTATCTACTATGATGTCAGTCAGCGAGGCCGAGTGCCGCATACCAATCTGTGATGAATATTAGATTCAAAGCATTAATATTGTGAAGATCTGGCAGACTCACAAAGTAAATATAAATGTCTTCACATGAATTCTTCTTTCGATTTTTTTAAAAAAATAAGTTTGATATAAATATACATTTTGACAATTCTTTTTTTAAAAGTCATCCAAGTCTACATGAAACATTGTATTTTCTTGAACTGTACAGTACACGAAATACATGTACAGCACACTACTATCGAAAATATCATATTAATTTTTATAATGAATAGTTAGTTCGCGAAAGAAAAAAGCTAATTGTCTGCTTGAATAAAATTATGACTGTGAACTACATGTACATAGAGCAGCTTAAAACTACAAGGAGCTCATGTATATTTGGGCCCAAAGAATTAAACTCTACAAACTCAAGATGTTTTACATCATTAAAGGCGTGGTCACACTGGCTTTTTAGGATGATTTGCGTATGAATTGCGGATTGTTTGTTTTGTTTTTGTTTTTAGTTGTGGATGAACGAAATCTGTATGCGCGACTCATGCGCAATTAATCCTCCCGCCAGTGGGACCGGGCCTTTAGGAGTTTTACGTTGATTAGGGGTTCTACAAGCAAGTACACAGACCACTAAAAAATATACATCCCCTGTAAAAGTTGAGTGTCGAGACAAGCCTTTTGTCAGACTGTAGGGTAAAATTATACTCAAACAAAAATTGATGCCCATTAACATCAAATGATGCTGATAACAACATCACTAGACAATGATAAATCATTTCCAGGGTTATGATTATTCATGAATTATTTTCCCATCATTGTATGTACAATGTATGATTTGTGCCAATCTAATTGGGGTTTTATCAGTACATTGTATAGCATGCCATTGAGAACACATGTTAGGGTTAGAAAGGTGGGTATTTGATACATTTTGTACAAACCCATTCAATGAAAATGAACGTATATGAAGATGAGGCAAATTTCATGAATTATTTTCATATTAGACTCCCACCAACATATTTTAAATGTTCATGGCTTTAGGAATTACATAATATTTTACTTAGTGAAACAATTTTATATCATGATATTGATATCCATTTTGAGAACCAAGACATCACTACTTGAACAATATTCATTCTGGGTATTGTTAGTTCTAGAAGTATGATGTGCAAATTGATACAAGATTCAAATTTCATCATACGATAAAAGGTTTGATTTTCAAATAGGGCATTTGCATGCTAGGAAAATATGCAGGGAGTACTTGACTCTACGGAAAAAAGAAACACAAAATGTAGGGAGGTTAATAAATGTACATTGTAGGCCTAGGTGGTGTTTTAAAAGAAAAAAAAATGTGTACATCATGAGTATGGGAATGCCTGACATATCAACAATAGGAAGGAGACCATTAAAAAAGGGGAGTGATATTCTAATGTTCCAATAATCCCTATTTACATTTAACTAATGAAAACAAAATGATGTTAAGAAATGGGGTTTACTGTGATAGGGTTAGAGGTCATTCAAAAGCAGGTCAAGATGCAAAATGGTGTTATATTGAATGATGCATGAAGCCTGCCTTGTTTACATTAATTACAAGCAAAGAAGAATATTTTATGATTATACATGTTGCGTGTAACTTAGGTTTACCTGAATAGGAGCAATATATCTTTTCTTTCTTTTTTTTTCAAAAATCAATTCAAGCACACTGTATATTTGTGACATCTTAAATCATAGAACTATTAAATTATTATATACATGTAGCTCCATATTTAAAAGAATGTGTGATATACAATGTAGGAGTGTGCTTCAACTAAATACAATACAGTCTGTATGCTCTTTCTTTACCCCTTTTATTTCAAATTATACACAAAAACACATAAAAAGAAATACTTGCTTATCTTTAAACAAAACAAAAAAAAAAAAAATCCTGATCATCTGATCATTCAGTTGCATTATTTTTTTGCTCCATCACAAGTGTGTTTCCAGATCCTTTAAGCAAGGTTCAATATGCAACACTTTTATTTATTATTTTCTAACACTACAATGTACAGTAGTACATGTAACCGCCACCATGCCCTAACAACCCAAAATATGACCTACATGTAAGATGAAGAAAAGTTGGTGTTGATAACTTTTCATTATAGTACAAAATATGCATGTGAAGGGAAAGAGGGACATGCTTCGTTGAAGTCTATTCTACATGAATGATGATATGGTATGATTCTATTTAAAGGTACTCTAAGCAGATATAATACAGGAGCATAAATGCCATACACACCTCATATTTCTGTGAAAGCATTACGATTAGTGTCCAAGTAGATAAGATACATGTAGAGACACAAGAGCATGAAGATAAAAAAGAGGGAAATATTGAAGGAAAAAAATGGCAATCATTCACTGTAAAGAAATTGTGCAAGTTATCAAGAAGGACTAGATATCTAGTTCAAGACTGCCAAGTGCTGTGAAAAAAAAAACGTTACAAAGAGAGTGAAAGACTTTCCCCAAGTGATTTCTAATTGGGCTATTCAAAAAAAAATACATCACTGCTGAATTAATACTATTGTAATTAACCACATTCCCCAATAGACATGTATACTTCATTAGGTACAATGTACATGTACATGTTCCTCTTGTAAATACCTGACATTTTTATTCAAATTAAATGTGATATTTGCAATCATGTACATGTAAGTCACACCTCATAAAAACCAAAGGCCAACATGCAATTATACTTCAAGGATTGTAAATGAACAGTTTTGTTGATCTTGTAAAAGACCGCACATAGCAAGGTCAATGATTTATCATAAATAATTATCATCCTGAAAGTAATAAGAACTTCATATAAATAAAGATCTCACGAGGGCCCTGGATAAGAGTGAGATCTCTGGAAACAAAAAAAAACCTGCAGTTGCCTTAAGGAAATTTAACTTCTACATGTACATAACAAAGAGGTTACCGTATTCTAAATAGACCATGATTGAATTTTCAATATTACAATCAATAAATCAGCAATCTATTTTTTCGCAATGGGGTAAATTGACAATGTACATTTTAATCAAAAGTACATGTAGATGTTAACATATATTGTACAATTTACATGAAAATGAATATTCTTTCTGACAGAGAACACATTTTGTTTTTTTCATACTGCGTTTTTGTGCTCTTGAGCATTTCGGTTTAATTGTTTGTATTGTCATGTATTCTAATGGACTTCACAATCATGCTATCCCATACAGACCTGTCTACACCCAAACAAACATTTACAGATCTGCTCCACATAGTGATGATAAAATATAACTTACGAACAGAATTCAACAAAATTATCCCTCACTAATTACATTTACAAAGATGAACAAGTATAGATCTGCTAAATTATTCTAATGGAAAATGATGTTAAATTGCGACTACTCAAAATTGTTTTTGATTTGAATACATTTAAAAATGTATCAAATATTGTTGCTTCTCTTTCTTTTTAATATATATTATTGTGCTCAACTGTATAATTTTCATTTTTTATTGAAACATTTGTACATGCTACATGTATGTACAGTTTGCTATTATTACAAAATAAGTTATAAAGATTAGAAAATTTTGAAAGAGATTTATGTGATGGAAGGACTTGATTTCACATATTTATCAATTAGTATTTTGCAAGCTATCAATTTATAACAATTCAGAACAAAAAGCAGCCTCTTTCCATACCGTTGAGTGTACTCTAAACGTAACAAAAATAATGTAAGATTTGTATCTAGAGCAACGCAAAAGCCTGCTATTCACCATACTAAATTGAAGCATTTAATAATTAGTTTTAAATGCAGAAATATTTAATGCCCACATTGTAGAATAACAGGTCAAAAAGAATCAAATACTTTTATTAAAGAGAAATTGGCAGGCACATTAATGTGAACAATTGAATGTAAAAAATCATAAGCTTTGTCTAACAATTGTTAGACAAAGCTTTGTCTAGTAAGAAAAAAAAACTGTATCTAATCCCCTGTAAAGTGCGTATTTCTAAACTAAATTGATGTTAATCCAGAACTCACCGTACAATTAAAACAAGCAGGTCCAATACACACCTGATCATCTATATTTAATTGTATCCTTACTGCCGACTATTAAAAATAAACCAAGTTTAGAAACAGAGGCACAGATATAAAATGATAATAATTATAATACTATTATTTAAAATGTGCTCAGAGCGCTTTACAGACAACAGTGCATTATTACACTGTTCATTGGGTTCAATTCTGGCTGCAATACATTTTACATGTGCCTACAGTGTATATGGCAGATTGGTATACTGTTTCAGTACACGGACATGCACTACACGGTATACATGTACATAATATATATTTGTTGACTGCTATTAATTTATACAGGTGATGTAAATCTAACAGGCTATTAGAAGACATCAAATTCTACCTTGTTATTTTGGAGGGCATTCAAAAGTCTATCCGTGCTGCCCATGTTAGAATTCACCATGATTTATTCCAAATGATACAAATCCTTTTTGTGGCGTGTTAATCCAAATATAACCAATCCACCATTGCAACCATGCAAAGTATATCATTAGAATCCAATGGTGGAATTAGAACTCTGATCATATGTTTGCCAGCTGTTTTGGTTCCCATCACTGATTAATTGAAACCAGTGGATCTGATATGCTTACAGGTATAAGATGAGTGCAATACGGAAGGGACAATGACACGTGTCTCACTTTATTTGCATAAATACAGCGGTCACTCCATAACATAACGGAAACTACATCCGGTGGAATCCAAACAGACAATTCTTTTAAAAAGTAAACACTTTGTAATAATATAAATGAAAGAGTTTTCACAGAACAAACATGTAACAATACATTAGGATACACCAATTGATTTTCTTCTTTTTTTTTCGTTTTTTTGCGGAGGGTTTTTACTGTTTTGGAATATATACTGCCACTTGTTTTATACATGTATCTTAATCATATATGATTATAATACAATAGTACACAAACTTTAAAGTAAGATAGAAAACTCATTTGCACGATTAAATCACTGAAACAAATGTTCAGGTGCATTAAATATTTTACTCTTCATTCCGACTTCTTATTTCAAAACACTTACATACTTGTACGACTTCGTAAACCTGTCCCTTCCTATATTGACCAGCACTGATGAAAGGACTTCCACCCTTTCTCGGTATCCCAACTATACAGAACATACTACAAGCTTTATCATGAGATGGGGTATTACCAGTCCAAACAGAGGTATAAATTTACATGGGTTGGTATTAAAGTGAAGCTGAAAGATTGATATCATATATACAATGACATTTAAAAGACAAAATCTGTAAGGGTTATACCAATATTGTCCAGAGCCCAGTGTTGACATTGTCAGAAGTTTCTATGGGGTAATGGCATTCAGCTATGGAGCCCACTTATAGAGTTGAAGTACAAGCTCAAACTCCTGAATGCCTCCCACCACTATTGTATGGAGAAATATAATAATTATGGTATTGCATGGCAAATGAATGAAAATATATAGACTGCTTACAATAAACATGAAGACCATAGCCCCCCCCCCCCACTCCTTAAAACAGTAACATACATGTACAAATGTACATGGAGAGACAAATTGTACATGAATATAGTTATCAAAGGCTTTCTCATACTTAAGTCATTAATTGGACCATTTTTTCTGCCAAATGTTGTACATACAGCTCATGGATTTTATTTTTATTTTACAAATAATATTTATATTTATTGTAAAATTGTGTAAATGTAAATACAACATAAATTTCCAGTCTTTGGGATATGTGCAATTTATGATCACAAATCAGTATAATTTTCATAAATTAGATCATATAATTAAACATAGATGCTTGTATTATTACATGGTGTGTAACAGATTTATTTCCATTAATAGCTACATGTATATGTCTAAGTGTGATCACCCCTCTTGTCATTATGGAATGGTCCAACACCATAACACTTTGATTTCAAAATAAATACAGCCAACTGGCATCTGGCCTGAAAATTCACCAACACTTAGAACCTAGTCTCGATTCAGGCACACCAACATTTTTTTTTAAAAGTACAATCTATTCTGTAATTAAACTTAATTAACAACTATAGAGCACATGGATCTACAATGCACCTTTAATGGTATCTGAAAACATGTACAAATACTGTACAACATTTAACTGACAGTGACAAATCAAATATTCCAATGCTTGACTACATACTAGGGACGATTATTTACATTTCAGGTACTTGCAATCAATGAAGCGTTAAACCCCCTGCATGTATTAATAGCTGTACTGTATAAATATAACCAGCTGGTGATTTTTTTGTCACTCAGTTTTGTGAGATTCCTTTCATATTTAAATAAGCAGGAAGTAATTTACGTCAGTAGTATTTCACCATGACAACTACAGATCTACAATTTTGCGCCGATAATGATTTACTACAATGGACTGTAAAGTAAATACCCCCACCCCAGGAAATATTTATTGACCAAATAACATGAGAGCATATGAGGAAAAGTGGTTGAACAATATTTTTGTTAGGACTGTATTTTATGCAAACTGTATGTCTTTCTTGTACCATTCAACTTGTCTCATTGTTATTTACTATGTACAATGTACATCACTTTTTTTCAAAACAATAATTAACAAATCATGATTGCCACTACCAACCCCTTCCCCCCCAAAAAATAAAAAAAAAAAAATAAATAAATAAATAAAAAAATCTATGTTCAAACAACCGATTATGACTTTTGCTGGCAGGAAAATGTGCAAATTATGCACAAAGAATTATGGTACGTAATATTAATAACGTTCATGATTGAATAAAAGCCAGGCGCGGATCCAGGGGGGCGGAGGGTAGGATTGCAAGATTTTTTTTTTTTTTTTTTTTTTTTTTTCGAATTCGCACCCCGTAAAAATCACACTCTGGATCCGCGCCAGAAAGCTGTTATAATAATATCAAAGATAATAATACATACTAGTTTTAAACTAGCACTACTACTGCTAATGACGTCAACAATAACAGTAACGTTTAAAAATAAAATAAAACAAACTAGACATGATAGCGAAGAGCAAGAATATAATTTTATCAACAAACTAAACTGGTAGTCAGAATAACACAAAGTTTTAGACTGATACCAATACTGAAAATGAGAAAAATTACACCAAGGTCATGAAGAGCATTTTAAACTAGTCTGCAAAGATGAATATAATATAATTGTAATAACTGAATATAATATACAATATAATTACAATTGTGCCAGGAAGATCAGAATCTGTTAGACATGAAATCTAATAAAATGGCCATGTCTTTTATTATTTTTATTTTAGTTGTTGTTTGTTTGTTTGTTGTTGCTGCTGTTGATTTTTATCATTATCATTATTATTTATTCATATTTCTTACCTGTAAAAGTTTATCCATATCATCCACAATCCCGGGAAGGTCCGACAAGGCATTGAAGATTTGAGCTGAGTTATCCAGTGATAACAACTCTTCCTCCTATCAAACAAACATTTACAAAAATCATTAAATATGGTCTTGCATCATAAAATGGTACAATGGCAATGTTTATTGTTATTATTTATCATTATTATTATTATTATTATTAGTATGTTTATCCATATCATCCACAATCCCAGGTAGGTCTGACAAGGCATTGAAGATTTGAGCTGAGTTATCCAGTGATAACAACTCTTCCTCCTATCAAACAAACATTTATACACAGTAATAAATATGGTCTTTCATCATATAAGATGCTGCCTAAAAGATTGCAAGAGTATACAAAAAGATTGGAGATTAAGTTTGCATGTAGTTTAGGTTTGCACAGGTTTAGAATCGCTTTGTACATGTGCGGTGCTATTGTGCGATCCTATTGTCCAATATACCTTCCATGCAAACTTAACCATTTAAGCATTCGGTCATTTAAGCTTCAATCGCAAATGTCGTTATAAACAGTTAAGGACGCCGTGCAAACAATTTTCAGACCATTTCGTAAGAACTTTGTTCAAAGTTTGTAAGAACTTCATACACACTTCTTATGAAGGGCGTATGAACGACAGTTCACAGACCATTCATAAGTTTAAAGACTGTATTCAACCCTTTCGTAGGATGATTGTACGAACTCGTAAGAATGTCATGAGAATGCCGTAAGAAAGTAAGATCCAGCTACTAATCTTAAAAAACTCCGGAACTCCAGATATTTGTATGACCATAGCTTCACCAAAATAAAAAAATTTTACCTTCATTTTAAACATGGCAAGTGTAATCTGGAAGAGGACAATAGATCCATCAAAGAAGAACATATCCCATACTCTAAGTAGCACCTTCATATGGACAACACTGGCGAATGCAGTCAAGAACCAGTGCAGTGTGATCAATGATAACTCTGGAAAAAACAATGAATTTAAATACCACATGTAATACATTTACAGTGCCCTGTGTGTTTCATCAAGTCGTTGGTAAGTTACAAACAACCTTACAAATGAGTGTTGATCATTTCTTGTGCTAAATATAGAGAATGTGATAGATATGGCACAGAAGAAAATGTTCAAGTCGTTTGTAAAGTCATCATCCATAACCTTACAAACGACTTAGTGAAATTTAACCACCCTGGCACATGTATGCATTTGTCCAAAGAACATTTAAAATATTAGAAATTGGAGTATAAATGATGTCAAAAAGGTTTTCTCAACATTTGAAATTAAAGGTGTAAACATTTACTAAGTAATTTAAAATAAAATAGAGGTTTGTGTTCAAGGAAGTAAATTATAATATTGTATACATGTATTTATAGATTCAATTTTTTAATACATACAATACATATTTAAGTAAACAATGGAAAAATATTCAAGCTAATCCATTATTTCCAATATTGTCAATAACTTGTTAATTTGTCTCCTGAAGCTAAACTATAAAAGAAAAAAAAACCCTGACTTTTGTCATTTTAATCTCATTATTTTAGGTTGCATTCATTAATGATTGCCTTGCCAGAAGTGTCTGTAAGACCAACATAAAAGGCATACTAAAGCCTGGTCGTATTCCAACCCAGGGCCCGTCAACTTTTTTACATTTAAATTACAATGTACCAAAACGGCCAAAATGGCTGGGGGTTTTTTTAATGACATGCTGGTCCTGGGGTGATATATTTGATAGAATTCTGCCTAATTGAGAATTGTGGCACTCACCAATATCATGGCTCTTAAGTAGTTGGTCAAGCTCGGGAAGATAACTGACCATCAGCTGCCTTAATACTCTCTGGTCAGCCTAAGACATAAATATAATATCATATATTGAACTGGAAGTGATACACGCTATATACATGTAAGACATGTTTTATTATTAATATTATTCAGCTTTATTACTCATCAAACCGCCCACAACCGCCCTTCAGATTTTTGCTCGCCATATCCCCTCAAACAGCCCAAATGTGCATTTCAGCTTTCTCCTTAAACTGCCTGTAACTGCCCATCCATCTTCCATCATGCCACAACTAATTTCTACTTGCAATCTATTTATTTTGCTTTGACAAACTAAAGAATCATCATACAGGTACGTTTGGAGGTCACTGTAATGAGCAAGATGGCCTCTTAGCGCTAAAGGATCAGCATGACCCTGAGGAACAGGACTATGCATCAAGAAAAATATTCAAAACAAATATGGTTGCATTCACATCTAATAGAGGCTGTGTGGTTTACCTGAACACCAAGGAGTGTATGTGAGAAGTAGGATGGAGGAACCAAGTCTTCAATCAATGAACACATGATCCAGAATGCATCTTCTTCATCCATGAACAAGAGCAAAGAAGCTACGATCTGAGATTAGTGACAAAACAAAATATCAGAAGTACAGAATTAAAGGGATTTAGTAACTTCCCCAAACAACTGCAAAAGAGATCAAAATGAATAAATTTCTATTGCTCTGACCGTAAAAACAAACTACTGAAAGTTTCAGATCAAATGCAAGTCATTTACTATTTTAAAACAGTGAAATTGCAAACGAGGCTAAGGATACAGCCGCACATGATTAATTCATACAGCTCCATAGCATGCTTAGCACCCCGGTAGGCACGGGGACTTCATGACAGGAAATGCAATGAAAACCATGTGTGTTGAAACGCACGCAGTTTTTAATCGCGTCCCGGAATGGGTTTGAAAACTTCAGTTTAAAATCATAGGTATCTCGATAGTAAGACAAGCAAGTAGACTGCAATTTTGAAAGAATACCAGAGTGGCCTATGTCTTCATAATAATGTTGACAAAATGAGCTAAATCCAATAAATTGCAATTTGAATATCATTCAATGTTACTGCATCCCTTTAATCAATTTTCAGGGATGCACTTTATATAAAAACCATAGTTCTGAGCATCCGCTTATATTTTGCTTGATCCTTCAGCACGATAACCGCCAGAGACCGCCCATCAGCTTGCTTACTAAACCAACCTAAACCACCCCTTGGTTTCTGCATGCTATGATCATGATAGTTTCCAAAATACAGTCAAATATGCCGATACTTGTTGTGCGGTGGGAAGAGGACTGGTCAAGCAGATTAGTTACCGGATATTGGAAAATAAATGATAAATTCTATTTGTATTTGTTTTTTTTTTAGATGCATTAAAAAAAAGGAAAGAGAATCTGATAAGACTTTTTTATTATTCTAGGAAGATATGGTTGCACTCTATCATACACTCTATTAGAATGTATGGCATGAAACTACAGTCCTGACCTAGAGAAACTACTGCAGATGATTGAGCTCAGTTGTACACTATTTAAATGGACAAGAACTCATTTGACTAAAATTAGTGTAGTTGACGCGAGTTCCAAGTAAAACTATACATTGTATGTAAGCACAAAAGTTAGATACATGTACAGCTCATCTTAGTACAGTGTGGTAGATCTAGAGTACTTTCTTGCCAAAAATCATAAGTGAAATAGCCAAGCTTTCAACTGCATTGTGATCAATAGTCTAGAAACAGAATCACTAGACAAAGACACGTCTACACAGATTTATGATACTATCAGTGTCACCCACTGGCTCAAACCACCAAAATGTTGCCAGAATTCATATTTTGGTTGTATGTATTTTCTTAGACTAGAGATTCCAATCTTTGCAATTAATATCAAACTCTTGTAATTTACTTAAATAATGATGCAGAAAAAGATGCTTCTACTATGATTTACTATGTTGTTCAATTTGTGACTTATTGATGGATTTGAGGTGAGGAGTCATAGACCCCTGTTTCACACAGGTTGAAAGTGGACTGAGGCAGGCCTGATGCCGGCCTGAGAAATACATAAGAAATGATGGGAGAGAATATAAAAGAGAAAAACAAAGAAATACATAACAAATGACGAAAGAGAAGATATAAGAAAGTTAAAACAAAAAAATACATAGCTAAAAATTTGCGGGCTCGGCCTATGTGTAACAGAGGCTTCAAAATCTAGAGCTGGCTTCAGTCCTGCAATTAATTGTGGGACTGAGGCCGGCTCCAGGGCCGCCTCCGAAACCCGACGCATGTGTAACAGGGGTCATAGTTGCCTCTTTACTTACCACACCTGTCCCTTGACAGTAGCCAATATCTGGATACAGCCATGATATTCCCCTCAAGACTCTTCTTAATCTCGGCACACCGGTACTCTTTTGATTTGAGAAGCAAGCATTGCTCGGCATCGTTCTTAGAAGGTCCTAATCAAAGGAGGAAAACATTCATATTTTATTATTTGATTTGATTATCTGTATGTGTATTCTCTAATTGAATATATTTTTTAACTACAGTCAACCTTGCCTAAGCCAAATTTGTTGGGACCAAAAATAGCTTTGACCTAAAAAAAAATAATAGCTATCAAAAGTTAAAAAACAATGCAGTATAGAGAAAAGATAACTTGAAAAACCTTTGGCAAAGATTGACTTGTACGAGTTCGACTTCAGCAAGGTTGACTGTATACAATAAATTAAACATTTCTTACTTTTTAATATAACACGGTATATAGTTTTTATATTTTCGACACAAAACACAACAGCTTTGTGTTGTTACATTAAATGAAGAAATGAGAGAATATATATTATTACATGTGTATTTTCTGTCCCATACATATAGATTCTGTGTATCTCTAAGTATCCAGGGATATTTCAATAAAGATGAAGTCTTTGTTGACACAACATATTCTCACCTTCTCTATTTGCTTTGCTGCCATTGACTGATCACTGGAACTGGCTTTGATGATCTCCTATACATGTAAGAAATAATGCAAAAATAATAATGCAAGGTCATTGACAACCGTTGAAAAGGACTTTAAAACTGGAGTTTTCTGATAATAAAAGAACTGTTCGTTCGCTTGATGGAGATATAATTTTTTATTAGCATCTTTGTTCCACAAGCTACTCAACTACATTTATCAATACCTGGTTAATTTGCTGTACAAAGGGTTGTTATTTTGTGTCATCATAATTGCAAATTTGAGTGGAAATGTCTAGACTCTATAGAATGACTGAAAAGAATTCCCACACTCATTCTTGTGAAGAGAATTATTTTTCCATTATCCGAGACAAATTATCACGATTTAGCTTCTTAATACAATGAAACATTTTTAAAGCAGAAATTTGAATAATTTGTATAAAATTACAATGCCTGTAAAAATTATTAGAACTTAGCTTTAGTAGCAGAAATTGTGTTCTTCCATTATCAGAGTCTTCTTCTTCTTTTGAGTCACCACATTATATTATATCAGAATTAAATTAGCTCTTTATCTAAAATGCAAATCTTAAAGTCGGTCCGTCAAGAAAGGTGCGAATCCCTGGCTCTAGAATAATGACTTGACACCTCTGAACAACGGGCTTCATTACTCTTAATCTAGGGTGTATCTGAAATCAAATTAGCTGCATCATCAAAAATTCATAACACCAGAGATTTGCACTGATCAATCTGCTATATCCGGTTATACTGGAAAACATCAACTTGAATCGAACAGAATTTGGGCAATGTGCGGATATGGTCGTGTTCAGATCAGTCAATTGTTGCTACTGTGGTGGTTAAGTAGCCATGTTACACAGGAAAGCAACATTCAAACGGCCATAATTTCAGCTCTCTGGGGAAGCATGTACATCTGTTTAACAGGTTACTTACCCTGTAAGACATTTCGCTGCTCCCCTTCTTCTCCTGTGCCCCACATAGCCTCATCCATAACTGATGCCTCATGCTGTGTGGAATACCTTCCCGTACCAGCGAACGTAACTTCTCTGTTTGGGGTAGTCTGGTGTCCATCTGAATAATAAAGAAATTTTATGAAACATATCAACATATTCAACTTAAACACAATTTTCTTCAAAAGAAGAACCAGAGTATGAAGTTTCATAGATTTTAAGTTTTCTTTAACATATAGTCATGTCATAGTTGAGCTGTCTTTTCTCTTGACTTGAATGCATTATATTGTGGGTGTGATCCCTAGAAAGGCTTCTGTCCTTGAACAGGGAATTCATTTAAAACTTTTTGTTCCCTAAACAGGGGTAAATGGGTACCCAGTTGGATGTGAACATCATTGTGGTTAAATAATGTTTGCGACACTAGCCTTTGCTAGAATACTACCTAGAGTGGAGAATGTGCACTCTAAATCCTGTATTTTGAACTCAAGTTTATTTCTAGACTGCAGTTCAGAATATTGACCTAACTGCTTAATTGTAAGTTAAAGTGAAACTAGTGTTCTGGTCATGATATTGATATGTGGAAGACACTATCTAAAAGCGATTTGGAGAAGTTGATAACATTTCACCTAAGCATTATTTTTTGCTGTGAGGTTATGGAATCGCCAAAATGATAAGAAATTAACCCAATTCAGCTTTGAGTCACATGCACTTACAAAGAAATGCATGTATGGGGCAACACAAAATGTTTGGGACCCAAACATGTTAACTGTGGGGTATATTTTGGATCATATTATGACTATTAGGGCATTTGAAGAGCAATCATTTCTTGTGGAGCTTTTTATTATGATATTCTTCCCAAATATCATGAAAATAACAGGAAAGCTCACAATCATTTTTTTTCATCTTTCCCAAACCTTCCCACCACACTAGACTCCCTTTAATTAAATGATTGGGATCATGATAGAAATAAAGTGGTGAGAACCTTACCGATTCCCATGTGAGATCGCCAACCTCTGCATTGTGAGCAAACTCAAAGTATGCTGTCCATTTCAATCTCTGCTGGGGGTCCTCTATGAATGGTTCACTCAGAAGCTTACTAGAGTTCGGTTCAGCTGCATCTGTAAGAATTCAATTCAGATACGTTCAATAATTAGATCCAGTTCAATTTAAGAATTCAACTCAGTTCAGTTCAATAGTTCAATTCAGTTCAATTCAATAATCCAATTAAATAATTCAATTTAATAATTCAATTCAATGATTACATGTAACTTCAGTTCAAGTCAACAATTTAATTCAATAATTCACTTCAGTGAGATTCAACCCAGTTAGATAATTTGAAACATTTCAAGGATTGATTAAATTTGAGGCAAGTTCTATTGCTGTATTTGAAATGTTGCAACCCCATAATTTCATTCAATTCTATTTAATTATTCTGTTCAACTTGTGAAATCTTTAAAGAAGCAAATTAATTAAAAGCCACAGCCTTAAAAAGTGTCTATTCAAAATGTTTCACAATGCACCAAAATACAAATGTGTGTGAACCTCACATATCATATCTCTTCTAAATGTCATATTTCAGGTAGGTGATACCCAAGGCTTTGGAAAGCTTTGACCTATTAATGAAGAAATAGGCCTTGGAAATGCATTGCTACAATGAAATAAATATGTGGAGTCGTCTACAGGCAATACCACTAACAACAGAAGATCCATCTTTCATAAGGCCAGACAATCGCAACAGAGAAAGGTCATGATATGAAAGACATTTACTGTATGATTTTGCACCGAGGTCTAAAAGATCTGCTTTTGTAAAAGCTCAACAAAACTTTAACCGTCTCCTATCAAAAGCATAGAATACCATTTAATCCATACAATGTGTTTCTGCCATTGCCATTAAAATGGTTAAATTGCCAATGCAAAATTTTTGTCCTCTAACATGTACACCTAATATTGAAGATACAATGTACAGGTATCACATAAACTTAGAATATATGGTTCAACATAATATTTATGTACAGTGTAATTTTCCCCTTTTTCAGTTTAAACTGAATGTTTAATGGGATTGAGTACATCCATTTTGTGAAATTAAGTACATGAATGGTACCAGTAAATGAGAGAATAATGATTTAGCTGAATCACAGCTCTCGACATGAATTCAATCACATGCGAAATGGTTAACTACATGTAGGTCCACACGCAAAAATTAATGTTTGCGAAAAAAATGGCAAATACATATACCATATTCTGATTTTACAAATTTAAACATCACCTTTAATATCCCCTCATGACTGTGAAGTATAGGACCATAATTGGTGACAGATGTTTTCTTAGTGCCATCTTCATGCACTAATGCATGCACATGATGCTATACACGACATATGCAGGTTAACTCATTGCATGCCTGCCAAAACTGTCCTATGGTACTGATGTGCCAAGATGGTGCAAAATTAAATCAACAGTGTGGTAAAACTTAATTCACCATTAAAATGGGACCTGGAGATGAGCTTAATATGAAAATAAGCATAATATCCTCAGACAATGTCATAAGCTTTCTCTGATTACATTCTGAAATATACAGAACCAAGGACCAAAATTTCTAATATCATCTTGATGGTTAATTTGGTATTTTTCTAGGTATACATTTTGGAAAAGTTTCCCTGGTATTGCTTAATTAAATAAATACCTAGAGCCTAAAATAGAGTTCAATGTAAGCATCATGTTGAAGTGGTGTACACCTGGATAATAAAGGTACATCCAAAAGATCAGAATTCTCCTCTTTTTTTTTTTTTTATCTCCCCCCCCCCTTTTACGGTTGTTTGTTTATTGTTGTTTTGCATTGTTTTGGGGGTTTTTTTTATGTATTTTATCTTGTCTGAAAACCTGCTTCCCTTTCACTTTGATATTATCTAGCAATAGTTAGCTATGATTTTTCAACATGGTAATTGTAAAATAATATGAGAGCTTAAAATATACTTGCATGCCAGTGAGAATAATACCGGCACAATGATTGGGAATCTGTAATATCAACAATGGCAATTCAAGGTTGAACAAATAAGGCCCTTTCATTAAATCTTTTGTGTGATGCAATTTAGATTTGTGATGCCACTTACCTTCCACCTCTACTCTGAATCCAAATTCATCATATCTGAAATCTCCAACAGCTCCCGCATCTTCAGTCTGAGAGAGAGAGGAGAGACAGAGAGGAGAGAGAGGAGAGATAGAGAGAGGGACAGAGACAGAGAGACACACGGACAGACAGCCAGACAGAGATAGAGATAGACAGAGACAGACAGACAGACAGAAAGCCAGTGAGAAAATGAGAAACATAAGAAAGTGAGAAAAGGAAGCAAGAACAAAAACAGAAGGAAGGAGAGAAAGGAAGAGAAGTAGAGAGGAGACAAATCATAAAGAAGAGGAGAAAGAATAGAAAAATATTGATACATTTAGGGAGGAAGGTTAATGGATGGGAAGGAAAGGCAAAAGGATTGTATGGGAATAAGAAAGAGACATAAAGAGGAAGGAATAGAAGGAGGAAGATAAAGAAGTGGAAAATACTAGGAAAAGCAGGGTGAGAAGAACCAAATATTTAGATTAGTGGAATAAGGAAAGGAATAAAGAGAGAGAGGAAGAGAAAGCAAAGAAATATCAGGAAATGAGATTTATATGTTGAGGAAAACGAAGATTTCATTATTGGGAAATAAAAGGGTGAGAAGGGAAGCAACAGAAAAGGAAAGAGTTACATGTAGATACAAAAACATGTACAAATTATACAGAAAGAGGGAGGACAGTGAAAGTATAGATAAAGACGAAGACAGACAATAAGAACGATAAAAAAAAAAGAGACAAACAGAGAGTAAGACGAAGAAGCCGAAACGAGATAAGAGGAAAATGACGAGGGCGAAAATGCAATTAATTATTTAATATGTAGAGCGTGGTAAGAATAAACATGACCTTTTCCCTCAACAATGATGGACTGCATTATGTCCAACCTCAAACAATTCAAGTAAACAATATAAACTCTAACTTAGTATCGTTCAAATTTAATTGAAAAACAAGGCCTTTTCGATGTCTCTTCATCCAAGTGTAGTGGAGACACAATAAATAAAATGTTTCTTGAGAATTAAATGTCTACTCTATATTTTAGCAGGGCTTATTACTCTGGAAGAAAAGCAAGTACATGTACACCACATTAAGCTCATACATATAGGCTACATTTACCGAGTGATATACCACTAACAAAGTATTATTCATTTCTCCATTCATTAAAATATTCGTTCCATCATTGGAGTGTTCATACAAATTACAAGTAACTATTATCCCACTTGTCTTTCTAGTGTATAGATGGACTTTTACACACACTTTTTATCAAGCCAAGCAATATTTATTTGTATTTTTGGTCCCATCCAATTATAAATAATTATACATAGTTGTGATTTCAATCTCTTTTGCAACTACATGTATTCATAAGACATTCATTTGAAAGTGCTCACTAACCTGTGCTAATTTGGCAAGAATATCTTGTGGCCACATGCTGGGTATGAGGGCGGAGAAAGGCCCACCAGGGGCGGGGGTGTACCCCCCTGAACCTCTCCTCTGCTTACTCAGTTTGCTAGACATGTCATCTTCATCTTCTGATAGCGTCTCGGCTGTAAGGTAAAATGAGAAAAATATATTACTATTAATTAAAGAATGGGTATGAGGGCAGAGAATGGCCCAACAGGGGCGAAGATGTGCCCCCAGGGGTGGGGGTGCACCCCCCCCCCCCTGAACCTCTGCTCTGCTTGCTTAGTTTACTAGACATCTTATCTTCATTTTTTGATACATGTGTAGTGTCTCGGATGTATGATAAAGTGAGAAAAGAAGGAGGAATCAATAATAGTCGTACTTAAAAATAAAGATAATCTAGAAACATGACATCATAATTCTAAATTTTTAAATCTTGTTTCAAGAATAATGTCCATCTAAAAAAAAAAATATTGCTGATTTGGCCTTTGAGAGCCATTTTTAGCTGCGTCATTTTTTAACATGGTTTTTTTTTCTTTCTTTTTTTATACATTTTTTTTTAATTATTTCTGTGGATTTTTAAGTGCCTTTTTCAGAAACAAATCCTTTTCCAATTGTTCATTCTTCTTTTTGTGCCTCCTCATTAAAAGAAGACCATATTAGCATACACTCCTTCTCTGTATGTATTGTAACTGTTCAATGCATGCACCTGATTGAAAACCCCAACACTTATCATCCCACAAGAAACAACCATCGTTTGGTTCTGGAGAAGTTAATGGATGCTTTCCAATCACTCCTCGATAAAAATGTAGTCCATTCAACATATTGATCACACAGCAACAGTCTCAGTCATTCATCTCACATATTGATGGTGTTCGCTGGCTGTTTAAAATTCACTTTTTAACATTCCCGTATAGTTATTTGTGACAATGTATAAGCTAATATCCACAACATACTACAACTGCAGCAAATCCATAACATTTTCAGCAATATATCTCACATTGATGGAGTTTGAGATCTAAAGTTCACTTTTTAAGATTCCTGTGGTGTTATTTGTGACAGTATACATGTATATGAGCTGATATCCACAACAAGGTACTATTACAGCACACCTATTAAGACAGATATAATCAGTAATGAAAAAACACCTACACATAGTACAGAATATCTTACGTGAAATATATGGTTCATGCGATATGGTTCATTGAAAATCAAAGATTTCAATAGAATGTGACTGCCAGACCATATAGCCGGAAAACAATTTTTTTTAAAGCATACATGTAGGCCTAATGGTTGAAAGAAACATTTTTTCGATCCTTTCTGATCAAAAGATTTCAATTGGTGAAGAGTGAAAGAATCCCATCAACGCAAAAAAACCAGGTCTAAAATATTTTTAAAAATGCATGATTTGTAAACTGAATTATTATTTGTCAAATTTCCATCAGATGTTTCAGAGTAACTCTCTTTTATTTTTATACACAATGTAAATAACCATGATTGTTTATTTATACCTTGAGCATGTGTATATACCTTAAGTTCAGCAAACACTATTTATTTAAAGGGACATACACAGAAACAGGCAGCAAAACCGTATGTTGGAATTTTAATGTGAAGATCTTTTGAAGAAAGTAACTTGAATTTTCA
Source organism: Paracentrotus lividus (assembly GCA_940671915.1). Classification (NCBI taxonomy): domain Eukaryota; kingdom Metazoa; phylum Echinodermata; class Echinoidea; order Camarodonta; family Echinidae; genus Paracentrotus; species Paracentrotus lividus. The sequence continues at coordinate 23,642,733 of CALNVZ010003430.1, read as the reverse complement.
TAAATAACAATTTCTTTTAACCACAATAAATCTTTATTCATTTTATTTCTCTCTTCTAAGGTGAAATGTATTTATATTTTAAAGCCATTTTATTCACAAGTTCCCAACAATTTTTTTTTTGCCAAAGGGAAAATATCAGGGGTATTTTTCCCTCTTTCATTTATGATAGTAAAATCAAAATTATTGAAAACCTACAAATAATATACGATGTCCAACTAGGGCTTAAATTTAGAGTCAATATCTACATTGCAAAAAGTTGAAAAAGCTTTGAGAAAAACAAATGGAACAAGTTGAAAAATCTGCCACCCATAGTCCCACTTGAAAGTTACGACGGTCAATACTAACATCATGTTATGATCACTTGCCAAACAGAACAATGGAGCAGAGAAATTGTACAATGTAATATCTGTGAAGGAGCATGCAATAAACACCTGTATACATACCAGCCACTAAAAATGAAAAATTTGTCGAAAAACCAACCCCCAAAAAATCTTCCCCCAGAAGGCAGAATACAACATTAATTATTCAAATTTGAGCCTTCTTACATGTACATGTAACATCCAAAAATACCAGTACCTCGTTTCCAGCATATTCCCCTTCCTCTTCCTCCGCTCCCTCTATCAGATGAACAATCTTGTCTCTTCTCTCCGACCATGACCACACCCGGCAGCACCACGTAAAAACTACCAAGTTCGTGTAGCAATCAAGCTACATGTACATGTATAATATATCTCAATCCAATGAATACATGTGCACACTGTACAATGTACATGTACGTTTCGGTATGCAAACAACAAAAAGCATCGACTTATTCCAATGGACAAAATTACTGCCCTGGTATTCCAATTTCTATCCTGGTGAGCTTCTAACAAAGTCATTTCAATTAACATTTTATTAGGGAATGAACTACAATACCTGGAATCCAGTTTGCATACATTACTTGATTGCTATGTCTGGCAAGCTTTAGAAAGAGTGCATCAAGTCAACCGGATTGTTTTCTTTCCTGGGGCATAGTTAAACAAGATGCATTCAAACAACCAGTTGAGGAAGAATAGACTAGTTTACTAACAAATTTTATGCATACTTTTTAAACAATGATTTTTCTTGACAACCTGAAAGTTTGCCAGAGGCTTGCCTGACTTATAAACAACTATATACAAACTGGATACCATGTATTGTAGTTCATTCTTTTACAGGTTGTTTTGAATACCTTCTACTAATGTCGCCGGGGGGGGGGGGGGGGTGTAAGTACATGTATGTATAAAATTTGAATATGTTAGTAAACTGGTCTCAGGTTGTCAAGAACAAGCTTTGTTATTAAAAAAGAAGCACAGAGTATTGAAAAGGTCTATTAAATGTACAATACAGGTTTCTAGGTATGTCTTGCTGCTATGTCTTGCAACCATCTGGCCAGGTTTTTAATTTGAATGTACAAGGTACTTTTCATGCACTCCTGCGCCGAATAGGTTAAATACAAGGGTGCTTTGTTTGAGAGTTTTTTGGGGGAGGGGGAGGGGAGGTTGTGTTCACTTTAAATTTTGTAGGCTTCAATTTGTACCAGAACGGGGAAGTTTGCAAGGGGTCAATTTTTCCATTTTAAGATGCTTTCAAAGAACTCTGTATTATTGAAGTGGAAAGTACTAGTGAAATACACAAAATAGAACCCTCCACAAATTTCTGCTCATTTATTGTCACTACTTTGTACATTATCAGATGAAAAATAAAATATTATTATAATTATATTACCTTCAAAATTATAGATCTGGCAATACGTGTATCTCAAAAGGTTGTCAACTATTCCATCATTAAAGGCAATCCATACTGACAAGGCAGAAAATCGGACGACTGAAAGAATGTACCAACTGTTCCAGTATACTGTACATAAATGACTATGTACGTGTAACATACCATCGAAAAGTAAAATCATGCTCATGTCCTCAGAATTATTTCATTTCATCCACTACAATCTAAGTTTTGTTTGTTCTACTTTATTCAAGCATCCTTTCACAACAATAAAATCTTGCCAAACCCATGAATTCACCCCGCTCTCGCCACCCTCATGCATTAGAAACTCCAAAGTGTCAATATTGAGCATTGCTTAAACAAACGTGGTATGAACAATTTCATTATTAATCAACATAAAAGGCAGAACAAATGTAACATGTACGGTAACTATTATGTGTAATTATTTTTTCCTTCACTGGGAGGGGGGGGGGTAGGAGAGAGGAGGAAATGTTTAAAGGGAAGTTCACCCTGGAATTTTATTGGTCTTAAAAAATGCAGAAAAAATAAAAGAAAAATATGAGTGAAGGTTTTGGGGAAAATCGACCAAAATATGAGAAGTTTATGAATATTCAAAGTTTTGATTCTGTGACGTCACATGCGAGCAGATCTCCTATGTGTTATGTAGTGTATTCCATAAAATGTCATTTTTTTTTCACAAGAAAATAATTATGTCGCCTGTGCGGTCGATATACCATCAAACATATGTCATAATACATGACTATATCAAATTGACCCATTCCTTTTATCAGAACCATGACAAAAAGAACAAATTTATGGATTTTACATACACAACCAATGGGAGAGTAGCCTTTTGTCGAGGCCTTGTTCGCTTATCGTCGTTTGCCGAATGATGCCGAGCGAAGCGAGGCCAAAACCCGAACTCGCGAAGCAAGTCGGGCTTGTTGAGGCGAGCGAAACAAGGCCTTTTGACACCTAACCTGAATTTCACCGAACTTCTTTTGTCTTTTATTGTTTGACGAAATTATTCCGACCAAAAATTGGTCGGTGAAAATCATCCAATGAGCGCGGGCTATAATGACGTAATGTTGGATATTCATTGAGGCCGGGTGAGACTGATGTCTCAATGGCGGCCCATGGATTCTTCGCGATGAGAGACGACAAAAGTGTTAAGAACATTGAAAATGCTTCATGAATCTTGAATATTGACCAATTCAGTTATTTGTAGGTTAATGCAGTAAAATCTGCAATGAATGATACGTTTTGTTTGCAAATCTATCAACAGGTTATGGTCAATTGTAATCTTTTATTCGCTTCCAGTGAGCAAGGATTTTAGAAGTTGCTGCTTCGACGGGCGTGCGAACCTATTCTACCAGGCCGACAAGGCCTTTCTCCCGCTGAGTCTCCGGGCCGGGCAGTGACGATGGTTCGGTCGTACAGGTTGCATTTAGCTGCATGCTGTGTGTGTCTGTGGCAGGCGGTTTGCGTCTATTCATGATCAGGGGGTGTTAATACCCGCTGGTTGAGCGTTGAAACTTATTTTGCACACCTTTTATTCGTTAGATTATCACGACTCAATTTTTTGGGGAAATTGTACAGATATCACATACGTATCTTTATGAAGTTAACACCAAGCTATGTCAAAGAGTGAATTATGAATGTATTTTAATCGAGCTTATTTCTGCAATGTTGATAGAATCCCCTCCACATAGTTGACTATTCTAAATCCTGGGCGAATTACTAATACATTCGTTAAGAGGTCAGACATGCATACATATTCATTAGGAAGTCGTATCTTTATGAATATATATTAATTCACACAGAAGTCAAGAGGCCTTTGTTTCAGTGCTCGTTTCGCGAGTTCGGGTTTTCTCCTCGCTTTCCCGCGACATCATTCGGCAAACGACGACCAGCCAACATGGCCTCGACAAGAGGCTAATGGGAGAGCTGCTCGCACGTGACGTCACAGAATCAAAAATTTACATATTCATAACTTCGCTATTTTTTGGTCGATTTTCTTCAAACTTTCACTAATATTTTTCTATTATTTTTCTTCATTTTTTAAGACCAATAAAATTCCAGGGTGAACTTCCCCTTTAAAGGCAATTTTAAGGTCTGGCCTGGCATAACAACAAAAAAAAAAAATCAATTTTCACAAAATTAGATGAACTTGACAATGAATGCCCCAAATCTATGAGTCAAACAATTTTACAGTAAAAGAAAAAAAAAATTATTTAAATGTACAAGGACAACAAAAATAAAGTGTACATAAACAATGTAAAAAAATATGAGTTGTCAGGTGTTTCTTCAAAATGTTTGTTTCTCAACATTTGTTTTTAAAAGTGAGATTTCTGATATTTCCAGGGATTTCTGTTTATTTTTTTTACATGCAATATTCTTGTTCTTAATTAATCAAAATATTGCATATGCAGTGTACAATTTGCAAATTATTGCAGATTTCAAAATGTTCTCCCCTGCTTTCACAACTTTAACCATTTTTATTCAATGTTTTCTTACTTCTTAACATTCCTACATGTTTGATTTTCAAACAAATGATTCCATTTTTATAAAAATGGGTCCAGGTGATTAACCAATGGAACGGCTTTTCTAAAAGAGCTCTAGGAGAACTGACATGTATGTGATGCTCCATTTGTTTTTCCCTCAGGAAGTTTGGCACCAAAATGACACAAAGAAACTACATCTAAGTCAATGGGAGCATTTCTGATTATATTGCTACACCAATATTTATTTATAGCAGGGCTCAACATTAAGGGGCGCCCGGGCGCCTATATCACCTACCAGGACCCTCAAATCAGAGGAATTAACAAAAAGTAGTTGCCCGAATTGACCCTCAGAATTTTTTGCAGGCATAGGAAAATTTGGAATATAACACTAGGTATGTAGGTATTAAAATATTTGATGACTATTTCAAGCACCAAAATGTGATATTAAAACTAATTTCAAGTAAAATATCAGAGCAGAAATGATCCTGATATTTTTTAACCGCCGATTGTCTGTGTCCAGTCCCATGTGTGCTAATTGGTGTAGACTGACACTTTTTGAAGTTTTTGCTCATGGTTTTTAAGGTTAAAATTTGGTCTTGGGTGTCCAGTTTTCAAAGAATGAACATTAGAAAATATAATCTTGAAACCTTTTACCCCAGTAACATCTGAAAATTAGTTTTCAAAAAAGGTAAAAAAAGATCGATTTTTGGCAGTTTTTCCTGCAGTGTTTGTAGCATGAACTGTGGTGCATGCCTCCCAGAAGTCCTGGGCCAGAATCTGTCAGAGATAGATTAATTAGCACCAAAAGTTTGGCAAACATTGGCAAAGATAAAACCAGATTAAGCAAGGTCAAATATCTAGGGGTTTATTTACTATGATAAATAGTGCATGCTCTATTAATGCAACATTACTAACTATGTGAACTCCAAATACTAAATTATCCCTCGTGCACATCTGTTTCAAATTGGCCTACGGCCTCGGTGAAATAAATGTGCCCTCGGGATAATTTAGTATTTGTCGTGCACATAATCTAGTATGTTGCATGATAGAGTATGCACTATTATATAATATTGAAGCAGTGTACAATTTTCACATCATCACCAAACGCCCCCCCCCCCTTCCCCCCCCCACCCCCAAACAATACAGACACACAACAAAAAATCTTTCTCATCTCAAGAAAAAAAAATTAATATTGTCTTCCCACTCAATCCTGTACATGTTCATGTATGTGGGTAGACCATTCAAAGTAATTCCACTCTTTTTTATGAATGTTGACTGAAAATGTTCATGAACCATATCCTACATTGTATATTGTACCATATTGTATATTGTACTGTCCCATCCTGCTATTCTGCTTCATGTGTACACTGTACTGTACGTGCCCCCTTTTCAACCATATATCTGGTTAATATATCCCTTTGTTTTCATTCTTCCTTCCTCTCCCTTTCTAATAGTCTATCGATCTATATACATTGTACATGTATATATGTACACCTACATGTATAATAATGTATTCTACTTTTAAAATCACCCCGTCCCCATGGTCCCTTGTTAAAAGCAATTTAAACCCATTCAAAATATTTATCATGCTCACAATTATCATTTTTGAATGATTTGCATTTTTTCCCTCTTAATACAAAGTTAAATAGTGTGTATGCCAAATTATGTGTGTACTGGAGGGGGGGGGGGATGTCACATATCCTGTGCTGTTGATGCTTAAAATTGCCCCCTAAAAGCTCAAATTCGATCTAAAAGTAAATTATTTTCCTCCATTTGAAAATAAATTATATTTTTATTGTCATGGGAAATAGTACATTTTCTTTGAGTTATTTTAATGATCATGGCAACAGAAGACACTGTCTCACAATTGTGTATTTTTCTGCTGTTCACATATTTAAAGATGGATAAGAATGGTGATAAGGTTTTTAACTCAATGTAATTAGATTTGATAGTGTTTCTGAGTAACACAACAAACATTTATATTTGTTGTATGATTAAGAAAAGGGGAAAAAGGTCCAAGTTACCTTAAAACTCACCAATACACCTACACATACATGTACAGATAGATTTTTTAGCCTAGCTTTCTTGATCAAATGATAGAAACACAATACATGTATGTTTATATTTGGGCATCATAGCCTACACATGTAATTTAACATTTAGTTTATCAAACAAATTCTCTAAATTTTTCACTCATGAATACAGAACTGAACACTTTATCCAATTTTCAGCTCTAGACATCACTTTCCATAATACATAATATGTAGAATGTGTACAAGTAGAAAGTCAGAGCATTTACTTGTACATGACATACATGTACATGTGTAAAGGGAATAATTTTACTTATCAAATTTGATTAGCAGTTTTAGTTGATGGGTAAGTACTTCCAACAAAGTGTGTATAGTACATAAAAAAGTTGCTATACAAAAGAAATTTTGTGTAGCAATCATACAAAAATGCATAGCAAATTGCGATGCGATACCAGGAAAATTATTCCCTGATGTACATTGTATACATTTAACATTTACTTTCAAAAGAGGTTTTCAACACTACAATGTGACATATGTATGGGGATCAAGTCCAGATTTATGTTTACACTTGCATCCCATACTTCCTAACGCTCTGACTTCTTGGCTTGCGTATTCCTCTCCAAATATAAAATCACATTGCATTAGTATGCAGCAGACTTGAATGTACGTCAGCACTGCGTCACTAGCGCTCTCCTCTCACTTAATAGCTTTTCTGAAGGATGGAAGCTGCCTACGCTCAATAGTGCATTACCAAGTGTATCATAATACATGCACAGCTCTTATCTCTCACATTCCCTCAAACCGTTCCTCCATCTGTGCTCCTCAATTACTCCTACTTAAATGGCTGGTAGCAACTTCAGTGTTACCATGGAAACTGGGTGATGTCACATTTTGGAGTCATAAAAGAAAGGGCAAAGTGAATTATTGGTGAAAAGCTGAAATTATTTAGAAATTTCTTGACATTGATGCTTTTGTGAATAATAGAGCGTGAATAACATCCTTACAATGGAATTCTTTGTGTTGTCCATTTAGTTTCAATCATTATGTCTTAATTGAAATTGTAAAGACAGTTTTGTATGCATGAACTGATAAAATGCTCCGCATACGTGTATACAGTGTGGTTAAAATACACAGCACTTACTGAGCTTCAGATATAAGGCAACAAAAATTAAGTAATGACTCCAAGGAAATTTTGCTCTGTACAATTAGAAAAAAATATGAAATAAGAACTCTCGCAAACACACAAAAAAAACACAATATTTACTAAATATTGCAATTATGATTTTTTTTTTTTTATGTGTACCACATACATACTGTAGACCCGAACTCTCAAACGCTGTATAATTATAGCCCAGGTTATAATTTGTTTACTGTTTCCATGAACTCCCATGTTTAGCGACAAGCAAGTTTTGTCTATAAATTATAACACTGGAATTTATGCCTCAAGAACCATTTGTATGTTATATTTTTAAGTGAAATTTTGGCATAAATGCAGGACAAATGGGTGAATTATATTTGCACAAAGACTTCCCATTGCATGTTTCTCATTATTGGCTACATATGCTCTATAGAATAGACTGTAATCTTAACCAGATTACTAGTGATACCTGACTGGTTAGCAAGAATACAGTGCATGTATTTAAAGGAGGAGTCCGGGCTGAAACTATAAAGTTTTGTAAAGTAAAGTAAAATTTAACAAACACAGAAAATTTCATTAAAATCGGATGAAAAATGCATTTTGTTAGGTATTGAATTTTTTTCGTAACACAGTTCTTGGCATTGTCTCATTGTCTCATTTGAATATTTGAATATTCAAATGAGCAAAATGATGATGTCACAGTCCCCCTACTTCTTGTGTATTTTATTATATGAAATCCTATTTATCTCATTTTTTCATATATTGCGTATACAGAAAATCTATCCCTCATAATGAAACAGGTAAAAGCACTAGTGACCTTGAACATTCCACAAGGATTAATCCCTGTTTTATGTCCTTGGGGCAGAAAATCTTGATAATTGGTATTTCATACAATAAAATACAAAGAAAGTAGGGGGACTGAGACATCATCAGTTTGCCAATTTGAAAATGGCAAAAACTGTTTCCTAAAAAATTTCAAAACCTAGGAAAATTCAAAACTTTGCTATTTCTGATCCGATTTTGATGAAATTTTCAGTGTTGTGCTTTTTAGATTTTACTTTATTTTTCTAATTATGCAAAATCCAGCCCGGAGGAGTCCTTTAAGGCTTTCACTCTTAAAATGACCTTATTCTAGGAAATAAAGTAGCCATAAAAATCCAGGTACCTGTACATGTACATGTTAGTCTGAATACCTTTTTATTAATAGTAAATCAAACTCAACTGCAATATTAAACAATAATTATTGCTGAAAATATAACATATGTACAACAACATTATCTGAGATCAAAATAGGTGAAATGCTGTAGACAGGCGTACATTGTAAATATCCTCATTGTGGAACATTGTATATTTTTACATAAAACACCCTTTTGCCTAGTACTGTGGACAAAATTAACAATCAAAGTTACAAATTCATGTAATATGATCACAAATAACAATTGTTTGCATACATGTATGTAAGTATGTTTGTTAGTCCCACAAATACTAGAAAGGGTACGTGTAGATAAACCCACATCAGGGAAAATGTAGTTCCCTGTTCACAGATAAACAGTATGCACAATGAATACTTTTGCTTCCTAAGAGCAAAGCACACAAAAGAGACAAAAACCACTGGCTTCAAAGCCTGTGAAAGACCACACTTATCCCCTCAATTCAATGAAATCCTTTATCAATACATTCCAGGGCATTAAAGTCCACCCAACATGGAGAATAAAAAAAAATTGACAACTTAAAAGGCTTAGTTTACATACAATATGTTTTTATTGTTAGCATTGTTTACATGTAGGGGCCTAACACTATTTTGTGTAAATGCGTATAAGTTGTAAATTAAGTACAACCTTATTTACTTTCAGTGCATATATTTCAAGCTTTGGGTGTAACAGTGTTTTATAATGCCATCTAGTTGCAAAAAAAATATATATATATATTACTATCAAGAAAGTAAGCATCTTCTAGGTCTCCAATCTCAATAAAATCTTTAATTTTTAATAAAAATTTGGTCAGCCTAGAGAAATTATGCATTGTATGAGCAATACATTTTTAATGACAATCAGCAATGGAAAAAAGTTTGATGTACAATATAATGCAACAGAGTTCTCCATCATGTATTTAAACATATAGTGTAGATCTACAAGCACAGACTCCAAATTTGATCATAATAATATCATGTCTGATGAAAATTGAAAAGGAGTCCACCCTTTAATTAAAGGGCAATCGATATCTGAGTCCTGCATGTTCAAGAGAATAGTTTATTGAGATATTAATATTGTCAAAATGTATGGTATCCCACTTATTCTAGTACATATACTGCACCTGGGAGACTGGCATTTCAACTTTTCTGTTAAATGAAGATATTTTAATCTTTGAGTAAATTGTTATTTTCAAATAACACAAAATCCTATGTATGCAGACTGCATTATGGCCATTGAAATATAATGCCTGTGCAATGTACACAATGCTATAGACACATAAATGTGCAAAATGGATTTCCCTTGAAAGTAGACAAAAATGTGTTTCATCATATAAACATGAGACACAAGTTGCCAGCAAAGAGTCAAGGTGAAGATTAAAAAATTCAAAAATATTCTTCCTTAAAATTTAATATTTTTATTATTTTGCAGATTTCCTTGACCCATTGCTGTGTTTGCTTGGCGACTTGTGTCTCATTTTGATGATGTATCACAACTACGGTACATTGTATTTAAAGATCTACAAAACTGGAGGAGATGGGTATGCAGTAGATGTCTGTGTTTCATACTTTTTTTGACATACCACCAGGGCAGGTTGTAATAAATCTTCACATTATACATCATGGACATTATAAAAATAATGTGTCCCAGCCTGCACCAGTTTTATTGGTACAGAATGTAGTTCACCACTTTTCATGACTTGGGAATTACTACTCATAAATTTTATGACATTTGCAATTTGTAGTCGATAGACCTACATGTACATAGCATTACAATGCACTGAAAACAGTCATTGCAGCGTCTGTGTGTCACATTCTCAAGTATCATGTAGCAGATATGTGTACATGATGACTTTTTTTCTGTCAAAAACTCTATTCTTCATGTCTAAATTTAATTTACCCAAGTTACTTCTTCTTCTTCTTCTTAGTTATTCTTCCCCCGGTTTGCGAGGATCAGCGACTTCCCGCAGGTTGGCAGTACATTTGCGTGGATATGTATTAGGAAAATCAGCATTTCTTCCAAGAAAGATAGAGTTTAATTGTTCTACCTCAAAGACTTTAATATTCAAATGAATGCAAACATCGTTTCTATTATTATCAAAATGTTTATTTTCAATGAAGTTTTATAAATGCAGGATTATTATTGTTATCTACATCATTTCCTATCAAAAATATTTGATATGAAATAACCAAGTATTTAAATACAACTTTATTGTCTTCAATATAGATTATTGTATTTAACGTTGGCAAAGATACGACCGAGGAAAACAGTTTTGCATCATATAAGGCCATGCGTTTTGAATTGGGCCGGTAAATAGGTGGATCTGTGACATCTGCGCGACACTTTTGGGTACATTCCTTTGATTTTCTCAGCTGATATACCACCTATGATGTTGTATATATATAGGTGTCAAAATAAAGCTTATGATGAGAGCAGTACAGTCATACCAAACAGTTTTTAAAAATAATGTTGAAACTTTTCTTAAAGGGGAAGTTCACCCTGGAATTTCATTGGCGTTGAAAAATGCAGAAAAATAAAAGAAAAATATGAGTGAAGGTTTGGAGGAAATCGACCAAAAAATAATGAAGTTATAAATATTTAAAGTTTTGATTATGTGACGTCACATGCGAGCAGGCCTCCTATGTGTTATGTAATGTAAATTCCATAAAGTGTAATTTTTTTCAGAAGAAAATTAATTATTTCACCTGTGCGGTCGATATATCATGAAACATAAGTTTGTATACATGCCCCTATCAAATTAACCAATTCCCTTATCAAGAACCATGAAAAAAAACAAATTTATGGAATTTGCATACACAACACATGGAAGAGCTGCTCGCACGTGACGTCACAGAATCAAAACTTTAAATATTCATAACTTCCCTATTTTTTGGTCAATTTTCTTCAAACTTTCACTAATATTTTTCTTTTATTTTTCTATATTTTTTAAAACTAACAAATTTCCAGGGTGAACTTCCCCTTTAATTAGTAGTTATTTAGCAACATGTGTGGGGTGGAAGACGATCAGGAGGTGGACGATCAGGAGGTGCAAATTTTATTGGAGCACATTGATGGACTGCAGTCACCATAGATCATACTATTGTGGATTTTTATAAATAATTCATCATGATAACACTTAGTTTAGATTAACTTCAACTAAAATTAAGTGTAATTAAGCTTAATTGTTAATTAGTTTTTACTAATTAAGCAAGAGCAACATACCTGGCTGCATAATCTCTTAGCGATGTTTAATAACTACTTCAGTTAAGGTTACTTTCGAGACTTAAGAGATTGTTTGAATATAAAATATTAAGAAAGGAAAATATTCAGTTATCATAATTCTTTAGTAAAACAGTATAACCAATTAACAAATAAACAATTAATTACTGTGATTTTAGCATGTAGACAATGGGTGATAATTATGGTAAATTGGAGAGAAATTACAACCTGGCCGATATCCACCTGGGTAGTGATTTATAAATTTGAAAATTAAATTTGATTGTATAACTGTTGCCAAAAAAGTTACTTTACTGTTATTGTTTTGTTTTATTACACATAACACCCGACATGATCATTTTGACCATGATTAGATTCACAACACACATTAGTCTGGTGCCAGAGGCTGCATTTTTGGTGTTTAAAATATCTTTTAAGAATCAATTTGTTATCAGTTAGTTGGATACTTTTATGTATAATGGGTGTAGTATTTAAAGTTAGATCTACAGAGATTCAAATAAAGAAGACAAAATTTTCATGTTGCAAAATCATGTCACACGAAACTGGCCCAATTCAAAACGCATGGCCATAAACAACAAGTGGTACAATGATCGCAAATGCAAATTCATGGTAAAAATACACAATATTCTATATTAATATAAGTCAATATATCATGTATATCTATCATATTGTACTGGATCTCCAATTGGCATTGCCTTGGCCTTCGTTTAGTTTTAACTTTTACGCAACCATCACCTCGCACCACCATCAGCGCAGGCCGCAGCGTCCATACTCGCTGGCCCCGACCGAATCCCACCCACACGGTATCATAAACAACATCACTCGGGCTCGGCAGAAACGTAAGGTGGTTTTATCCTACATATAAATCATGAATCAAAACACACAGAAACTTACCAGACACTTGTCCGACTGAGTATCCTTCTGTAGAGTGATTACTGAAAACTGATCGAAGGTCCATGTTCAATGTTTACTCTAAATTAGATAATATTTAGAGTTAATATTTTCGCGATAAGATCCATCGACAGCTGTTCACGTCTCTCTCGATCTCCGATCCTGTTCTGTATCATAACGGTAGAGGGCGTAAATAACTCTGCTTTTCGGCTGCACTTAATTTTGTCAAAGAAAATTCACGCTTCCAAAAAGAATGAACTTATTTATATCTGCCTCCTTATTCAAGTTCAGGGTTGATATTCTTGCAGGCAGTTTGGAACTATGTGTGACACTGTACTCATGCGCGTATTCTTGGGGGAGGGGGCTTTACGGGCCCGGGGCCCCGGTAGGCGCTCAGGGTTCGCTGAAATGAGGAGGGAAAAGGGAGAAGGGAAAGAAAGAAAAAAATTAATAAACAAAAAGGAGGGAAAAAGAGAAAGGGAAAAAGGGGGAAAGGAGAAGGAAGAAAAAGGAGAGAGAGAGAGAGAGAGAGAGAGAGAGAGGAAGGGAAAGGGGAGAAAAAAAAAGGGGCGCCTAATTTGATCTTAAATTTAAGGGGCGCCAAATTGAGCATAACGTAGGGCCCAAATTGACCTTAAACTTAGGGGCGCCAATCGACCTTAAATTTAGGGGGGCGCAAATCGACATTAAACTATAGAGGCGCCAAATTGAGCTTAAACGTATAGCGGCGCAAAATTTAACCGAAACTTAGGTGGGGCGCCAAATTGATCTGAAGCTGAGGGGGCGCCAAATGAGCTTAAATGTAGGGGCGCCAAATTGAGCTTAAAAATAGGGGCCCCAAATTGACCTTAAATTTAGGGGGCGCCAAATCGACTAGAAACTAAAAGGGGTGCCGGCCCGACCTTAAACTAAGGGGCGCCAAATCGACATTAAATCTAGGGGGGCGCCAAATCGACATTTGTACAAGTGCGCCAAATTGAGCTTAAACGTATAGGGGCGCCAAATTGACCTGAAGTGAGAGGGCGCCAAAATGAGCTTAACGAGGGCACCAAATTGACCTGATATATTAGGTGGTGCGCCAAACTGACCCTAAACTTAGAGGGGCGCCAAATCGACCCTTAACTAAGGGGTGCCAAATTGAGCTTAAAGTAGGGGCGCTAAATGGACCTTAAATTTAGGGGGCGCCAATCAACCTGAAACTTAGAGGGGCGCCGGCTCGACCTTAAACTAAGGGGCGCAAAATTGACCTTAGATTTTAGGAGGGGCGCCAAATCGAACTTAAAGCTTAGAGGGGGTGCCAAAATTATCTTAAACGTACGGGCGCAAAAATTTAGATTAAATGTAGGGCGCCAAATGATCTTAAATTTAAGGATGCCAGATTGAGCTCAAATGTAGGGCGCTAAATTTATCTTAAACTTAGGGCTCCTACTTTATCCTTAACTTAGTAGGGTGCCGAATTTACCTCAAACTAAGGGGGCCAAAAAAAAAATCAGAAGGGGTCTTTAAAATGGTCTCTATCTAGAAAGAGCAAAATTAGAGGGGTGCCAAAATTATCTTAAACGTACGGGCGCAAAAATTTAGATTAAATGTAGGGGCGCCAAAATGATCTTAAATTTAAGGATGCCAGATTGAGCTCAAATGTAGGGGCGCTAAATTTATCTTAAACTTAGGGGCTCCTACTTTATCCTTAACTTAGGTAGGGTGCCGAATTTACTTCAAACTAAGGGGGCAAAAAAAAAATCAGAAGGGGTCTTTAAAATGGTCTCTATCTAGAAAGAGCAAAATTTTAAACTTCCATGCCTCCTGGTCTGTATATGCACTGTTCGTCATAGAGGTGGAATACTTTTTTCTGGCTCCAACGACGTTATGTTGCAGCTCCGGCTTTAATTTCTTGAATGTGTTGGTCACCTTTTTCACTTTCCGAGATCCTGGCTATATCTTGGACGTTCCCTCTACCCTTCCCGGGGATTTTCCCTCCAAAATGTTTGCCACCCCCAGAAGATGGCCAATTTCGTCATTTTTTCTTATTTTAGTGGCCCCTTTTTGTTTACGAGACCGAACTAGGCACCCTCAGTCTTACCCCAAGGAAACACGTCTGAGGTGTAGAGTTTTTTTTTATTGTTCTTTAAGTTAAATCTAGTTATATGGTTTCAGGCTCGACTCGTTTGTCTAGGGGAGGGGTCAAATTTTATTTTGATTGGGGTTCAACATTGATTTTATTCATTTTTACACCACAGAAATTTCTATCTTCCCAAAATTGTATTGTAAAATATCATCCAAACATAAATCAAAATAAAATATCATCAATAGTTACCATTTACAACCTTATCATCAAGGCTAAAAAGAAAATTAGGAGAAAATCATAATATTTAAGGGTTTAAGGTTGTTTTTAATTTCTTTTGTTTTTAGCATAAAGGTGGAATAAAATATTCCGAATTTTCACCAATCACACTTTTTATTTTAACCCCTCCCATAGACAAGAGACCCAAGCCTTTCCCCATAAATCTAAATTTAACTTAACTAGATGAATCTTCGACCGCGCACGGTCGGAAGGCATGCCTCCGTATTGCCACATCGGAAAAAAAGGCATGCGCATGTTGAGTATTTTACATCCATTATACCATGACATCTTTGAGATATTGACCCCAAATCTATTAAAGTTGTATCATAGAATTATTTCCAACTCAGGAAGGATGGCTACTGATGTAATAAAAAGGATAAACATGTTTAAGTTGATCTGTCAAAGGTCCTTCAGAAATTGCACAAACGAGTCATTTACATAAATAACCAGTGACCTTTGATGTCCTGACCTCAAAAATCTAATCAGTTCATCTTCCTCCCACATGACCCAAGTTTGAAGTTGATCCATAAAACGGTTCAGAAGTTACAGCAAGAACGGCCATATTCATGTATACAATGACGTCTTTGACCCTTGACCTTTGACTTTATGACCTCAAAATATAATAAATTCATTGTCCCTACCATATGCACACATGACCAAGTTTGATGTTCATCATCAAACTGTTCTTAAGTTATCGCAAGAACAAGCCATTTTCACGTACACAATGTCCTCTGTCCTCATGACTCTAAATTCTAATCAGTTTATTGTCCGTCCCATATGCACATATGACCAAGTTTGAAATTGATCCGTCAAACGGTTTTTAAGTTTATTGCGAGAACAAGCCATTTTCATGTACACAATGACCTCTGTGACCTTTGACTCATGACCCCAAAATCTGATAAGTTCATTAACCCTCCCATATGTAAATATGATTCAAGTTTGAAGTTGATCCCTCAAACGGTTCTTAAGTTATCGCAAGAACGAGAGCCATTTTCACGTACACAATGACCTGTGACCTTTGACTCATGACCCCAAAATCTAATATGTTTATTGACCCTCATATATGCACATATGACCCAAGTTTCAAGTTTATCCCTCAAACGGTCTTAAGTTATCACGAGAACAAACTATTTTTATGTTACAATGACCTCTGTGACCTTTGACCTTTGACCCCAAAATCTAATCAGTTCATTGCCCCTCCCATATAGCACACATTACTCAAGTTTGAAGTTGACCCGTCACACAGTTCTTAAACCTGGTGTATAGTTTTGGTAACAAAAAAAAAATCGGCATAAAATAGATTAAATATAGTCTCATGTTGTTCACATTGCGCTAAAAGACATTGTGTGAGAGATTTTGTGATATTCCTTTCACGATTTCCGGTGAATTTCAGTGAAATGTTTGAATCCAAACACAATTTGTAACGGTTTTGAGACCTTTGCTGGGTTGTCCTGTCCCCCGAACTTCCCGCATGAATGGACCGTAGCGATCTGTGTGTATCACCCACACAAGAGAATCCCCATTGGTTTTCCATGTGAACGCCTAGTGCACACAAAGCTGAGTCGGGTCCCCGTCTATTCTTTTTTATACTATAATATCGTGAAATAAAGACATTAAAACGAGATTCCATGTAATATAACTTTCTTTGTTACAGTTATAGGATTCAGGCTTTCATATTATCTAACTGTGAATCCAAATTAAATTTTTCCTTCTCCCAACACTATACACCAGCTTTAAGTTATTGCGAGAACGAACCATTTTCATGTATACAATGACATCTGTGACCTTTGACCTTTGACCTCATGACCCTAAAATCTAATCAGTTCATTGCCCCTCCCATAGGCACACATTACCCAAGTTTGAAGTTGACCCGTCAAACGGTTTTTAAGTTATGGCGAGAACGAGCCATTTTCATGCATACAATGACCTCTGTGACCTTTGACCTTTGACCTCATGACCCTAAAATCTAATCAGATCATTGTCTCTACCATATGCATACATGATCCAAGTTTGAAAGTGATCTGTCAAACGGTTCTTAAGTTATCACGAGAACGAAAACGGGACGGACGTACGGACGACGGACAAACCGAAAACATAATGCCTCCGGCACCACCTTCGGTGGCGGAGCATAAAAACCAATATAAACAGTACACCTCAGACGCGTTTCCTGGGGTAGGACTGAGGGGGCTTGATCGGCCGGGTATCAAAAAAGAGGGCCCAAAATGGAAAAATGACAAAATTTTTTTGGAAAAAATCTCCTTGAGGGGTGGGAGATGTTCAAAATTTAGTCAGGGTCCCGAAAAGTAAAAACAGGGACAAAAATATTCAAGAATTAAAGCCGGAGCAAAATCATGTCGCTAAAGCGGCAAAAAAAAATATTTCACCTTCATGACGGACAGTGTACATAGCAATATGAAGTTAAGAGCAACGATATCGATTTGTTTTGCGATTGGGGGGGGGGGATGATCGTCGATATTTCCTCTTTTCCTCAATGTGAAACATATACGATGGTATATTGTTGGTGGTGTGGTAATGCTTGTATACACACATGCATATAAATATGCAAAAACAAAATGTATTGTATAATGCGAGCGCGAAGCGCGAGCTGAAAATTCTCTCAATAATAGTGACATAAAAATGGGGCATTGGTAACATAATGCGAGCGCGAAACAAGGAAGGGGATTTAACTGGTTTGTTAAAGGGGGACCATGATGGTGTAATGGCTACAGATATATGCATGTGAGTATCTACTAGTACATATATTTCAAATTCATTATGCGAGCGCGAAGTGCGAGCTGAAAATTTTCTTAATAAAAGTGACATGAAATGGGACATATATTGTAGAATAATGCGAACGCAAAACGGGGGAAGGGGCTTTATCTGGTTTATTAAAGGGGGCCATCATGATGGTATGTCTATAGATAATTATACACACGTGCACATTATTATGCATAATGAGTACTCGTATATATCGTCGAATTCTTAGGGGGTTTAATGCGAGCGCGAAGCGCGAGCTTAAAATTTTCTCAATAATATTGAACTCAAACATGGTATTTGTAGCAATACATGACTATAAGCGCAAAACTGATGGAGGGCTAGGTGGCTTTAACTGGTGATTAGATGCGGAACATCATGACGTAATGCCAACAAACGCAAATCTCTATAAATATGGACGAATTCCAATTAGGGCAATATTGTGCGAGCGCGAAGTGCGAGCTGAAAATTTTCTCAATAATAGTGACCTCATGAAACAAGATACTTGTAGCCTCATGGCAGCACGAAACGGGGAGGGATCTTGTTTAAAACGTACCATCGTGACGTTAATACATGCATAAAAGATGAACAAAGTCAAGTGCAGTATATCTTATATTATGCGAGCGCGAAGAGCGAGCTGAAAATTTTTAGGCAATTTTTAAAAGTTATCTGAAATTTGAGAGCAAAGTAGCGACTAATTTAAAAAAAAAAGGGCATTTACCCCCCCCCCCCCCCCCCGGAAATTAGTGGAAGTGTATTATATAATCAATGGTCCGAGTCCAAAAATGTCACTTTGTCGATGAAGAGCCGAGATACGTGTTACGGACTCTTCAGTTCATTATTTACTTTATCAAAACCATCGTGGATTTTTGAGGGGAATACTTATGCCCTCAGTTTTACTTATCGAGGCACCTGTCCCCTATGCACCCTGGGATCGGTACCCCTGATTATGTTGATTTGAATGTTTTTTGTTTCTTTTTTTTTTAAACTGTGAACAGTAAAACATCAGCGCTTCCATTATCTACACGGTGTATTTTGTATTACATGATTACTAAAGTACATCAGGCACATACGAGGAAGAATGACGAAAGAGTGAGAAAATTTTGGATTTTTTAATGTCAGAAATATGCATTTTAGACTGCAAAATGATATAATAATGTCATAAAAGTGTTTTGAATGATAACGAATTTGTAATGGGTAGATTTATATGCATATAATAATATATTTTTTATTTTTCTTGATATCAAAATTTTGGGGGGATGATTGTACACACCCACCCCCCCCACCGAAATTATTGGGGGGGGATGCATCCCCCATCCCCCCCCCCCCCCACAATCGACACCCATGGTTAAGAGGGTGTCAAACTGCATGGCATTGTATTGTAGGCAGAGGGTATGCCGCATGGCATGACTGTAATTACCCTACCCTAATTGATTTCAAAATTGGAGACGATGAGATTCGTCTATATAGGGAAAGCCTTAGTTCAGAACTGAAACCAATAGGCTCATACAGTGTGGAATAATACCTCCACAATGTCGCATATTTTTGAAATTTTTATTATACAGTCATATTTTATTTAAAAGAAGAAAAAACGGTATAGTTTTGAAAAGTCTGCAAAAAATTCGTTTATGATGTTGCTCTTAAGTTTCCTCTTTCAAATGCCATTAAAGACATAAGTTTCGTTCGTGCTTGAGCGAACACGAAACATTTTTTGTCTGGGGGTTCAAGAAAAGTTTGCTTCAAATTCAAAGAGGTGGAAATTTTGTCATTATTTTGAATGATCAATCAATCCATCCATCAATCAATCAAACAAACGATCAACCAAACAAACAAAGAAAGAAATCAGTCAATAATTAAATCAAAAAACCTATACCAACCAAATCAACCCATAAATCACTCCTTTCTCAATCTTTTTGGCATCAATTTTTTTCATATACTATATCCATGAATTATTATAAGGACCATTCTTTGTCACGTGTGTGACCGAAATTATGCAAAATCTTGACTTTAATTGGCTATACATGGTCATATTCAGACTAAGTGGGACATTTAGCTGAAATTTTAATGTGGCGCTGTGCCTTTGAAAATGCAAATTAGGATCTGAAATCAACACACAGGCTTCTTTACAATACAAACAATTATTTAAGTTCAAACATTATGTGATCCAGTTTTCTTACGCTGAATAATTGAGCAAACAGGAATTTGCACGTATGGGACTATGGTGCTTTAAATGCCTCTTATTCTTAATACCCATCACTTTTGTCAGATTTTTTTTGCTTAAAGTAATTTTCATGGACTACTCTAACATATCAATATCAATAAAGGTAATTTGGATTTAGTTAATTACTTGAAATGTTGAATTTAAGGCACTAGTCGTGTCACTCACATTTTGGATGTCGTGTCACTCACGACACGTAAAGGTGGACCATTTTCCACGGAGAGGGAATGATTGATAAACACAATAAATGTCAGAGAGGTACACTATTCATGTACATATACCAGCACTTATGGTACCCTTAGAGATCTACTTGGGCACAAATCCAACCATAACCAATGATGGTCAGAAACCCATGTCTTTTTTCTGTCGTGTCACTCACGCACTGTTTTTTAATCATAATTTCCAGGACCAATTGTAAAATTCAAATCCAACTGGTAATGACACATGCCACTCCTACATTATACATAATATGGTAGTCATAATCCATTCATAACCTACAAGTGCAAAGATATGCGCCCTTCTATCAGTCCAAATGTCGTGTCACTCACGTTTGAATATGACCACATGTAACTCTGACAATTTTAAAGATATACTGATTGTAATGTATATATTAATCTAACATATTTTGTTGGCTATCATTTGGAAATATTTTTTGATGTTTACAATATCCATGTTCAAGGTCAGCGGTCAAAAGAAGTGGGTCACGTGTGTGACTTCACAAAACGGCATGATTTTGACAGTTCAATTTCATTTTGAAATTCCTGTGAGTTTTATAATAATTATAATAAGTCATAATATCCTATTTCAAGCAGCTGATGGAGGAAAATTTTGATGACATTTTTTTC
>CALNVZ010003430.1:23589117-23621830 GCA_940671915.1 Paracentrotus lividus | reverse complement strand
ATCAGAGAATGCTGGATCCGCCCCTGTAAGAGCGTGGACACTGGTGCCCGAAGGCCCACGATGTGTCAGGAGGCAAAGAATGTCGCACTTGTGCATTATATTTCTCATAAAACCACAAATACCATATTGGTAACATTTTATATTTGCTCAAGATATGTCGATAAATGCTTTCTATATATTTATAATTTTTCATGAGCAGCATCATTAATAATTTTCATGACTCTGGAACAAGTCGATATCAGACTTACACATAAATAAAAAGTGGTTTGTTTTCACTGTGATTAAAAATGGGCATGTCAGAGTATACCTATGACATTTTTTTCGCAATTTATTGTATCAAATTGCCCAATAGAAACAAATAACACCAAAGTAAAGAGTACGATTTTATGCATTGTATTTATTGTACTAATAAACTAATAAGTAACAATTTGTTTGGAATTTTGAAGCTGTCTGTAGAGCACCATTCTAAATTATTAAAATCTTTGCTTTGTGATCAAACAAAAGCGCAAATTTGTACCAAGTGATAATCCAAGAAGATAAATATATTTGACAAACATTTTAATGTAAGAAAAGAAAAGAAAAAAGGGAACAACCCTTTTATCATTTATTTGGTTTAAGAGGGAATTTGGCCTCCATTTTGTGTGATATTGAATTTGGCTGGTTCAGGTAACACATTCTGCCCTAAATGGGGAGAAAATGAGACCTATCATTTTGAGTAGCACACATATTTTTAATTTTAAAAATAGAGGGCGCTCTAAACAAATATGCAAATTAGCTTGACATTTATGTCATGCGACATGATAAAACAAGGTCCCAGAGACATGCAGACATTAATTAGCTGACTAAAAGTGTAGCTTTACACATAATTATTTAGAGGGAAATTCTGTATTTTGGCGACCATTTTGTATGACGTCGCATATCTCAAAATGCTCAATGCTGGCAGAGTGTCAACAATTAAACTCGCAACGATGCATTCGTAGGAGACGCACGTATCTTTTTTGAGCTCCCGCTCTTCGTTTAAAAGTCTATGTGAAATAGATTTCTGAAAATGGATTCTAAGATGGACACCTAACGCTCTTCGTTTAAATGTCTATGTGAAATAGATTTCTGAAATGAGATTCTAAGAATGGACACCTAACGCAGCCCTTAACACGCCCGTGGCCCTGGCGGGGAAAAGTCACGTGACACCGAAACCCGCGAAATCTATGTGAAATAGATTTCTGAAATGAGATTCTAAGAATGGACACCTAACGCTCTTCGTTTAAATGTCTATGTGAAATAGATTTCTGAAATGAGATTCTAAGAATGGACACCTAACGCAGCCCTTAACACGCCCCGTGGGCCCTGGCGGGAAAAGTCACGTGACACCGAAACCCGCGAACTTGGATGCCATGCTAACACGCCTAACATGCCTAACCCTTCTGTTATCAGCGAGATGAAGGAGTTGTTTGCTCAACTATCCAGAGAAATGAATGCTCGTTTCGATGCTATCACATCAGATTTAGCAGATTTGAAGGAGACGGTAATTTCAATTCTACAAAGATACAAGAGGTGGAAAAAAATATCATACCGAAGCTTAAAGAGGAAATCGAATCCAAAAATAAGGTAATCGAGGAGAAAATTGTTCTTATGGAATTGCATCAGAGAAAGCAAAATCTTTTGGTGTACGGAGTGGCTGAAAGGGGAAATAATGAGAATATTTATGAGACCGTTTGTGATGTCCTTATTCATTTCATGAGGATCTCAAGGAGTGAGGCTCAGAGGGTTCTTATTTGAAACGCTCACCGTCTCCGGCCCCTCAGCACGGGAGCTCTACAATTCGCCCCATAATTATTCGATTTGTGTTAATCGCCGATCGTGATAGGCTTCTTAACGCCTTTGAGCAATCTCGGAGACTTCGCCAAAGCCCACTGAAGTACCCACCACGAGCCAACACCCCACCCCCCAGGCTACAGCTATGTCCGGCCAGACGACATCGCAGGCCGTCCAGGCTTCGATGACTTCGACGACGACGACACAAGATCAGCAGTTCGCACGCGTCACCATTAGAAACGGACCTTTCGCCCGTCATGAAACGCGAACGTGGTCGACTTGCTACAATAGCCTACAAGCTTCGCAAAGACCAAAACTTGTCAACGAGAATACGCATAAATGGCACAAAAATCATTATTCAGACAAGGAAGCAAGTATCTGGAGCAGGTCCTCATCCTCAATGGATAAACTATGAAGATAAGTAATCTGTCAGTAATCATCTGAAGTGAATTTAGATCAATTTATTTTGTTCACTCAACCGAACGAAACTTAAAATAAATTATTACTTTGTCTGCGAGGAACTGAATTTAATTTTTTATAATAAAATTAAAGAGCTGTTTGTTTGTTATTTTATCATAGAACTGTTAACGAAAAAATAAGAGAGAAAATTATGAACAATAATGACTGAATTATTGCTGCTTTAATGTTAAATGAAATTCTATGATCATGTTTTGGATTGATTTTGAAGTTAAAATTGAATTTGAAGCTGAGTTTCGTGCCAATGAGTAGCTTTTTCATTTTCAATTTTTCATTCATTTCAATTCACTCTATGTCATATATATGAATATTTTCATAGAAATTGATATTAGGAACAGGAAAAAGATAAGACTTAATAAAAAATAAAAAATAAATTAAATAAAATTAAAAAATGCTGTGATTTTGTATATTCAATATGAATATTGGAAAAATTGTGAATTTTCATCAGTTCTCAAATTAATGACCTGCAATTTACTAGATCAGAAGTGAACAGAATGACAATAATATACACATATACTTTTTATAGATCTATATAACTGTTTTTTAAGACAAAGAAAAAATCCTGATTGAAGAATGTAAATGTTCACAGTTCTATTCAATACCATGTGTTTGAACCGTTCGTGGTTTTGAATTTGTTGAGTGATCACAAATGTTTCGAGATGTAACTGTTAATCAAGTGAAAACATACGCATGTGATTTTTTTTTTTAGTTTCAAATTTTCAATTTGCAATTGAAACAGGTTATTTATTTTCTCATGTTTGTTTTTGATATAATTATTGATATTAGCTAAGCTGTTTGTCTGTTTTTTTCATATAATTTTTAACAAAAAATAAGAGAAAAATTATGAACCAATAATGACTGAATTATTTCTGTTTTAATGTTAAATGAAATCAATTTGACTTTTCTATGCCTGTTTTAGATTTTTCAATTTGCAATTAAACAGTTATTTATTTTTCTCATGTTTGTTTTTGATGTAATTATGTTATTAGCTTATTGATCAATATAACATCAAAATCAATCTGAATCCATTGGACTTTTCTATGCCTGTTTTAGATGTTAGTGCCCCCCCCCCCCCCCCAACACACACCACATAATCACTGGACAATGGAGTTTTATTCGTGCATGACCGGAATGCTTGGTCTTATTTGAAAAGGGGAAAAAAATAATGACCAATGCTTTTTTTTCACGCGTTTGGGTTTTTCTGAAGGGCTTTTTCATTACAGCGGAATTTGGGGAAGTACTCTTCTTTAATCATGACTTTGGTTCTTTTGTTCGACTCTAACTGATTATTTTAGGTTTTCGCGCCGTTTTTCGAGTGTATAATTGTTTTTCTGCTGAATAACTTCAGGGATATAAGATCTCACTGATTACATCACTCTTGTCACGGGCCTTAATGCATGAATAAACTCCATTATTGATTGATGATTGGGTTCAAGTTGTCTTCAGGTCACTTCTCACATAAATTCTGCGCTTACATTGTTCGTTGTCCTCTCAGAATTTAGTATGTATTGATATGTCGTAAAGTTTTGTTCGTTATAATATGTTAATGTTTTGGTACACTTCTATTTTTTCAATTTGACGGTGTCTCGTGACTTACCGGGCGGAGTACTTGTTGAGGCTAATTGCGTATTAAATAAATATTTTTTTTGCATAATGATTAAAAAGATAAGAATAGAAGGAAAGATTGATTCCCTTCAGGTGCTCTTTTGTTTTAGTCTGTCACGATTTGCAGTTGTATTTGATCTAAATGAGCATTCAATTATTGTGTTTAATTTGGCATGATCCTAGCAATTGATTTTATCTTACTTATTGTTCATATAATATATATTTCTTCTTTACACATATATGTATACTTATGTAAGTACATGTAATCTATTTCGATTTTGTTATTATACCAGGAGTTCAAGTTGTTACCGTTTTGACTGTTCTCAAAGCCTGCGAAGATTTCTTGTAAATATGTTGAAGGTTTTTCTCTTGTTTTTTATGTTTACATGTGTATTATTTCTTGTTTTTGTCCTAATTTTGTATTTTTTGTATTACAATGTTATCCATTCAGACCGACTCTCCTAACGTTTTTGGAAACTTCCAATTTAGGTACTGCACATTATTGTATATACGACTATTTCTTACGAAAGCCTTTTGTTCTCCAACTCTAAATGGAAACGTTACATAATAACTTAGCGTTCAATTCTCTTCCGATGATCAATTCGATGAGACTATAGCCAATTCCCAAACTGAGTACATCACTAATTCTCAATTCAAAGACTTTATGTGTATAATACTTATAATAAAGATATCTCTCCTTATTTAATTTGAATATTAGAAGTATTAATAAACATTTGATGATTTACAAGTCCTCCTAGATAATTCTTGCCAATGTCTTCCTCCAAATTGGCCTTACCGAAACCTGGTTATCCACAAATCCAATCCACCATTTGCCCTAGATGGGCATGACTTCATTTTCAACAGTAGGAAGGAAAAGGCTGGAGGAGTGTTGGTCTATACGTTTCAAAAAATATTCTTACAATGTTTGAATGATATTACTATAATGAATGATATCTTGGAATCCTTGTTTATAGAAATCGTATTGCCAGGTCAGAAAAATGTTATAATTGGTGTAGTCTATCGACCCCCAAGTAGTAATACTTTAGAATTTGTATCTTCCCTCAATAATATTTTGAATAATTTTGAAATGAATAATAAAGAGTGCTTTGTAATGGGCGATTTTAATATTGATTTGTTGAAATATGATACTGATAATTTATGTCATGAATTTTTGGAAACTTTTCTATCCAATTCTTTTTCCCTCTTGTTTCTAAGCCCACACGTATCAATACTTCTTCACCTTAATTGAAATATCTTTAGTAATGTCATTCACACTCTGATTCATACATTATACTTTCTGATATATCTGATCATTATCCCATTTTTACCCAGTTTACTCTCTCAAATTCAATAAAAGGTAGACGGCCTCGCCCATTAAGACGCCGGGTTTCCCAGAAAGTATAGCAAGACTGGGTGCCAGTTTAACACGCAGATTGGTCAAATGTCTATAACACTGATGATGTAAATACTTCGTATAATAATTTTTTAGGTGTTCTAAATAAGAAATTGATGCATGTATTCCTTGCAATAAATAAATAATTATAAAATTACCCCTAGACTTCCTTGGATTTCCAAATCGATTTAAGGTGCATTAATAAAAAAAATAGGTTGTACTATAAGTATAATCAGATCTTACGATAGATCAAAAGTAAATTACTTCATACAAGAATGCTCTAATTAGAATTTTGCGTTATGAAAAGAAGAAATATTTTGTGAATCGTTTAGAGTTTTATAAACATGATATGCAGAATACTTGGAAAATTCTTAAAGAAGCTATGAATTTAGTTCATAATAAAAATAAAGTTATTAGAATAAAAAGGGATAATGAAATAATTGATGATTCTAATAGAATTGCAGATATTTTTTAATAATCATTTCTCTTTAATTGGAGAGACTTTAGCACAAAATATACCACAATCAAATAATCTTTCAAGGATTTTTTACACCCCCAAATGCAAATTCTATTTCTTGTTCCAACTCATAAATACGAAATAATTGATATCGTTTCTCATTTAAATAATAAGAAAAGTTCTGGCTTTGATAATATTAATAACGTTATTGTTAAAGGGATAATACCTGTCATTGTAGATCCATTGGTCCATATTTTTAACTTATCTTTTTTGAATGGAGAAGTACCAAATGTTATGAAAATTGCAAAGGTCATTCCATTATTTTAAAAAGGTGATATTCAAGATGTAAATAATTATCGCCCGATTTCTTTATTATCATCTCTTTCAAAAGTTTTAGAAAAACTCATACATAAAAAGAACGTTAAACTTTTTGAAAGATCAAAATATTTTATGTGATTTCCAATTTGGATTTAGAGATAATCATAGTACAAGTCATGCATTATTATCACTTGTTGAAAAGGTAGCTCATGCTCTTGACTCCTTTAGTCATATGGTTGGAATACTCCTGGACTTCTCCAAGGCCTTCGACACGATTAACCACGATATTTTACTTCATAAACTCTCAATTATGGTATACGTGGGAAGGCCTTGGGGTGGTTCAGGAGTTACCTTTCTGATAGGAAACAGTTTGTATTTATTGATGGTCACACTCTTGAATTACAACATGTTAATTGTGGGGTTCCTCAAGGCAGTTTGCTGGGCCCGCTTTTGTTTATCATTTATATAAATGATTTTTATAGATCATCTGATATAGCGTCTTTTATACTATTTGCTGATGATACAAATTTATTCTTTTCTCATTCAAATCCAAATACACTTGTTGAAATTGTAAATTCTGAATTACAAAAAATTATTCAATGGATTCGAGCAAATAGACTGTCTTTAAATTTACAAAAGACAAATATATCTTTTAGTAATTCAATCGATTCCTTGCCAACTGATTTAGTTTTTGACGATGCTTCTTTGGAAAAGGTTTCCCATTCTAAATTTCTAGGTGTTATAATTGATATAAACTTTCATGGAAAGCTCATATTGACAACATTGCGAACAAAATTTCGAGGAATATCGGTATACTTAATCGACTTAAAACTCAACTCCCATCTACAGCATTATTAACTTTATATTCTTCCTTGACATTACCTTATCTGAATTATGGTTTACTCGCTTGGGGTAACGCTCATCAGACCAGTCTTGATAAAATATTATTGTTACAAAGAGAGCAGTTAGAATTATTTGTCAGGCAAATTTCCTCGCCCATACTAATCCATTATTCTTTGAGAAAAATATTTTGAAAGTAAAAGATTTGTATTGGCTTCAGCTAGGTCAATTCATGTATAAATATAATAATGACTTACTGCCTAATACTTTTAAGAATTTGTTTTCCAAAATCACTCTTTTCATCAACATTCAACCAGACAATCAGAAGAATATCATTTGCCTTTACTTCGAACATCCTTTGCTAAAAACACTTTTATCTATGATGGTCAAAATTGTGGAAATTCATTTACCGATTCTTTGAAAAATGCCCCTTCCTTAAATACATTTAAAAAAAGACTTAAAACATTTTTGTTCAATAAATATAAACATGACATAGGACATCTTTGATTTGGTCATTCTGGAAGAGAATATGCGTATACTTTTTTCGTTACTTTTTTCTATATTTTTCAATTTAACAATAAATAGTCTTATATGCAGATATTCAATTTCAGGTCTTATGTTTATCTACTCAAAATAGGATTTGTTTTGTTTTAACCACGTCTGTGTTGTATTTTCGTTTGCTCCTTTGTTTGTTTATTTTGTTTTCTTTCTTTTGTTCTTACTGTTCTTCGCAGGCCTATAGCAGTCCTTATTTTTCTACTTGTTTATATATATATTAAAAAAAAAAAAAAACCTACGAATTCAAGAAAATTGTGACTTTATTCAAAGCCGATTTTTAAATGTTACTGTGTTATTTTGAGGGACCCATATTCTACAAGTACTCACTTTTAATGGGCCCTCCATTTCCATAGGAAATATAAAAACTAAAAAGAAAAAAAAAATTGTATCCTATCTCAAATTATATTATAAAAAAGTATTATATATGCAGTTATATAATTATTTTGTAAATTTTGTAAATTATATTATTATTATTATTCGATGTTAACTTGCACAATTCTATTTGTTCAATGTAAATATGATTTCTGTGGAAATGAAAAATAAAGTTGAATTGAATTGAATTGAAATCGGTTTCTTCATATTGAAGGTTTAGGCAATCATAATCTGTTTGAAAAAAAAACTATAGACGCCAAAACAAGGTACATCGAGATGGCTGCTGGACTAGATTGTGATATTCTCGTTTGCGCTTTGAGCAGGTGACGAGAGCTATGCATAAAATTATAATAGTTTTGATGGCCTAATATGGGAGTTTTTCAATATGACACCCCATTAATAATTACATTCAGGAAGGATTTATTACTTTTAAACCTTTATTTTTTTAGAATGTTATTCCTATCAAATTATTACACCTTTGTAAAACAGTGTTCAACCCCCCCCCCCCCCCCCCACTTAGGCAGTCAAGCATACATGTATGCTCGTTCCGAATTTTTAGAGATTACCCCTATTCCTGGTTTTTGGAGGGGAACCCGTGGAAAAATTACCCAACCCCCTTTCTATTATAGGTTTTTTTGCAGGGAAGTTTCATCAAAATTACACCATATGACAGGCTTTTGGAGGGGCCACGAGCAAAATTAAATTAACCCCTTTTTCGACCCTATTCGGGACGTTATTTCTGAATTTTTTGTTAAAGAATTGAAAAATACCCATTTTATTAATAAAATTTCAGGGGGGATGCTAAAAGACACCTATTTCAATTATTTCGCGTGAGTTTTCCCCTACCTGAGCATACGTGCATGGTTGACCGTCTGTGTGGGGTGGGGGGGGGGGGCGGGTTCCGTTGAACTTATCGTCATCGTTTTTCTTTTCAGTCATAGGAGCTACCCACACATCTCACCATCAGATCGTAAGAAGATAGTCAAGAGTAAGATGAGTACAGAGATGGAATACCACGTGTTCGATTGCTGCAGGAGAGCGTGTAATTGGCACACCAGTAATCTTGAAAGAGCCAAATATATCAAGAAGGAATCCGACAAGGAACGCGGTGGCCATTGGAATTGTGTGGTAGGTGGAGATTTTACATATGCAGTGAATTATTCCCAAAATTGCTGGATCGACCTCTACAATTTTGGGAAAGAAAACATCGAGATTTTGCTTTGGCTACATTAATATGTTAAAGAACGCTTATACTGCTTCCTAAAAAAAACGATTCACCAAGGCACCGAGTAATTTCTAGTGGTCATTGTTTCACAATAATTATATCTTGAAATATACTCTACTTATTCAGTATATTTTAGTTAATTTGTTACTAGATTTACATATGCGGATCATTAATAATAAAACAAGCTAAGCAAAGCAGTCAACACCGAAACTGGCATAACTCGTGTAAGGGTTGTTTTACGATCAGGGTACATCGGTCTCACTGGACCAAAAAAAAATATATAAAAAAATCCTCAAATTTTGTGTATGTGTTCCCGACAAGTGAAATGATATTGTTTTTTTAAATCTTAAACTATTAAGTTGACATTATATCTATTTAGATTCTAATTCTGATAGATAGAATTCTAATAGTTACATTTTTTTTTCTGGAGACATGATTTATAATATCTTTCATTTCATTAGTATAGTTGAGACGAATTATTGTAGTCATACTAACTTCTTTTATAGTTATGTAATCATGTTAGATTATGTCGTTGTTGTTGACTATGACTGTAAACAATGTTTCTGCTTTTAAACGCTACGCTATACTCCTTTCATTCGCTATTCGTTAGGCCAGCCGTCGTTGTTGAGTCGGATTTTGTATTGATAAAATGAATAAACAGACAAGAAAGGTAAGGTTGTTGTTACATGACTCGTCATTTAGAGTGTTTGGACTTATAATGCAGGGGCCGCGGAGCGTTTTTGAAAGTGGAGGGACTGAGCCAAAAGTGGGGGGGGGGCTGAAGGGGCTAAAAATCACAAATGTATGGTCATTTTGCGGTTTTTGTACACGTTTGCTGAAGAAAGTGGGGGCTGAAGCCCCCCCCCCTCCCCCGGCTCCCCGGCCCCTGTAATGGGCATGTTTCGACCGGAAATGTCGCACGACGCATAATGTCACAATCTGGTCCCCGAAACGCATTATCTGGGACCAATATTTAACGTCATCATACGATAGTCATGGCTGCATGAAAAGATAACTTTGTCAATTGACAAATATAAATTTGTCATTAATGTGGTTTAATTTAACAAATTAATAAATTTGTCATGCCAAAGATTTGTCATTATAGATTTGTCATGCACCATACATGACGAATTTTTAATTTGTCATGAAAAGTGGTCTAATTTGACAAACCTTTTTCAAAGTTTGTCATTGCAACATTTTAATTCCTCATTCTCATTTTTCAATTTGTTTTTTTCATTCATCAATTTGTACTGCATTTTGACGTTAATTTGTCATTGACAGTCAGAAACACACCTGTAATAAACAAACAATACAGATAGTTAATATTTTTGTCAGTTTTAATAGAACCTCGAAATTCCTGAGGAAACAAATTCAAAATACATCAAATCCAGTCAACACTTGCCAGCTCAAGCCTTGCCTCGCAGCTAAATCACGGCGACCGGCGAGTGATTCGAAGACGCTGATTATGTGCGGGGTTCCCAAACTGTCTTCAGGAGCTAAATTTGTCATGCATTTTGCGTCAACAAATTGATTTGTTTTTCAGCAAATAATTTGTATTATAATTCGTTATGGCCGACTTAAAATCGTCATTTCTACATTGACTGCGAAGAGGATTTGTCAATTACGGTTGCGAAGAGTCGTCACGCAAATAAATCAGTCATGCGCAAGTTTGTTTTTGTCAACACCAGTTGAAACTTTGTAATAGTGCTCGATCAATTTGTTATGTATACTACCATGAGTTTGTCATTTCAGCATGTTATATCGCAAAACAAATTATTTTACCCCGATTGACGAATTAATCTGGCCTTGTGACAAAGTTATCTTTTCAGTGTGGGATTCGGACCTCGGTCCCATTCTGTAGATTTTCTGGAGGTAAACAATGTATTGCATCAACATCAATATGGTTTCCGTAAAAAGTATAGTACAAAATTAACACTTGACTAACACTTAAGCTTAAACTCTGTGAAATTTAAATGGCTATCACAATTTTGAGTTTGACAAATGCTTTGTTGAAATCAATAGACGAGGGGAAAGTTACGCTTGGTATATTCAAAGATTTTCAAAAAGCTTTTGAAACTATTAATCATAATGTTCTCTTGAATAAAATGTCACATCTTGGGATAAGAGGTTTAAGACTAGACTGATTTAAAGATTATCTTTTAAACATATTTCAGTATGTACAGTACAAGGAGACAGGATTACATTAAAGAAAAACATAAGCCTTGCAATATTTATGATTAAGGATAACAAAGCGAAAGATTACTAATTTGAAATGGTTATTATTTAATATAACCAAAATGAATAGTGTTCCACATGAAAATACATATATTTATGCAATTACAATACTATTGTATACATCAGAAATTTGATAATTTGAAAACGTATTTCAATTGCTTCAGACCAATTACAACGATGCTGGATTCAAATAACATTATCTGTTGTGACTTGCAAGTCGTTAAGAGATATTCTAGAATAATTGTAAATTCATAAGATTTTTTATTACCACTTGACCATGTTAACACTCAAACTAATATTTCGCTAATCATATCAAAGAAATTTACGCAATGCAAAAACATACGTGCAAAAAAACAATAAATATTAAAGACAATAATAAATGTTTTTTTGTACAAAAATAGTGTTTGAAATACCATTTTTGTATAGCTTTCATGACCACAAAAACAAACACCCGAGATTCGTGCTCGCATGGTTCAGGGGGGCATTTCATCAAAGGACTTGTCGGACACTTTATCTGACAAATTTGTTCTCAGCCAATCAGATGCAAGTATTTCAGTAGCTTATTACAGTTTGTCGGATAAAAAGTCCGACAAGTCCTTTCATGAAACGACCCCCAGAGATTAGCGCTCGCATGGTTCAGATTGACGATAATTAAAGGGGGGATTAAAAAGAAGTTTCTGAACAAAGAATGACTTTAAACGTCTTGTCCTGAGGTAATTTTTAAAGGGATTTTAAAGGGCATTAAAGCCTGTCGTTTTCAGGTGACTATTATTATGAACGGCAATATCTTATTTTCGTTTATGAAATTGATTTGATTTCAATTATTTGTTCACATATTAAAGAAAGAAAAAGGTTATACTGGTTAATAAAGTTCCTCTATTGAGGTTAAAGAGAAAAAAAATTATTATGAACGAGAAAATAATCTGTTCCTGCTTTGCGCGCCTGTATTATCTTAAATGGTCTGCATTCTTGTCATTTAAATAGCTCGTGTCTATTTCACACTTTTATCAATACCACCTTGGTAGAGAACTTCACCTCCGAAGTGAAATTGCCATTAAAGGCCCGGTCCCACTGGCGGGAGGATTAATTGCGCACGAGTTGCGTATACAAATTTTGTTCATCCGCAACAAAAAACAAAAACAAAACAAACAATCTGCAATTCATTCGCAAATCATCCTAAAAGGCCAGTGGGACCACACCTTTAAAAATATGTCCAAGATTAAACATTTAGGGGAAAGACATCCTTATGGTAAAGATTTATTGGTTTTGAAAGTGCAAAAGATATAATTGACACATGAAGATAACAAACATTCCCTCGAGATATATTTTCTCTCTTATTGGGGGGGGGGGAGGGGGCGGACAATCCCTTTTCGCTTCATTTTATTTCAAATATGTACAGTTTGGTGTGGATTCCCAGCTGTAGCTGTTCTCCATTTATCCCAGTCAAAGATGACGTCATCGAGATCGTGTAATTGGTCATGACATTGATCAGGTAAAGCTCTGCCATGGCGCTGTCACCACTCAGTAAAACGTATATAAATGGACTGTAAGTAGAGATGAGTTCCACTCTTCTGTTTGGATAATTCAGCACTCGGTGCTCCTCAAAATCACCAAGGGAAACGGAGTTTATGGTAGAGCCAACACCGTAATACACTCGACTTTCTAAATAAGGCATTTGTAAACAAACAGAACAAATAAAATGAAGATGAGATGGATAAAAGATAATGGGGGTGTGTGTGTGTGTGTGTGTGTGTGTGTGTGTGTGTGTGTGTGTGTGTGTGTGTGTGTGTGTGTGTGTGTGTGTGTGTGTGTGTGTTTGTGTGTGTGTGTGTGCGTGTGGGTGTGGGAGGATTTGTATGTGCTAACGAGACAGATCAAGAGAGTGGAAGTGAGACAATCTCTCTACGTCTGTTTCGAATTTTTATTTGAAAACAAAAATCAAATATCATATCTCCATCAAACGGATTTTCTGATGTATGAAGATAATATTGTAAATTCCCAATGCCATATTTAATCCAGGTGTTAAGAAAATGAAAAGCTTCTGCTTTTAAAGTAGGCCTACATAATAATTTATGATGCCTCTCGATCAGTAATTACATGTCATTTTTAAGTGTTTTTTTAATTTCACAAAGACCCCTCTTTTTTAATGTGTGCATTTTATGCACATTTTAGCAGCTATTATTTTTAAATAATTAATAATAATGATATTTACATAATAATAGGGCGTATCATTATAGGTGTTTCTAAGTGCACATGAAGCCTAGCTAACTTTGTTTGATTACAATAAAACTACAAATAAATGAAACTATCTACTGCTGAGCGCCTCAAATGCACTAAATACCTAAAAATACAATGTAAAATGTATAATTTTGAGAAGGTCTTTGAACGATTTAGCCGATGAGAAATTTTGAATGTGGGCATGATGGGGAGGGAGTTTGTTCCAGAGGGTTCCAAAGGGTGCATAATGTATTGATTTTAGGGACTTGAGACAGTATAATTATTTATAAAATATTGGCATGACTTGATGGCCTTGAGGTTCATACAAGGAATATTGGAACATTATTACCCCGTTCACAGGATTCAATTCCATAATTCCAGAGTAGCTTCTTAAAAAAAGTGTGATTAATGTGTATGTACCTGTAGCTGTGGGCATTACGGAGACACTGGTTGCCTTATTGAATGTGTCAGTCTTTGTTCCCTTCACGTTAGTTCCATCAAGCTGTGCCATGAGGATAGCCGATTTAGCTACTCCAAAAACAGTCCTGTATAGAAGTGTGTAAAGAAAGCGTTCTTATTACAAAGGTCTACTTTACAATAATCAGAAAGACAAATTTATGTTTTGTGTACATTACCAACCACTCAAATCACTGGATTCGGATCGGATTAGAGGGATTCGTTCAACTTTATTTTCAACCCCCTCCCTTCATTTCCTTCGGTCATTAGACCACTGCTGAATTCATCCGACGGATGGAAAGTCATTTTACCAATCACAAACCCTGATCCATCACATTACGGAGTTTGAAATTTTGTATACGTGCCGTTTGAACGGGGTTGAGACATAACGAATGAAGTTTTTTAACAAATAATTATAAAAAACAATTGTCGCTCCATCACGCGTTACGCACAATGATCTCGTCAGTGGTGACGCCATCATACTGGTTGGCTGAAACCATGCTGAGACAAAGCATTTCAACTATACAGCCTGTCGACATATAAAAGAACTTTGAGCGTTATGCGCAGCGTTGCCAGCCGTACGATAATTATCGTATTTGTACGATAATTTGGCCCTCTGTACGATGTACGATCAATAATTGCAAAAAATGGCAAATGTACGATAATTTTGCACTTTTGATCAGATAACACTAATCTATAGGCAAAATCAGTTAAAACTGCCTATAAAACCAAAAAATGTCTTAAAGCTTTATGCAGCAAACTTCGCGGAAGTGACCATAGATTTGGGATTGTAAGCCTGTTCAGCCCCCCCCCCCCCCCCTCTGACACACACACTCTCGGCTTAGCCCCTCCACTTTAAAAAAAAAAAAAAAAACGCTCCGTGACCCCTACTGACTATCGTGTCCGCTAATGGGTGATTGACTTGCCTTTGAATGTTGTCCACATGCAATGCTATCCAGATTTTGCTGTAGCCAATAGAAAAAGAATTGCAGGAACTTTTAGCACGTACATCTATGCTTCTGATATTAGACCCTTCATCTGTGTCATATACTGGAGCGTAGAACAAACAGCTGCCTTCCAAATCCAGATCAAAGACCACGTCTGAAATTTAAAATAGGGCAAATAATGCAGTTTCTCAGTTAAGTATAAGACTATTATGGTTGAAAAAAAAAAACACCTACCCCCCCCCCCCCCCCCCTAGAGTGTACCTTTTTGCTCGCCCGGTGTGACGGAGGAAAAATTTGGGTGTACCATCTGACAATTCTGGGTGCAAAATCCTGGATACGTGTCTGGTTTGGTGTGAGTTGGATGCAAAGTGTTAACAAATAAAATAACTATAAGGTACATGTAAAAAAGAAATGTTGCAACTTTGTACGTATAACTATAAGGGCCTTATACTTACTCGGTGATGCTGATCCGAAAACAATTTCTGTGTTTCCGAAGAGATCTGAACGTCTCATTATTGTGTACTTTTGAGTTGATATCTGCATGATCTGAGACCAGTACACAAGAAAGTTGACATTGTCGAATGATAGATCATCGGCGTTCTGTGTCCCTGGGATTTCTGTATAGGAGGTGTTCAGTGGTGTCTCAGGAGATAAGAGGTAGGAATAGTGAAGCGAGCTATTTCCTGATTGTTTGCTGATAGATGCTACCACTATTTCCGATGCTGCATGGAGGTAAGCAACAACAACAACAACAAATATTATTTTAAATAAGACATATTTTCAGCAAGAAACTTAGTTAAAGATTTATCATCCCGGCCACATACCCTGCATGATTATGGAGCTTGTGGCACACTATTAGTATTAATTCATAAATCGTCGAAACTACCAAAATAGGGGGGATGGGGTGTCCATTAGTCCGTACGATCTGCTTATCCCTTATCCCGTTGTTTCAAGAGCCACTTGAGATATGAACTTCAAAGTTGAAGATAGTAGTGTATCTGATTAAGAAATGTATATATAATATGCTTTTCAGACTGCAGTTAAAATCCTTAACCCCAGGAAATAGGTAGGGCTAAGGGGGGGGGGGGCCTTAGTACCACCTATTTCCTGGGGTTAAGCTTAGCACGCTTCGGTTTCAGACTGCGTTTTACCAAAGTAGGCTAGCACGGTAAATAGTACGGTACTATCTGGCCCTGCTAAAAAGCAGGGTTAGCCGGGTAATTGCGGAGTTAGCCGGGCAATTGCGGTGCTAAGAGTTGCAGTCTGAAACCAAACCGTGCTAAGGAAAAGCGGGGCTAAGCATTAGCCAATCAATGAAAATGTGGTCATGAATATGCATAATTATTCGTAAACTTGATAACACAAGTAAAGAGAAAAACAATGAATAACATAAGGAAAAAGAGAAAAACAAAAGAGAATAACAATGAATAACATTAGGAAAAAGAGAAAAACAATGAATGACATAAGGAAAAAGAGAAAAACAACGAATAACAAAGAAAAAGAGAAAAACAATGAATAACATGAGGAAAAAGAGAAAAACAATGAATAACATAATAAAAGAGAGATAAAACAATGAATAACATTAGGAAAGAGAGATAAAATAATGAATAAGATAAGGAAAAATAGAAAAACAATGAATAACATAAGGAAAGAGAGATAAAATAATGAATAACATAAGGAAAGATAGAAAAACAATGAATAACATAAGGAAAAAGAGAAAAAACAATGAATAACATAATGAAAGATAGAAAACAAGGAATAACATAAGGAAAAAGAGAAAAAACAAGGAATAACATAAGGAAAAAAAACAGGGAATAACTAACACAAGCAAAAAGAGAAAAACAATGAATAACAAAAGGAAAGATAGAAAACATAGAATAACATGAGGAGAGAGAGAAAAACAATGAAGAACATAAAGGAAGAGAATGAAATCATTAATATTCATGATCCAGCAAATAGTCTGGGGTTAAGGAATACACAGTGTGAAAAGCATTGAATTTCTTAACCCCGGCTAAGCAAATAGTATGGGGTTAAGAAACACAGTCTGAAAGCAAAAAAAAGATAGTACGGGGTTAAGGATAGTATGGGGTTAAGGATAGTACGGGGTTAAGAAATAGCAGTCTGAAAAGGGTATTAGTGTCATACATACGTAAAGAAAATTCATGATATTCCAGGTATCGAACTCATTATTAGGATATCTTCTTTTTTTTTTAAGTTAAAAAAACACTTGAGATATGAAACTACATAATGAGATAGACAACGATAAGATTAGTGTTTCTGAATGTTGATGTCAAAGACCAATTGTTCAAGGTCAAGGTCACGTCGATAAATACTGGTTTTCAGAAGGATGCATAACAAAAATGGTTATTCGGCTTGTAAAAAAATCACTCAGAACGCTTACCTGTCACGTCACATGTTACGTGACAAATAGAGGAGACACCTTCGAAACAGTTTCCGTGCTGGTCCCCCCGGTCTTGCTGCCAACCAGTTGGAACTAATGATCTCATCACTCCACTCTCCATCACCTTCTTCACACAATAAGGTGGATGATGATGACAAGATGATGCTGACGTTTGCGGTAGGAGGATACATGAAATATACCAGAGACAATAAATCACCAATATGACATGGTTTCTTGATTTGACCGCTCCCATTTTTGTAATCGCTCAAGCAGGCGAACTTTGTGGGTGTAACACAAAGACTTACGATTGATAAAAAGTTACGATTGATTTTTTTTTCTTGGTAGCCTCATCGTG
Organism: Paracentrotus lividus; assembly: GCA_940671915.1. NCBI lineage: Eukaryota > Metazoa > Echinodermata > Echinoidea > Camarodonta > Echinidae > Paracentrotus > Paracentrotus lividus. The sequence goes on along the minus strand of CALNVZ010003430.1, from coordinate 23,604,162 downwards.
GACAGGATGCTCCAAAGTTGATGATCTTAATCCCAACCCTAGCCCTAAAAAAAAAATATACTCTTAATCATATTTAAATCCTAATCCATGACTGTACCTTGTTTCCAAATGAGGCTAACGAGAAAAAATCAATCGCAACTTTTTATCAATCGTAAGTCTTTGTGATACAGGGCACAGATGATGTTTTAAGACAGCGAATATGAGAAATATGATTTTCGTTGCTCCTGCATTTATCTATGGACGGAATGCTTTATGAGGTGAAAGTTTTATGGTATAACTATATTTATCGAACCTATTTAGATCAAGATTACAATAACTTCAAAGAAAATCCAAAATTCTTTCTTAAGAAATCCTCATAAAAAAATCTTCACAATGAATTCCATTACCTCGATCCACTTTTCCTGATGTCCTGTTCTTTTTTGTTTTTGTTTTGTTTTTTATATTATTTTTTATATTTGCTTTAAATCCGCAAACGTATATCTAGGCCTTGAGGCGGGAAATATCTGTGACAGAGTTCAATTTTAACGAGCTAGACTAAGTGCTTTTGGTGAAATAAATCTAGGTTATCGTACCGGTTATTGTTTCACAATGCATGGCATAACCTCAATTAGCTTGCTGACCGGATGAGGCCAAAACTGAATAATAGATTTCTTTGCGAAAAAAGGACAGGGAACCTGCTGTCGTTAAAAAAAATTATATTTAATAATTGCAATAATAGAATGTCTTCATCACTCACGTGTGAAGATGCCATTACAAAAAACCTTTTTAATGACGGTCAAGAACATGGTTCCTATAATGTTATTTAATCAAAGGTTATTGTCTTGTCATGAATTCAATATAGAATTGTATTGATGATAGTTTCACTTCATTAAAAACCGATCTTAAAATTTTGCATAAATACAATTATACTCATGATATATACGATTGTATATACGATTCCAACTAGGTTGGACTTGATATATAACTTTGTCATAGCTTTTGTTAATTTGACTGCAGGATCATGTTTATTTAAATAAAATGGGGGGGGGAAGCTTAAGCAATTCTTAATAAAAAATGGCGTTGTTATACAATACTCAGATTGCCTAAAGCTTGTTTTTTTAGAACGAGAAAATTGCTTAACGCCCTTTTCACTCTGAGGAAATAAAAAATAGCAAAAAATTACGTTAACGACCTTTTCTTTCTCAACCAGGGCTGCCGTTGCCCTTTTTTTTTTATTTTTTTTTTTTTAATTCTCTCCTCTTTTTGTCCATTTTGGCAATCATTTTATCAGTTTTCCTTTACATTTATACCTTTACCATAATTCGTCCCCTTTCGCTTATACCCGTGAGGCCATCATAACCTGTATCACAAATATATATTTCCTACTTTTAGAAGTGATAAACACCAGAAAAAACAACTTTCATCTGGCCTAGCCAGTGCAATGTCATCGATCACAGAAAGAGTCTAATGTAGCTTGCCCCAAATGCAGTTCAAGAGTTTCTTACACAAGCCATAATACTACATTACTAGGTTTTTAGCAATGAGAAGACCGTTAAATGAATTAGTTCATACATGATGATGATTTCGCCCAATTACAGCATGAAATGTGTTTTTTTTTTTTTTTTTTTTAGAAATGCCTGGATCTATTCATTGCTATAAAATAAAAATAAAAAATAATAAATAAATTTTTAAAAAATTAAAAAAAATCGCATGTAAAAAAATAATAAAAATAAAATGAATAAAAGCAATCACATCTAGAGCAATATGAGAATATTGATTGATTGATTGAATATGTTCTGATCCTAAGTTCTGGTAACTGGTGATCTACATTCTGTGTTCATTTTAACTAATTCAGCTCTTTAATAAAACTTGGAATGCTAGCTTTGCCCTTGAAAATTTGAAATATTGATACAATTAGATTTATTCCCCGCTAGAAAACAAAATGGACATCGAAATGTTTTTCACTTTTTTTTTCTGTAGAGGAATATCGAATGTGTGGTATATTACCGTAGAGGGCCCAGTAACAACAAAAAAAAGAAGCAAAACACAGTCATTAAAAACTTCTGAGGTCTGAATTGTCTGCGAATTGAGGGGTATTTACCGTACTTCGGAGAAGCGGAACTGTCATCAAAGACTCAGAGAGCCCTTGAATCAAAGCCCATCGTCTTGATAATGGCATGAAAACATGACATCTCGAACGCCAAGACGAACTGCTCCTTCGATTTCGAGTCAACAGTCTGTATTGGTAAGGATTACGTGTATGTGTATGTGTGGGACTGAAGTGAAGTGAATTGACGTTTACCAGAGGAAAAAAGGTGAATAGAAGTGATTGTAACATTGAAATATGGATCTTGTGGCTATATCCTCGAATTTGTCTCCTCTCTTCTTGTGTGTGCGAGTCCACTGTGTACACAGTCAATGGCGTGAACGATGTCTCCGCCACTGACAAATTATCGCCAGAACGGGAGTGAATGGACTGGAGACTTATTCCAAGCAAGGTAATCATAATGCCATCTTGTCTAGATCTATGTCAGCTAACTTTAAGGGAATATTGGCATTAACCTGTTTTAAGTCACCAATCCATTAACTCCAGTTCATTCGTTTTTCCACTTCCCTTTCTTCAATAACTGAGAGTTTGGATGTTCCTTTCACTATCCCTGGTGTTTTTAATTTTCTTTCTCTCTTCTTGGAATGAAATTTTTTTTTTTTTTTTTTTAAAGTCCAATTTCTGACAATTTCCCCCCAAGTTTTCTGGCGGGAAGGGGAAAAAAATTTCCACAATATTAATTACTTTTTGAGATATCTGTCATGCATGAACTAAGGTCACCCTCGAATTATGGTTACACCACCATGCAATATTTAAGACAAGGGTCTCAAAGGTGGGTATACTTTTTACCTTGGATGTACAACTGGGGTATATTGTTTTTTATTGAATTTGATTGTGTTTCCTTGATTTTTCAGTCTATACAAAGCTGGACGGATGACTTACCAGTGTGTCGTCATTCTGGGATCGGATACTCTAACAATCAGATCTACAGGCAAGATGGAGCCAGGAGTGAAGACCATGAATATGAAGACAAGTTCTTCCATTTCAGGTACTTGTATGAAAGGAGTCTACTCTATCATGCTTTCGGAGCCAGAAGAGCATTAATACATTTAGTACTGAGTAGTAACGTCCCTCACTCTCAGAAAATGACAGATTCTAGAGTTATAGACTAAATAGGTTGATTATTGCCAATTGACAATAATCACTAGAGGGTATTCATTTTTCTCGCAATGGACTGGTCAACAATTGATTACAGCAACCAAAATTTGTCTTTTGGGGAACCTTCACCGACATCAAGTGTCATATGGAGTCCAAAAGACATTTAGCCAGCGATTCTAAAGTCTAGATATCAATGTCTTAAATTTCAATGTTTACCTCATCTCTCAAATTAAGTAGTTATTTTCATCTGCTCTAAAGAACTGAAAGGTCATTTTTATTTGTCAATTATTTATGAAATACATCAATGTAAAATCTAGGTACTTGTAAGTACATTCGTAGAAGAAATAATGAGGATATTGCATCTCGTTAAGTTCTTCCCTTGTTCTTTTATTTTAGGACGGAACAAGATGACTACTTGTATGCCATCTTCGATGGGTACGATGGGATATATGCCCCAGGGTTTGCTCATCAGGGCCTGCCTGCAGAACTCCTGCTGGGTCAACTGAATGGAGTACACGATGATGCAGAGGTTAAACGCATCCTACAGAGGGCGTTTGTCACGGTGGAGCGTGGTTTATTTGAGTCTCTGGATCATGTCGTTGCCGAGAGGGCGAATCTGAAACTGTCTCTTCCTGATGTGAGTTGATCATTATTGTATCAGACAGCTCCTCCAGAGGGCAAGTTCCCCAAAGGACAACTCACTCGAAAGCAGCTCGCACAAAGGACAACTCCTCTGGAAACTTTTTCTTGGAAAACTCCACCAGAGTTGTCTTCCATTGAGTTGTCTTCCATTGAGTTGTCCTCCCTGGAGTTGTCCTCCATAAACTTGAAACTTGAGTTGTCCTTTATAGAGAGTTGTCCTCCATGTTTTCCAATGATTGGAGTGAAAAAAATCTTGATAGTCTTTATTGTAAATAAGAATTAGAAATGGATATGCACCCAGTATTCTCATCAGCGCTCAAAGTATATTATCGATTTTCGAAGATGTGAAAAGTTTTTTTTTTTTTTTTTTTTCATTCTCTATTTTGGATTTATTGCAAGATAACATCTAAGAGTGCATCCTAAAATCTTGTGACGAGAACAATATTATTTCATAGAAACCCATTTTTAATACAGCACCAGCGCAGCATCACACACAAACCAACATAAATTATTTGTGTAGAACAGTATAACTGTGCATGGTAATGTCATACGTTAACATGCAAAGCAGATAATATTAGCTTAAAGAGTAGTTAGACAGGATTTGAAACTGAAATTTATTTTCAACCCAGGATGTGAAAGTAGTATTTTTTGTTTATAACACACAGGATGTGAGCGACTATGAGCTGTATCAGAAGTATCCAGTGGAGATGGAGAAGTTTCAATCCATGACGGAGGAGATCAGTGGAGGAACTTCGGCCATTGTTGCACTCATTCATGATAATAAGCTATTTGTAGCTAACGTAGGTAAGTAAATGCCAAAATTATATTAACTCTTTGCCCGCCACATTAATTTTAAGCATAAATAAGAAGACTCTTCTCTTTAATTATTAAAAATATAACAATATTTGCTTTGTATTAACCAGGAGAAATTATACCTCAGGCCTGGCCCTCGCATTATCAGTGATTTTCAGATCTTTAAGCCCATCCATTACAGAGAAAATGAATTATTACGATTGTATAGTTAATAAGTCCAATTGTGACTATAGTCGAATTTGGCAGGCAAAGAGTTAAAGAGATTGTAACTTAGCTAATGTAGGTAAGTAAATGCCAAAATTATATTAAAGAGAGTGTAACATCTATAGACATTTAGGGTTAAATCAGAGATTTCACATTTAAACTCATTTATGATAATAAGCTCTTTGTAGCTAACGTAGGTAAGTAAATGCCGAAATTATATTAAAGAGAGTGTAACATCTATAGACATTGGGGGTTAAATCAGAGATTTCACCTTTAAACTCATTCATGATAATAAGCCCTTTGTGCCTAATGTAGGTAAGTTAATGCCATTATTTCTCATTATCTTAAGTGGGTGTAACATAGACATGGAGGTTTAAATAGAGAGTGGAGGGTTAAATAGAGAGTCCAGGCCCTCCACCCTCCACCCCCAAAACAGAAAGAAGATTGGGCTGAGGGCATTTCACATATAAATTTTAAGAAAAAATACTAGAAGTATCCAGTGGAGATGGAGAAGTTTCAATCCATGACTGAGGAAATCAGTGGAGGAACATCAGCCATTGTTGCTTTCATTCATAATAATAAGCTCTTTGTAGCTAACGTAGGTAAGTAAATGCCAAAATTATATTAAAAAGTGTAACATCTATAGACATTGAGGGTTAAATCAGACATTTCACCTTTAAATTCATTCATGATAATAAGCCCTTTGTAGCTAACGTAGGTAAGTAAATACCAAAATTATATTAAAGAGATTGTAACATCTATAGACATTGAGGGTTAAATAAGAGATTTCACCTTTAAGCTCATTTATGATAAGCTCTTTGTAGCTAACGTGGGTAAGTGAGTGCTGGTATTTCTCATTATGTTAAGAGGGATTGTAACACAGACCTTGGAGGGTTAAATGGTGAGCTGTAGAGCAGGCCCTTCACTCTCTACCCTTTCAAAAGAAAAGGAGAAAAAGATAGTGGTGAGGGCATTTCACCTTGTAAGTTAGTGTCAGTATTCATCATTATATTCTTCTAATCTTCTCCTCGAATCCTGATGATTCTTGCATTTATCTTTAATAAGTAACTCAAGATGGAATATAAGATAGACCTGAAGGGACAGCATAAGATTAAGATATCCTATGTTGACAATCATGGATGCTATACTCACCTGCACAGTGAGACAGCCCACCAAGAGGAGCTTCTAATACTGAGTCAGCTAGGTCAGGACATAAATGTCCTACATGTACAATCTCATGACATTGTTTTCCCCCATTCTTCAAATAAAGAATCAGCACTTTCATGGGTGTAGATCATACCACTCATAACCAAAATGAGCTTTTGAAACCGAGTCAGTTATGTCTGGACACTAATACCCTACGGACTCATGATATTGTTTCTCCACCCCTCACATAAATATTTTTATAGATGTTATACCTACAGGTGACTCCAGGGCCCTGCTCTGTACCTTGGAACCGGATAACACCACCAAAGTGAGACAGCTGAGTGTAGATCATTCCAGACAAAGCTCCTAAGACCAAGTACTCTAGGTCTGGACACCAATACCCTACAGTCTCATGACATTGTATTCTCTTGTTATACCTTCAGGTGACTCCAGGGCACTGCTTTGTACCTTGGAACCTGATAACACCACAAAAGTGAGGATCTGAGTGTAGATCATACGACTCATAACCAAGATGAGCTCCCGTGACTGAGTCAGCTAGGTCTGGAAATCTGAGACTGAGTCAACTAGGTCTGGACACCAATACCCTACAGACTCATGACATTGTTTTATTTTGTTATACCTACAGGTGACTCCAGGGCGCTGCTCTGTACCTTGGAACCGGATAACACCTCCAAAGTGAGACAGCTGAGGGTAAATCATACGACTCATAACCAAGATGAGCTTCTTAGACTGAGTCAGCTAGGTCTGGACACCAATAACCTACAGTCTCATTTTCCTCATCCAACACCTAAACATTTACTACTTTCATGTATGTTATGCCTACATGTACAGGTGACTCCAGGGCGCTGCTCTGTACCTTGGAACCTGAAAACACCTCCAAAGTGAGGCAGCTGAGTGTAGATCATACGACTAATAACCAAGATGAGCTCCTGAGACTGAGTCAGCTAGGTCTGGACACCAATACCCTACAGTCTCATGACATTGTTTTTCCTTGTTATACCTACAGGCGATTCCAGGGCTCTGCTCTGTACCTTGGAACCAGATAACACCTCCAAAGTGAGACAGCTGAGTGTAGATCATACGACTCATAACCAAGATGAGCTTCTAAGACTGAGTCAGCTAGGTCTGGACACCAATACCCTACAGTCTAATAAGCTTCTAGGAGACAAGATGGCCACCAGGACCATTGGAAATCACACTGTCAAAGGTGGCTACAAGGAAAACACACTGTTATGGTAGGTGCTCAGTAAAAATGTATTCTTAACCGAGCTTAACTCATAGAGTTACAAATTTCCCAAGGTGTAAAGCAAAATATATCATATATTCCTTTTTGTTTTGTTTACTTAATGTTCTTTTTCAGAGCCTTTGACAAAAAAAGAAATTGTAGATACATTAATGTACATTTTCTCTATATAAATAGAATTAGGATTCACTGTGAATTTGCCGATTTTTTTTTCATGGAATTAATGATTTTTGCACGAAAAAGAAGGTTTTAATATATTGCAACAGACTGCGTTTGGTCTTACTCGCAGAATTCCAAATAAACAGATTACTATTAGGAATAACTAAGAGAGATGTATAATGATTCAATAGGCGCGTTGGTAAATTGCGATGAATAAAAGGTTTAAAATCATTTTGGATTCTCACTACCTCACTATCTTTAATTACAAACAATTGTATATTTTCCTACAGCAAAGCTTCAAGTGAACCCATTCTAGCAGAGCCTGATATCATCGGCGGTTTAGATGTCAGCAACATGACTGGATTCCTAATCATGTATTCTAATGGTCTCAGTCGGTCACTGATAGAAGCTACAGGGACCTCTCAAGCTAACCTGGACCTAGCTTACATGGCTATGGCTGAGTTTGAGGTCCAGGCCACCTTAAGCGGTGTTGCGCAAGCTGTCGTTGACAAAGTAGTCCGAAAGCATCACGACACATATCTCTCGGAAGGGGGCCGCATGGCAATCTGTCAGAAACGAGACGATATAACGCTCATTGTCCGTAACTTCAATTTCCCTTTAGGTAGTCGGTTATCCAGCCCCGCATCGGCGGCCGCCCCGTACAATCCTGTATCGATACCGTTCTCTCCGCAGCAACAGTCGCAAGGCGCATCGCAACCTCCAAGACTCACCATCACCCCCTCTATCAGAAACCCCATGGACTCACAGACCTCTCTGGCGATGATGACGCCGCTCTACATCCAGGTTGATAACCCTGGGGGAACTCCCATCGACCAACAACGCTCTCCCATTGGACAGTTAATCGGTGACCTCACCCCTCAGCCGGGAATTCCCCAACCCTACTTCGAATCCCAGCACACGCCCAACCCTGCCTCTGAGATAGTGGAGGACGAGGTGGAGGAGAAGAGGGATGAAGAGAACACTCGCACATCAAGCAGTACTGATTCCACTAATCAGAGCAGTAGAGAGGAGTCTGAACAAAGAGTCTTTGATTTCAACAGGCATGATGAAACCAAACCTGAGGTCGATGAGAATGGTATGATTGATCCCTATGTAGATTTCACAGACTTCTTTCTTGCTTACAAAGCTATTGGACAAGATCAAACAATGTCTTCCTCCTGAACTAATTTCAGAATATCCAACTCCATTGGACTGGATATCATGTTAAAGGTTTAATCTGAAGAACATCACAACTTTGGAAGGGAAATGTGGAGATTCTTCTGCTTCCAGCGCAAGTGCTGCATCAATGTACTGAAGATAAGTGCACCCAATCATTTCATACTGGTTGGACGCATCACATATCAAAAGCCCAAAGTACATTAATTCTTAGCTTAATGATTGAAGTTTAAATGTACAATGTAGTTACGTCAGTTAGAAGAAAATTATCCTACATGCAAATATCGCCCATATACAGTTAAAGTTGCTAATCATGTATCTAGTACATGTACATTTACGAGGTATGCCTTACTGTTCTAGAAAATCATGTTATGAAATTTCTTAATCATCACCCTAGCCTGTACTTTTGTTACAATGTTTGTAACATCAAATTTTCACACATTTAAATCAAACTGGAATGTTTTTATCATATTTTGTGACATGGTTTATTTTACGATGATGATGATGATGATGAAAAGCATTTATTGCCAATTATGTTAAAAAACATTCAAATTTAAATATGCAAATAAAACTGTAATTATTTTGTACACATAGATCTTTATTTGTTGTAATTTAGAATTGACTAAAAAATGTTGGGTTTTATAGCTGCTTTGTGCTGCAAATACATTGAGTTAATTTCTGTATGCATGCTTTTGGCCTTTTGTCAGTATTTCAGCATGATATTATACATTGTATGTTGACAGACATTAGCCAGCCTTTTTCTACCTAATGTAATCACTCTTGTAAAGCTAGTAGAATCAATAAGCTAACAGTATACTTTTTTGCTCCACTATTTTCCTGCTTCTATGGAATCAGATGGTAAATCTATTTTAAATTCATGTAAGTAGGAAATGTTTAATGGTTTTTATGTAAAGGAAATTATCATAATTTGAAAACTTTAACCATATCTGTACTTGCATGCTTATCTGTATGTACTTTTATATTAAATTCTGGTGGTCTACGAATACAAGTGTTTTGAATGTTGCTGCGCCTTGATAATTTATGGATATATTCGCATGTTGCATAAAATATGCATCCCAGTGCCACATCTTGATGTCATTCTCATCCATCAATTTTTGATCATCCTTTTCATGAGTACTGTGCAACTATTTGTGTGATATTACCTGTCATATTGTGACACTTACAGTCTGTTCCAGTACTTGAAATAGAGTTCCTTTTTTGATTGGAATTACACCATAAAGTATTCTATGCAAATCTTCATCTCACTGTCAAAATTATTCCAAAATGGAATCAAAAGGGACAAAAAAGATCACTACTCGGCTAAATAATATGACACAACATCTCCCAAGGGTGCATCTTAACCTTTGTTTGCAGAAGCAACGTTTTTAAAACTCCTGTTTTGAATCACAAAAAAAAAAACCCACAATTATTCAAAACATTATTTCACAGTGAACAAGGTCGATGTGACTAGTACATTTTACAGATCAAGGGTCACAGAGATTTGGGTCGCAAGGTCAATGTCAAGGTCAAGGTCAAAGATGTCTTTTTTCTTTTAAACCCTGATATAAATGGACTCCTGATATAACAAGGTAATTTCCTTGATCCCAAAGACTAAGGAAGAACCTCGTATAATGAGTTTCCATTGTATAAACAATGTAAATTATTCACTTTTTCAGGTTGTTTATTCACTCATGAAGTACTATTACACTACTAGTCAATAATTATTGTGAGGTGCCAATTCTATGGTCTTGAGATGCAGAAGGATGTTTGCCCTTTCCACAGTCAACAAGCTGTGCAAAAATTACAAAATTCGCCTTTTTGAACAGCTGCAAAACAATGATAAAAGAGAAATAAAGGGGAGACTTTTCAGCTACAAAATGGCAAATCTATTCACTCACACTTTCAACCTAACCTCTTCAAAGAAAGTGAGAAAAAGGAAATACAGCTAGAAAATGGCAAATGGCGCCAGAGGGCTTGCTCACTGTGTTCAAAGTATATGTGTATAAACACCCTTCTGGCTCTCAGTAGCCATGTACAGTATACATGTATGTCTCATGCGGGTAATACTATGAGTAAAGTAGGCAGTAGATATAGTCGCCTGACTTGCAGAAGGACATTAACGCACCACTGTTTGTACAGTGCATGAGCTTGAGTTGACGCCATTCTGCCAGGCAGGCGAGGATATGTTACATTTATCAAATGATTCTTGTTTTTCATTCATGGCAGTTGCATTTTTGAAGTACTGAATATATATTGCATATATATTTCAATTCTATTCTCATCTGATATTCTTGCATATATATCTGTATATTTGAAATAGACATTGTCTTATGAACTTCCGTACCAAGAACCTTTTACAGTGTTTGGGTACACTATTTATAATCATTGCAAGTGTCGCAATAATGATAGTGCTGATTCTTAACTGTAAACAAGTTCTAAATTTGGGGAGACTGTCTGTGTGACTTATTTGAGGAAATAGATTTAGAGATAGCCTCACAAAGCAGTAGGTTCTTTTAATAACTGATGATTATAGGATCTTAACCACTGTTGTGTGCTTGTAAGAGGTTTTACTGACTTATCTAAATGATGTTTACACCTCTCCACCATCATAACAGAATGGCCCCTGTGTATTATTATTATTAAAATTAATTTTATATATCAGTATTTAACATAGAAAGACTTCATATCATTGATACACGTATGTGACATTTTAAGCAAATCATTATGTTATTCATTGATTCATTATGTTATAATGTTTGCGACAAGCCCTTTGTATTCATGTACGTTTTTTATACTCGCTTTTGAAAACAATTCATTTTGCATGAACCATTTAAGACCCCTGTTTTACCCCAGTTAAAATTCCCTGAGTCTTTGGTTGTTCTTTGAATTTGTTGTAACAGGAGCCTAATATCTTGCATACACGCCCTTTGATTTGTGAATGGAATTTGTTTATCAATCAAACTGGATGTTATTTTATGATTAGAGCTTATTTGAATACAATGTAAATTTAAGAATATTTTTATGAGAATAATTTTTAAAAACAGTTGATATATGGTGGTCTTGCCAAATAGAAGCTTCATGTACGTTTTAGCAATAGGAATGTGAGAGACATGTGAGATTGAAAGAGAGAGAGAAAGAGAGAGAGAGAGAGAGGGGGGGGGGCGAGGGAGAGAGGAAAAAGAGGATGAAAAATAAATTGAGAGAATAGGGAATTTCAATACCAGCATATATAAGAGTTGTCAATTTTTTGTTTTATTTTACCTTTCTGTGTATGAACATAGGCTATCATTTATAACATAATACCAATATTTTGAATTTGCTTCGTTCATGGTTTTGCTAATCAATGTTCAACTTCATGAATAAAACCTTGAAAACAACTATGATCGAGTTTGCAATATTTTTTTTTCTTTTTTTTCTTGTGTGTATTTCCAAAGAGAGAGAGAGAAAGGTCTCTGTCACAATCCAGAGAATATAGTAAACCTTGCCAAAGTCAAACTCTCATTGAGTTGAATCATCGCCTGAAGTCGAAGGGCTTTTCAAGTCATCTTCTCGTTACATTTTTTAGCTTTCACAAGTCAACTTTTTTTCCAACTCAATACTATTTCTTCGGTCCCAACAGATTCAACAAAGGCAAGTTTGAGTGTATTTGGTACAATTGTATAGTATTCCTTCCTTCTAAGGGAGAGAAAAGAAAGAGAGGAATAAAAATAATAGAAAGGTGAGAAAATACCAGAGGTTTGACCCAGAAGGAATATCTGAAAGAAGAATAAATTCAGGGTTCATACGGGTCATGGAAAACCTGGAAAGTTATGAAATTTTGCTATCTTGTGTTTCAGACCTTGAAAGTTGTGGAAAATCTATTTTTCCATTGAAAAGTCATGGAAAGTCAGGGAATATCAAAATTAGTCAATATTCAATTTATGTAGCCGAGAGCATTGAGAATCCCAGAGCGTCGTGGGTCCTAGGCAAGTTCTGGTTCCCAGACATCTTGGTGCAAAATTCTTTGAAAACTAGTTGAAAGGTCATGGAAAGTCATGGAATTTGACTTCCAAAAAGTGTATGAACCCTGAAATTATATTGAAGCCTTGTACTCCAGTTTACTCCCAATTTAATGAGCAGAGATGCTAGACTTCCTTATAACAATGTGATTCTCCAGGTCCTAATTTCAAACATTGGACATGTGTTCTGTGTAACAAGAATTTGTTATAACAGGGTATTTGACTTGGTATCAAGCATCTCATTGTAACAGGAGTGGACTGTAAATTGAGGTAATTTTCCGTCCAAATTTATTGCGCAAGTAGAAATTATGTCTAGGATAATGAGATGGCTTTTCCAAATGTTGGCAATGAATTCTAACTTGGCATACCAAAGTAAACTCACATAACACTTTATAGGGTATGAATGTGTATTGTGTATATAGTCCACCCCCTTTATAATGAGGTGCACAGGACTAAGCCGGATACCAGGCCTGTACACATATCCACTTGTGCACATGTTGAAATCAGGGGGGCATTTCATGAAAGGACTTGTCAGGCGTTTCATCCGACAAACTGTTATAAGCTACTGAAATGCTTGCATCCGATTGGCCGAGAGCAAATTTGTCGGATAAAATGTCCGACAAGTCCTTTCGTGAAATGCCCCCCAGGACCATGGCTCCATATCACAAAGGTTGGCAATCGATTGCAAAAATGATAATGGCCAATCAAAATCTTTGTTGCATGGGCTTTTGGTTCAAAAGACTGACCAGTATCCAATCAAAATGGTGCTTGTTTTAGTGGGAGTAAACTGTAATAAGTCCCTCTTCAAACTTTAAAACTTTCCATCCCCCCCCCCCCCCCCCCTAATTAAACAGAAATAAATCACAGACTTCTTGAAAATTCCATGTAATAAAAAATGCTTTATTCATAGCATCACAAATACCAGTAACAATATTGCATCAATAAACACGCACAATAATCAACAGGACACAATATGTAATGCTAAGGACTGCTCCCCCATGAGGCGGTAAACCTAAAAAAAAAATTTTTAAAAATACCCTTATGGTAAATTGAAAATCGATCCAGTACAGTCAACTCTGCCTAAGTCGACTTTCTATGAGTTGAATAATCACCTAAGTTAAAGCAATTTTACAGTCCAGATTATACAAGACATATCTTCTCCAACTCACCTTATTGAAAATTCCTCTAAGCAAAACAGATTTCCATGGTCCTAAGAGACACGACTTGGGCAGAGTTACCTGTATATTCCATATACATTATAAACATAGAGAACAAACTTCCTCCTCTTTATGATGTTAATATTTTGTTAATTGCCTCCTGGAGGTAAAAATTAATTGACCAATTCATCAAATTAAGGGAAAATGGTGTAATCTGATTTAGATGCAAATTACAAGTCTTGATAGCACAGTTGACAGAACTACATAATTATAGGAACCAGTAGGGGATCCAGCCCTGGCTATTACAAAGGATTTTATCATCCCAGACATTTGGGCTGATGAAATCCTTTGTCAGGACTGATGCCGGATCTGCACCTGGGAACATTAAATATTTTTACATGTATTTTAAGGTCTTTTTTTAAAGGTTTACCGGCTCAAAATGGAACAGAACTTTTAGGAGTGTATCTAATCTCTTTTTATGTACAATATCACAATGGGTGTTATGATACACATGTATAAATACTGGAGGATGAGTTTTTTTGTTTAAAAACGCACATACACATTTCACGACATGGGAGGATTCATTGAACAAGAATAATATTAATGATAAAAATAAGGACAGTATTTATGATATATCTGTTGATGATTGACAAGAAATCTTTATACCATGACAATTTTGTAAATCTGTGACTCACAAAATAAACACATCCATAACTCGATTTTTTTATCATTGCTATCAGAAATGACAGTGACAGAAGAAAGGTTACTTTAGACACCTAAAATCTGTCAAGCCTGGCCCATACCTTGATCTAGATCTTTTGCCAAAGGATATCTATCTTACAATACAGGATTAGAATGATTACCTGCTTGTGATTGAAATGTGAATTTACCAATTTACAGCCACAATGACTTTATTTTTTTTAACGGTATCTGAAAGGCCTGGAGAAAATGTCTATAATTTGTTTAAAGATTTCTTGGCATTGTAAAATGGATGTGTTTTGTAGTGTCATAATTTTTCGAGTACAGTGCATTCCCAGTTACAACAAGCACATAGAAGAAACTTCAAGATGCTATTCTTTGAGGAGTTGTTCTGTTTTTAAGCATATAATTCTTCTTATAGTTTTGCTACAAGCTGGAGCTGAATCAAAAGCAATTTTCGGATAAGAAGAAAAGTTTGAATTGAAATTGTTTGATATTTGGACAAGAAATTATTCGCAATCACTTTATTTTAATCGTTATTGTGGAAGTAATCTGTCCATTTCACGAGAAAGGTTCAAATTCAGTAGATCCTAACGAAGAAGA
>CALNVZ010003430.1:23524117-23586617 GCA_940671915.1 Paracentrotus lividus | reverse complement strand
GCTAGCTACATTAGGATGGAACACCTTGGTGAGGAAGAAGCCTTTGGGAGGAGCCTTGGGGAAGTCTTTGCCCAAAACCAGTTTGATTCGGAATTGTCCAGCAGCATACGGTGTACCAGCTGTAGAAAAAAAAAATGCTAATCTTAATCTTTTTTTCAGAAAATGCTAAATGATCAATATGATCCATCATTAAGAAGATGAAAAAAAAAGACATATTTTGCCGCATCTATGACAATTTTCATTAGTTTTAATGGAAATAGAATGTAGGGAAGCTTTGAACACAGGAACATTTAGAATAGAAATTATATGTAATCAAAATAACTAGGCCAGGAAAAAACCCAAAAGTTTAAATAGAAAGATGAGAACATAATGTGACAAGAAACAAACAAACAAAAATAATAAGGAAAAGACATACATCAACTTTATCAACACAATTTTGAATCAAAATCTGAAAGCATATAAAATTTCATTTGAAGAGAGAGAAGAGAAAAAAAAAGACAAGAGAGAGAGAGAAAGAACAAGATTGGAGGGGAAAGACAAAAGCAATTGATAGAGTGATGGAGAGAGAGATAAGAAAAGTGACATAGGTGGAAAGGAATAAAGTGGGGAAAAGAGAGGTGGAGAGAAATGAAGGAGTAGAAGAAGAAAGAGAAAAGAAGAGAAAAGAAGAAGAGAGGGAGGGAGGGAGAGAATAGGAAGTATCTTGTTCATGTGTGAGAGAGAGTGAGAGGGAAGAGGGAAAAAGAGAAAGAAATGGGACAATGATGGAGAGAAAAAAGATGGAAGAGAAACAGAGAGAAGACGAGAGAGAGGAAGAATAAGATGGGAAGATAAAGGCAAAAGCAAATTAGAGATCAAGATGGAGGGAGAGATGAGGAAAGAGAGAAACTGGGAGAAAACACTAGTTAGAGAGAAATGAAGGAGTAAGAGAAGAGAAAGACAGATAGAGAGAAATATACCTGGTCCTTCTAAGACGGCATGGATGTCAGTGATATCCTCCTCACTAGGATAAACCTTGATACCTTCAGGAGGAGACGACTTCAGCTCTGCAATCTCCTTGGATATCTGACGGATCACATGGGGTGAGAAGTTTTCCATGTTTGATAAGCTCTGTTTGAAAGAAAAGAATTTCATAAGTATTAGCAAGGACGCAGCTTCATATTTTACCCTGAACAGTTTGTTGCTCTTTAATGATATATCCTTCCTCATCATGTTCCTCATTTATACACCTAAGTAATTACCACTGTCCTGTTATGGTTTCAGACAAATACTTCACAAATTTATAGAATAAATTCCTCCAACTTATATTAAGTTTGACAAGGATACTGTAGTATCACACCCTTTGATATTCCCAGCAGCAATATAAAGTCTTCACCCACCAAAATGATACACAAGATCAATCATCAAGCATGATTGTATGATCCACTTTCCTGTAATTGCGACGTCTGATCATTTTAAATACATTGCTCCATCATTCAATGTTAAAAATATTAATGTAACATTAGAGCTAAACTTTATTAAAACAGGGAAAATGTTAATCATAATATAAGATTAAGACCTAACAGTTAGGCCTACTTATGAATATGATTAAGATATAGTAGAGAAGATAATTTATAATTGTGCAAAAAAGGGAAACTGCACAAACCATGTCGAGCACACAAAATGACAAAACTATTAAAAGCCTAAAAAAAAAGGCAAATATTTTGGATAAAAAAAAATCTGTGAAGAACAGCACTGCATCAACAAACAACCATCCATAGACCATATAGGGTTATAAGGATTTGTTATTGGTTAGATGTTAATTCAATTTTACCCTGATAAATCTCACAAAAAGCGATTTTACAAAGGGGGGAATCTAGTATTATCTCGTCCTCAATTTGCTGTGCACAGCTGCACAGCTCAGCACAGGCATTGCATTGACACACACACTGCTAAATTCAGTTGATCGCCGGTTTTTTTTCTAAATTTAAAATCCTCTGCAACAAAAATCATGTTTTACATTCTCACTCACTCTCCCAGTCGAATTACACTTCAAAACTTTGCATGCACTAACACAAGTATTCTATCTTACCCCTGAAAGTGACATTTTGAAATTTGGTCCTCAGAATCCGTCAAAAATCTGTATTTTTATCGGGGATAATATGTTCGTTGCGAGTACGCAAAACAACAGCAGCTGGGTCAGATTAGGTCAAAGCTATTACAAACTGACCAATCAAAACGCTCCTTTCAACGCAGACTGATTCGCACTTCCGGGTTTGGTGTAGCAGAAGACACTCTTCACCAATTCTCTCTCTGGAATATTACTATTTTTATCAAGTTTATGGAATAAATGGATAGTTTATGAGGGTCAATCGGAAGAAATTAGTGTATTTGTGTTATAAATGGAAAAATATCATTGTGATTGGGGAACTACAGCTTTTCCTGGCTATATTACATGACTTTTAAAAACAGGACATTTGCCATTACATTTGTGCACACAAAGTGATGTCATCGACAAAAGTGGGATCGGTGAATAATCCGGGCATCTGACATGGCCGCCGTGTGTTGCTCGCACAACAACCACACAAATTCATAGGGAGGGTGAGTTAGATGTCCTTATTTTCTCATGTTTTGCTACATTGTTTTCGGGTATCGTGTAGAAAGTGCCAATTTATTACCTCAAACATTAGTGGACTTGTGGAAAGATTTTCTAATTTGGCTTCATTGAGTTGTCAAATGTGATTTGTGTCCCTGTCTAATGTCTCTGATTGAATTTCAATGAAGGCTGAAGGATTTTTGTTTGTCATTGACTTTGCATGTGATGAGCCTGTTTGTTGTTTTTGGTTTAATGTTTGTCTAATTGATGAAGAAGGTGCAGGGGGTTGTTTATTCATGAGCACAGGACAGTTAGATGTTAATTAGATTTAATTCAACTGTGCATGTGACTTGCAGATTTATGAGAAATAAGTATGGAGTCAACGTTAACTCGTCCATTTTCTTTACTTTATGTAGAGGAGGGGTTCGGTGTTTTTTGTTTGTTTGATTGTTGACTTGTTGTTGTTGTTTTTTCTTTGGAGGGTGGGAGATTGTATCATGTTTGCTTTCATGTGTGAAAATGCTAAGTTGAGTGGTCTTGTATTTGTTTTCAGTTCATTGTGAATTATGATACCTAAAAATTTGAGTTTACATGTAACGTTAGATCTAGATCTAGATCTAATACTTTTTATTTAAATTGTCTCTTGAATTTTTGTATGGGCAATTGGATGTCTGGACTTTGGACACTTCGGAAATATAAATGCTCCTCTTTTCCATTTGAATTTCAAAGTATATATTTATCAAATATAGCACAGATAATTGAAGAAATTTGTTTGTGGTAATAATGTTTGACATTACTTCAAAACAATTTATGAAATATATCACTAGTAATAGTATTGCTTGCAAAAGTTTTAAATGACTGGACCAATTAAGTCCTAGTCTTCAGTCTTATTTGGCAACATCAAAATGACATTAAAACAAAGGCTAAAACTAATAAAGTGAATATGAAATAGACCTACTTCAAGTTAATTTTCTTCTATTTCATAAACGTTATTTTTAAAAGTAATTTCAGAAATGCATTGGGGGGGGGGGCAAATGCAAAAAGGAAAGCTGGCAGAAATGAGACACTAAACAACAAGTAGGCCCTACTAGTAGTGCCTTTCATTATTTTAGCTCTGCCTACAGATTGATATTAAAAATTAAGGGCAATTATCCTTGTAAAAATTTAAAGTCAAACTATCGAGTTTGATTTTCAATTCTATTCTACTTGAAAAAAAATCACTTCTTTCCCTGTATGCCAACAAATTTTATTTGATACTTAAAATGATGTACAGTGTATAAAGGCACATCATTTTATTGTTAGTTCATTGTGTGACAATCACCATCAGTCCAATTTATTAAGAAATGTCTCACTTATTTAACAACAACACAAAAAAAAAACACAATAAAAATACAACAAGCAACCCCCCCCCCCTCCCCCAAACAACAATAAACAACCATTATTTACATCACACATCCCATCTGCTGCATAGATGTATGTCGAAGTCCATACGATCCCTAGGATTCCAGTTCAAACGATCTCCAGACATAAACATAGGGCCTATATGTATTTTGTCTATTTAGGTTTGAAAATGTGTAGGACAATTAGACCTTGGAGGAACTTATTTCCTCCGTGATTTTGTTTTGTTTTTCTTATTTTTTAATACAAAACTGGACAAAGTTTTTTTTTCCTTCTTTATTTGGCCAGTTTAATGGTTTGTAGTTGGTATGCATAAAAACAAGTGTTTGTGATGTCTTGTGGGCACACAAAATTTCTTTAAACAGTTTCATAAATCCTAATAACAGTAAATATGATCTAATTACAAAGTAAAGGGAATCTCTCATTTTATATTGAATGTTAACTTTTTAAAATGTAAATCATACTGAAAGTAATAAGTTTCTATAATAAATATTTTATTAAATGATTGCAAAATTGTATGGAAAAATTTGTGTTGTGAAAGTATATTAGTGAATCTTCAACAAGAAACCATGAAGCCAGGTTGAAAATTTATGAAATTTCAAAAGTTGACAATCAATCAAAGCCAAGTTGGCAAACAATTATTTTGTAGGCATTGTTTCTGTCAAGAGATTGCAATTCCAGTAATGAAGATAAATTGAGTAATGTACTGATGCCTGTGCCCTCGTATCAATTTGATACATGCATCATTTACACACATCCCTTTGTAAAATAGACCTTTTCTATACAAAGTTGAAAAGGGGTATATGTAATTTTTAACCAGAACTCGATACTTCATGTAATATGTTCAAACAAATACAGCGTGTCCCAGAAAAAAATGTCCCTCTGATTGGGCGCTTAATAAATTCTAAAATAAAGTATTATTTGCCGATTTGATGTTGAAAGCCCATTTAATTTTGTAACTTGTGTGAAAATTTCATTGGTCTCGCTTCATTGGTTTTGAATAGAGAGTCTATTATGTAAGAGCAGTGCATTTCAGCCCATTCCAAGTTTGCAGATCCTGCATGTGAAAGCAAACACAACCATTGAAACTGAAGTTTGATTAGTTTTCATCTAAAACAGCTGAACTTTATTTCAATAAAAACCTATCTCAGTTGTGATGAGTCTAGTTCACGACTATACCCTCTTGAGTCGTGGAGACGTCTCCTGAGTTTGCAGGGAGCTGCGCAAAAATCAAACAGAAGTCTAAAAGCACTGTGTCAAACAGGTTTGATATTTCTTTACCAGTAATTTTTAGTCAGTGAATTAGTCACAGCGAAATCGATGCGACATCGCTGCGACTTGCTTGTGACTGGATAAAACTGAACATGTTTGACTTTTTAAAAGCCCTTTTCCTATTGCGAGCAAGTCGCATTGATGTCGCGACTTGCTTGCGACTGGATAAAACTGAACATGTTTGACTTTTTAAAGACCTTTTGCAGTTGCGAGCAAGTCGCAGTGACGTCCCTGAGCGTTTTGGCCGTAACTCATTTTGTACTTGTCTGGGAGACTGAAGAGTCGCCTCGTTTTAGTAAGTGGAAAAAACGAAAACAAACAAACAAACACAAAAAAAAAAAAAAAACATGTCTCACCCCCTTTTTTAAAAGACTTTTAACTGAGTTTCAAGCGACTCCTTGGAGACCCAGAAGACGTCACAACGACGTCTCCAAGGAGTCATGAATTACTCGTGACCATTTTTTTTCTATCACAAATCGACTATAGACCTGAAAAAGTCCCGGCGATAACGGGGTGACTTGCTAGCGACTGGAAATATATATTTTTTAAAATTTTTTTTAGACTTTTGTTTAATTTCCCCGGAGAATCAGGAGACGTCTCCACAACTCCAGAGACTCGAATCACAAACTAGTCTAGACTCATGGCCAGTGAGGTGTGACATTAATACTTGAAAACAAAAGCATGAACATCACAGTTGTTAAACTGATATAATGGTGAAGCACAGAACAATGAATGATAATTTTGTAGTGCACTGCTTTTTATCAAACTTGGAATGATCTAAAAATGACTATTGTTACAAAAGAGCCTGTGTATTCTAAACCACTGGAGCGAAACATTTCAAATTTTCACAGGAATGGTAGTATTAGCTGGGCTTTCTATATACATCAACTTAATTCAGTATAAAACTTAATATTGGTAATTATTAAGTGATGAATTAGAGGGATATTTTTTTCTGGGACACGCTGTACAGTGCGTCCCAGAAAAAAGTATACCCAACTTTGAGAGCCTCACATAATATTACAGCTTGTGTGACCTTAAAATATATATCATGATAAAGAGCAACTCATATTCTTTTCAATGATACCAAACTTATACCTGTGTTGTAACGGATGACTAAGCAGTTGGGCTTTAAAAAACAAGCGTAAAAAGTGCCCTGTCCCAAGTTTGAGCAAAAGCATCCCTTGCATTTCAATAGATCAAGTAATCCTTTGTGCCTAATGAATGGACTCAGGAAGGCTGACCTCAAACAAACAATGAATGATCAGAAAGCCAGGGCTGCTTCTCAGATAACTTGGTACAGATCACTTTTGACCAATGTTTTTAAGCACTCTAGTGTTCAGTCATCCATGGCAGTATTGGTATGATTTTGGTATCATTAGATAGAATATGAGTTACTCTTTGTCCTGAAAATTAAAATTAATTACACATAAGTTATACAATTTTAATATGAGGCTCTCAAAGTTGGGTATACTTTTATCTGGGACGCACTGTATAATTGTTGAGCCCAAATGCACATTGGCTCTGGACCTGAAGAATTAAATTTGGAGTGGAGAACCTTTTTTCCAGTATGAATGGGAGAGTAATTTGCAATCATATATTTTCCAATAAATGTAGACCTCAAACTAACTCATCACTTTCACTGACCCCTCATCCTAAATTAGGGAGGGGGTGGGTGGGGGGTACATTTTTTTAGCCAGACATATAGCCTCGAGTCCTGTTGTCAAATCTGTAATACGGCTTTCATCAACAAACCAATTATCTATTTGGTTTTCCAACTAGGAATGTAGATTTTTTTTTTTTTACAACCTTGGGCATTCTACCGTACCTTGCCAATAGTGTTTAAGTTTCATAAAAATGAGGCACAAAGTTTATGTCACCGAAACTGTATTGATGGAAAAGGATCTTTGAATGTACTCGGAAAGACCCATTTTAATTGAATCAAGGAAGTTAACGGAAACCTAAATTAATACATACATGTAACTTGAGCAGTTTACATAATTTATGTGTGTCACAGAACTTACAAACTGTGTTGATAAGCATGGTGTTTGAATTCACTCACCAAATTAACTGAATCTAAGACATTAAACTGAAACTTATTTAAAGGAGAATGAAACCCATGGAATCATTTTAGTTTTATAAAACAGAAAAATCAAAGAAACAGATCAACAAAGGTTTGAGAAAAATTGAAATAATAAGAAAGTTATGAGCATTTGAATGTTATGATCACTTCCAATATGGAGATCCTCAAACTAGCAACGGGCCCAAGATGTGTGATGTCATACATTGTACATGAACAACTACCCCATTACTTTTGTACATTTTCACTTAAATTGTCTTTTTCATCAGTTCTGTCAGTTGATCTGGTATTCTTTTTGTGGGAGGAGTATGTAAGACTCTGTACTACAATTAGAGAGAAAAAAAAAATTGGGGTAGTTTTTGTCCATTAAATGGGAGAGTTGTTCATGTATATGTATCACACATTTTGGGCCCATTGCCAGTGTGAGGATCTCCATAGCATTAGTGATCACAACATTCATGCTCTGACATAACTTCCTTATTATTTATTCAATTTTCCTCAAACTTTCATTGATCTGTTTCTTTGATTCTTCTGTTTTATACAATTTAATTGAATCCTAGGGTTTCCTTCTCCTTTTAACTTGGACAATATGTCCCAGTATGTCAAATAATTGATAACCATCTGCTTCTCTAGAGACATACAATGTACCATGTGACATACATGTAGCATCATGTACAATGTGCATCCATGGATGCCTGCAGCATATCGAAGGTGTCTGAGCGATGACCCATGCTCTATTATTAGAATGTCTCTTGAAGCTGGGTTCCCGGGATGTGAAATGTACTCTAGATATGTATGTCTGGTATGATGACTGCTTAACCCTCCAGACAAACATAATTCCATCATGGTTTAGTTTGAGTTACATGAAAATGATCTTTGCCACTTGCTCCATAGACCCATTCTCCACCTCTGTAACTAGTTTTTTTTTTTTAAACTGTATGATAAAAAAGAAAACAGAGGTCATAATCATAAGTTATTAGGTGTTCACCCCAAAGTGGTGTTGTATGCATCATGTTTTCAGGTTTTCTGTCAGTTAATTCATCCATATGTACATCTGTAGTACACAAGGGGATTTTGGAGAGCATTTAATGTCAAAGATCAAGGGTCTATGATGTCAACATATGAAATTTTAAAGATTAATTTTAGTTGTTATGATGTTTGGCAAGTGTACAACTTTTAGAGGGTACATGTAAACTGTACAGAGTGTATTTTGTTACAAATTTTTGTTCTACAATTTTTGTTTACGAACTAAAATGGTACTTTGTAATAGATATACTTTCAATCTTTTTAAATGATAAAGCTTTCGCTTCATAAAAATAACTCTTGGATCTCCACAAATCGCAATTTGGAAGACATTTGCGAGCTAAGTGTAAACACCCTTTAAGAATTTACCCTGATGTTTTGTTCCTAAAGCCCTTCACTCTTGTACTTGTGGACTTGTAGCCCTGTACATGTACATGTAATGTGTACTAAGGATGAACTGATCCATAGTATGCTAGTAATGTAAATGGGGTCTTAACTGACGTGTAGACAGCTGATGGGTGTCATGTGACAATATCAAATGATGATGATACAGTACCCTTGAGATGTGTGGTCTATATGGCAATAATAAGTACACACTATAATTATGTAAAGCGCTATGGTACAATCGTAAATTGCGATTCTTAAATACTAATATTATTATTATTATTATTATTGTTATTATTATTATATTATTATTATTATTATTATTATCATTATTATTATTAACCAATAAAAAGTTACTGAAAACTTTGTAGGATAAGAAGGGGTAAATATTAAAAATTACCTATTTTTCAAAGGAATGTTATGCCAGGGAGGTAGAAGGCCACTTGGTGTCTACAAATCTATAAAAATACATTTTACCCTGAATACATGCAATGAGGGGGGTGGGGCGTTGAGCTGGGAAGGGGGTGGGGGCCTCCCCCACTTTTTTTATTGTGGTAATTTACAAAACTGACCAAGGTTGTAATAATATATTTTTTTGCATACTCAGCCCCCCTCCCCCACTTTGAAACGTTCGATATGACCCATGTCCAAGTCGAAGATCTTTGCAACATTTATTATTCAAAATAGAAAATACTAAAAACATATTGCATCCACATGATACTATATTTTCCTCTTCCAGGCACATATTTATGATAGAACAATTACAGGAAATTCATTGTATTCTCTTGCATGTTGACACTGATTTGTGATTGATTACAATAATAGAAAGTTCCCTAGTAGAGCTGTCTGTGTGTCACTTAGTTTTTACAGCTGATGAGAGAATGTACAATCATGTCTGACATTCAAAAAATTAAAGAGAGATGCCATTAATATAGTTACTGCCTTTGGTGGGATTTTCATGGGGCACGTGAACGATGCGAATGATGTAGCTTTATTGCTGCTTTGGCTTTGCTGTTTGGAGTGTTGGACTTCGACACTCTATCCTTCGCAAAAACATTTTTGTGCCAAGGTTTATAGAATACCACTGATCTGAAAAGAGAACCTTATTTGTAAACATTAGTTCCCATTTTAGTTTAGTAAATAACTAATAAAAAAATAAAATGTATGTACATTCAGGCAGGATGCCCAACGTAACTGGAGATAGAGCTGGCAAGCAAGGGTACGCAGCTGATGGCATCGTTACAAGCCTACAAACATGTCTGAAATTCTCTCTAAGGGTGTGTTCAATGTCCAGTTTCAAATTTATACGCAACATGAATCATGATACAAAACGCAATTACAAAACGCTGATAAAAAGAGAAACAAAGTCTGTGATCATTGTCCCCCATCCCCAGTCGTAAAAGTAAACGTGTGTCAAATCTCGATTCGGAGGAAAATTTAAACGCCAAAAAAGATGCGTTTTGAAACACAATCAACTTCAATTTTACGACCTTGAGCATCGCGATTACAACGAAATGCGACACTGAACAGGATTGAGTTTTCAAACGTGTTTAAATGTGCTCTCGCATTGGAAGCTTCCGGTACAAGTGAGAAAAGGAGAAGATTTTTTTTTTTTTGAGAGCGGGGAATTTAAAGACGATGGACATACATGTATAATCAGCTTTAAATTTTCGACACTGAACAGTGTACTGCTGATCGCGTTTGTGTTCTGTGTTTTGTAATTGCGTTTTGTATCATGATTCATGTTGGCGTTTAAATTTGAAAATAAACATTGAACACACCTATAAAGTTGATAGAGTGTGTTGGAGGCTGGATAACCTTATGATACTCTCATCATAGTCTACACTTTAAAGGGATAGTCCACATCAGAGCTCAAAATACATGGGGGAGCCGGGATGGGGCAGGGGGGGGGGCAGGATGAGTTTGCCTGTGTATTAAAGGATAAAGTCAATTTATGGAGGCTTGCAAAAATCTGATCTGTGGGGCCCTGAATTCTGTCAGTGCATGTTGTTTTGAGAGGAAACCCTGAAAAGTTCATTTCCTAAACACCACAATGCTTCACAATATTATAAACAAACAAAAAAAGTTTTATTTTCTCCTCCACAGACAGCAGTGTTTAAAGTGTACCCAGGGAGGTTTATAGCTATGGATATATTCAGTTGTCAATTTATCAGAAAATAAACAACTATAAATGTAAAGCAATTACTGACTGACCTGATGGTTTGCAATTATGATTAGAGCATGACCTGGAAGAGAACAAAATTTTACGATCCTGAATGAATTAAAAAAGTTCTTAACATGTATGCACTTAGTTTGTGACAGAAATTCAATAATAATGATAATAATAGTATAATGTTATTTACCTAGGGTAGCCAAAAACCTTCTCTTTTTTTTTTTTTACTGAAGGTTGGCCTTCTCTACTCTCTTTTTTTTTCTTTTTTTTAATAAAAGAGAAGAATATTCTGAAACTCTTGAAGTGATCCATACTAAAATTGTGATAACTAGACTTCATATGAGAAACAAAATTTGATAAAATTTATACACTGTCAAACATTGCTTTGGAAAGGTTGATAACTATTCACCTATAAAGCACCATTGTGAGCTGTGAAGTTTTTGAATCATCAAAATGAAAAGACATCATCCCAATTCTGCTTGGAGTCGCATGCACTGGACACACAAATGCAAGCACATCCGTACAAAATCTTCTGCCTGAACATTTTAGCTGTTTGTGGAATATATTGGGTCATAATATTATGACTGTTGGGGTAATCGTTTTACTGATATTCTTTGTAAACTAGCTGCACCCGGCGCTATGCGCCGGGGCAGCTAGCAGGTCCACCCCCTACACTTTGAAAAAGTGTTTCTTTCATTCCCTCGACCCCCTCTTTTTAACGCCTTTCGCGAAATCGATAAATGCCTCGGCGACAATTCGGCTCCTGCGAAAAATATAAAACTTGCTCCGCCCCCATATGGGCCTGATGAAGTTTCTTCTGCTTTTTAGTTCTCCTTCTTCGTTCTTTCTTTCGTTTTCATTTTGTTTTTCATTTTTTTTTTTTTTTTTTGTCTGTTCGGTGGTTCTGTTTTTTTTAGCTTTACTCCATTACCCCCCTCCCCTCCCCCATAGATCTGCTCCTGATGTTTAATTTGTCTATTGTGAGATTTTTATTCATTTTATAATTGTGTGGAGGTATTTTTCATCATGTTCATTTTTTTTTTATTTATTTATTTTTATAAAAGCCACTCAAATGACCGGTCCATTCAACCCTTACCCTACACCCGCTAATAAAGTACCTATCAACTTTTGTTGTTTCACAAATCCTGAGTGTCCTATCTTCGAGCCCACTTCCGCCTTGAATTGTTAATGGGACAATATACTTCTATATAACATAGCGAAACACGCTTTAAAACACTTCTTTCTCAGTTATATATGAAAAAAAAATTCGCTCCCTTCAAGCAGCTCGCTACTCATTTACTGACGAGATAATACCTTCTCTAACGTTCAGCACAAAAAACAAACGCACTGTTTTTATTGGAAGAGAAAAGGTTATCAAAACATTCCAAACAAACATATATAGAAAAGAGCACGCGGTAGAAAAAAAAAGTAAAAAAGAAAAAAAAGTAAACAAACTTCGCCAGGTTGTCAGAAAACTCGCAGGGGGGGTGGGCGGTGGGGTGTGCGGCTGGAGGGCAGACGACAAAAAAAAAAAGCCCCAAAAGAGGGAGGTGAAAATGGATGCGCCCCCCCAGCTCTGTGGAAAATCTCCGAACAGAGAAAGAAAAACGAGAGCTAGTGTATGGTACGGCACGACACCTCTAGTGAGTAAATCAGAAGCAGCACGTGCAGCACACTAAAAGAAAAAACCTAGAAGAGGTAACGATAAACAGTGCAATAATGAAATAAGAAGAAAAGGCAGAGAAAACAGGGCCGACGCACACCCGTAAAGATAAAACAGAAATCGTAGCATTACGTGGCAACGAGGGATGCAACCAAAAGAGAGAAGGCGACGAAACAGCAACGCAGGCAAAGAGAAGAGGAGAGACGAGACAGCGCCAACCCGGCTGCCTTAAAGAGGGAGAGATGAAGTGGACCATCAAAGACCAGCGACAAACCATGAGGGGCAGAGCATGGGGGAGCACGGAAAGGGTAAATGAAAGCTAAGAAAAAATCGGCCAAAAGGCAAACATCACAAAAAAGCAAGAAAAAACAAAACGCGAAAAAAAAAAAAACAAAGAAAAACAAAACAAGTGGATAATGCGACAACCCACGGCAGCTAACCAAGCGAGAAACCATTATGAGCACAAATCAAAACAAACCTATCGGCTCATCCCCCCACAAAGTAAAAAACACAAAAACGAAGTAACCATCAAGCACGCCCCAAAAGATGTTAACCACAAGGCGAATTCCTCTTTTGAAAAAACCTTATCTAAGGTATGACCAAATGCGCGAGAAGCAAATTATTTTTCCCATCATTATTATTTTATTGTGTAACTGTATGTGTTAAGTTAATCTCACTTAATTCAGTTTATCGACTTAGGAGCTTTTTTTTTGGGGGCGGAGGGCCGGAGCCCGGCTAACAATAAATAGGCTAGCAAAAATGCCTATAAACAGCAACGCGCCACATTAAAAAAAAAAAAAATTTCCTTGCAGCCACTAACAAGTAGCCCCCATATATAGCATATCTAAAAAGTGGCCCTTCCAATTTCTAGTAGAGACGTGAGGGAACTATCTTTAATATTTAGAAATTCGTAAGATGGACAAACATGGTAACAAATGCCAGGGCATAATAATTTATTTGTGTGAAACTTTAAGCTATTATACAACCCATTAAGGGTATTATTGTATTCTAACCGTATAGCGGACGGGAAGAGGCCGGTGGCCATAGGCCAAATGATGTACGTCAAAGGCCTAATTTATTTATTATTATTTTTTTTTGCGGCTATGCGCAACCCTTCCCTCGGCCCGTAACATCCATACAGTATCAATTTCTACTCGAGGGGCGAGTGGGGCCCCTATTGAGAAGCAATAGTCACCAATTATTTTTTTCGCGAAGCCCTTGGAACTCGTTTAAATCTAAGAAGATTCCCGGGATATATGAAGCGGGAGCAGGGGGGCAAACCGTGTAACACTAAATTTTAATTCACAATCAGCGTCACCGTATGGCATGCACCCTAAAAGAGTTATGCCTCACTGGGGAGAATGACATGCGCCAACAGCACCGCCACCCACCATCTCGGCTTCTACTAACATCCTATTTTTGCGTTATTCTCGCATGCCTTGCCGTAACCTAAAAGCTATTTCGGGGCAGGGGGTGGAAGGCTTGGAGCAAACGAATGACGTATTTTATCCTATATGCCTAGGCCTACCCTTGGCCGGACGTATAACCTAGAGGTTTGCCCCTGGGCGCTGGGACGATGGGCAAAAGTATACGTAATTTTTTTTTCGCGCTACCCTGGCGTACCTAAAAAAATCCTCCGGGGGGGGGTGGAGCAAAAGTGTACGTAAATTTTTTTCGCGTCCCTTGGAGTAACTAAAAGTATTCTTGGGGGGAGTGGAGCACAAAAGCAGTACTTAATTTTTTTGCTTACCCTTGGCATAACCAAGTGAGGTAAGTCATTCCTGGGGGGTAGAGCAAAAAGAGTATGACAATTTTTTTTCTCGGCGTACCCTTGGAGTAACGAAGGGTAATTATTACTGTGGCAGGTGGAAAGCAGTAGAGTGTCTGTAATTTTTTCTTGTGCGTACCTTGGCATAACCGCGCGTACCTTGGCGCCCCATAACCAAGGTAAAGTATTCCTGGCGGGGCTGGAGCATAAAGTGTACGTAAACATTTTTTCCGTACCCTTGGACAAGTACACTAAAAGTATTCGGGGCGCGTGGGGGGGGGGGGAGTGAGCAAAGTGTATCTAATGTACTTTTGCCTCCACCCCCAGAATACTTAACCCCTTGGTTAACGCCCACAGGGTAAAGAGCTCCTGGGGTCGGAGCCAAAAGTTGAGTAGTTGTAAATTTTCTTCTTGCCGGTACCCCTTCCGGCGAAACGCGCTACCCTTGCAGGGTAACACAACGAGGTAAGTATACCTGGGGGGTGGCGCAAAAGTTGTACAGTAATTTTTTTTTTGACTACCTGTGCGCGTACCGCGTACCTGGCAAAACCAAGGCGTAAGGTATCTCCTGGGGGGGTAGGAGCAAAAAGTGTATGTAAATTTTAATTCGCGCTACCCTTGGCGTTAACTCGGAGGTTTGCCCCCATGATGGGGACCTACGCATGGGGCAAAAGTGTCCTTAGGTTGTTTTTTTGCGTACCCTTGCGCATCAACAGGGTAATTCCTGGGGTGAGCGAAAGTGGTACTATTTTTTTGCGTCTTGGCGTAGCGTACTGCGCAAGGTATATCTGGGGGTGGAGCAAAAGTGTACGTAATTTTTTTTGCGCTACCCTTGGTTCGTACGACGTACGCTATTGCGCGTAACCAAGGGTAAAGCTATCCCCCTGAGCGGCTATGAGAGCAAAAGTGCTACCCTAATTCTTTTCTTCCTGCCATAAGGGGCCTACCCTTGGCAGTTACCTAGAGCGTTTGTCCCCTCGGAGGAAACCAGAAGGTCTGCTGAGAGGCAACGATTGAGCGTCAAAAAGTGTCGTAATTCTTATAGTATCTCAGTACTCCCTGGCGTTACCCAATAGGAATTCCTCGACCGGCGGGGGGCTGCGAGCAAGTGTACGCGAAACTATTTCTCGCGTACCCTTGCGCCCGTACCTAAAGTATTTCTAGGGCCGGGGGGCCGCGCAGAAGTGGTAGCCAAAAAGTAATACTAAAATCTTCGTCCTTTCTTATTGGCTTACCTTGGCGTAACCAACCGGGTAAGTATTCCCTGCGCCGGCCCACCAGTGCCGAGAACAGCCAAAAGCATCGTGACGTACATTTTTTTTTTTGCGTACACCCTTGGCGTAACCGCGTACCCTTGGCGTAACCAAGGGTAAGTATTCCTGGGGGGTGGAGCAAAAGTGTATGTAAATTTTATTCGCATACCCTTGGCGTAACTCGCAGGTTTGCCCCCATGGAGGGGGACCTACGATATGGGCAAAAGTGTACGTAGTTTTTTTTTTGCGTACCCTTAGCGTAACCGCCCTGCCCCTACAATTGTATAATATTACCACACTTCTGATTTTACTCTTTGTATGAAGAAAAATTTTCAGCTGGATGAAAATCCAACTATAAATAAACATACAATGTAAATCTCAAGACTTGATTTGCAAGACAAAATTCTCATCCTCGTGGAAAAGGGAAAAAATTATATTTTTATTTTAGTTTTTCTGATGGTTATGATTCTTAATTTATTCAAAACCTATATCCTGTGACGTATTACTTCATAGAAAAATACGATAAATCATTTCAGAAGAAAGAAATCAATTTAACAAAAAGCCAAAGGTAAAGGAAAACTGACTCGATATATCGCGTTGCTCTTGTGGCTCGGCTGGAACCCGGCCAGCTCAGCTCAAGTCACTCACTCAAAATACAGTCATTCACTGTGAATGCAATTTGTATGTAGAATCGCCGAATTTACGTAAACCCTACATTTTTATCTTTTTTCATTATTAAATAAACATTGTGCCTACCTGATGACTGTTTTGCAAAGATAGTAGATGGACATGACTTTAGGATGTTTATTTTGCGTCTAATCCAGTTTTTAAGTGCATTTTTTTATAACGCGTAATGACAGAAATACATCGAGAAACAAATCGTCTCGATCCTCCTCAGTTTCACAATCGAACCTAAAATAACTCAGCATGGTATGTTAACGCGGGCGCTGCCGTGTCACAGAAAATCACCGATGATGTCAGTAGGACATGATGCTTACATGCAGGGCGATGTTGTTAGGCAAGAGTAATGAGGAGGTGATGGTTGGGTACCGTCCGCAGTTCGGTTCGAGATGACGTCACGCTCTAATTGTCGTCTGTTTTCGTTCGACGTCGGACTTCAACACGCAAGTCAACGGGGATTTTTCGTCGAGGAAATCGAGGATCACCTGCACGTCCGACGTCGTGGTGGGCTGAGAATGCGACAACGGTGAGGGCGGCCGACCGACCCGTGGAAAGCGGGGGCCTCGGCGAGGCGAATCCAAAGGAGATGCAGTCTCGTTGGCCCTCCCGTGCAAAGTCTATGGACGACCCCCACGAAGACTAGTATTCTTATATAGACTAGCTGCGCCCGGCGCTACGCGCCGGGGCAGCTAGCAGGTCACCCCCTGATCGTTTGAATAAAAAGTTTTCTTCCATGCCCAGTTTGCGGCCCCTCCCCCATTTATGGGCCAGATAAAGATTTCTTTACGTCTTTTCCCCTTTCCTCCCCCCTTTTTTTTTTGGGGGGGGGGTATTTTTTATAACTTCCAGAATTCTAAGAAAAAATGGCTAATTTTTTTATTTTTTATTTTTTCTTCAATTAACCTCATTTCGCTAAAGTACGTAAGCTACCTCTGTACGTATCCATGGCAATTCAAGAGGTGTGCTTTTCTGTTTGTTTCTTGGAGGGGGGGGGCAAAATTCGCAAGGCTTGGTTTTTATTAGATTGATACGAAATCCGAAAAATTCTTTGCTGCCACTCGGTTGATAAAGAATATGGTTAGCATATTGAGAGGTTGGCAGGGGCCATGGACTTTTCTTAGGGGGGCTATTTTCAATATTTTTAGAATTCCAATAAGGGACAAAAATGGGAATAATAATCTTTATTTCTATTTTTATTTATATTTTTTTTTGAGCATTAGAAATTCTCTATTTATTTTTTTTTTTTGGTTGGGGGGGGGAGCAAAATTCAGGGGGGCAGAAAAGAATGTGCCTCTTTGTTTGGGAGGAGGGCTATTTATTTTATCTTTTTTTTTTGGGGGGGGGGAAAGTGAACGTAAAGTTATTTTTTTCCGCGTACCCTTGATGAACCTAAAGGTTTGCCCGGGGGGAAGGGGGGGGCGGGGAAAGTGTACGTAAAATTTTTTGCCGCGTACCTTGGCGTAACCTACAGGTTTGCCCTGGGGGAGGCATGTGCAAAGGAGTACATAATTTATTTTTTCCATGTACACATGGCGTAACCTTAAAGTATGCCCCGGGGAGGGGGGTGGAGCAAAAGTGTACGTAATTTTTTGTTGTCGCGTACCCTTAACGTACCCTTGGCGTAACCTGAAGTTTGCCCTGGGGTAAGGGGGGGGGGTGATGATGCAAAAGTGTACGTAAATTTTTTTTGTTGCGTACCGGTTTGGCGTAGGCTGGGGTGGGGCAAAAGTGTAGGCCTCGTAAAGATTTTTTTTTTTGCGTACCCTTGGCGTAACCCACAGGTTTGCCGGGGTGGGGAGGGGGGGGGGAAGTGTACGTAATTTTTTTGCGTATGGCCTACCCTTACTTGGCTTAACCGTAAAAGGTCTGCCCCCCCCCCACCCAAAATTATAATTTTATCACTCTATTATTGCTGCCCGAAATATTTGTATTATTTGTATGAGCAGCTGGATGAAAATGGTTGTAATTTTTCTATTTATTTGAAAACCTATTTTCTGTGAAGAAAGAAATCAAAAATGGAAGAACACACAAATATTTTTAGAATTCCAATAAGGGACAAACAATGGGAATAATAATCTTTATTTCTATTTTTATTTTATTTTTTTTTAGCTTAGAAATTCTTCTGTTTATTTTTTTTTTTTGGTTGGGGGGGGGGAGCAAAATTCAAGGGGGCAGAAAAAGAATGTGCCTCTTTGTTTGGGAGGAGGGCTATTTATTTTATTTTTTTTTTTTTTTGGGGGGGGGGCTAAAGTGAACGTAAAGTTATTTTGCTTGCGTACCGTTGGCGCTAACCTAACAGGTTTGCCCTGGGGGAGGCATGTGCAAAGGAGTACATAATTTATTTTTTTCCATGTACACATGGCGTAACCTTAAAGTATGCCCCGGGGGAGGGGGGTGGAGCAAAAGTGTACGTAAATTTTTTGTTGTCGCGTACCCTAAGCGTACCCTTGGCGTAACCTGAAGGTTTGCCCTGGGGTAAGGGGGGGGGATGATGCAAAAGTGTACGTAATTTTTTTGTTGCGTACCGGTTTGGCGTAGGCTGGGGGTGGTGAAAAGTGTAGGCCTGCGTAAAGATTTTTTTTTTGCGTACCCTTGGCGTAACCCACAGGTTTGCCCGGGGTGGGGGGGGGGAAGTGTACGTAATTTTTTTGCGTATGGCCTACCCTTACTTGGCTTAACCGTAAAAGGTCTGCCCCCCCCCACCCAAAAATTATATTTTATCACTACTATTTTTTGCTGCCCGAAATATTTTTATTATTTGTATGAGCAGCTGGATGAAAATGGTTGTAATTTTCTATTTATTGAAACATATTTTCTGTGAAGAAAGAAATCAATCAATGGAAGACACACAAATTAAATAATAGATCTAAGTTAGGCCTAAATTCTTGATTATGCACTCAAGGTAGCTTTCTCACTCACTCACACCAATCTTTTGATTTAACAATTTGTATGAAGAAAAATTTCAACTGGAGGAAAATTAAACCATATAAAACCTAAATTATCTCATGACTTGATTTGCAAGTCAAATTCGCTGGGATCCTCGTGGAAAGGGGAAAAATATTTGTATTTTAGTTTTTCTGATGGTTGTGATTCTAAATTTATTCAAAAGCTTTTTTCTGTGAGGTATAATAACGACATACAAATACTTGACAAATCCACTTCATAAGAAAGAAATCAATTTACCTCGTTGCAGCATGTCGTCGCTCGGCTCGCACCGCTCAGATCACTCGCTCACTCACTCAGCCATTCACTGTCTGTCAGTGTCAATGCAATATGTAGGATCGCTGAATTTACGTAATTGTTTACCTTTTTTAAACATTAAACAGGAACATTGATGCCTGATGACTCTTTTTGCAAAGAGAGTTGATGAACATGACTTTGCGATGGTTTTAAATGCCTATTGTAGTTTTAAAGTCCCTTTTTTGCGCGTGTGATGATGATTTCGATTTTACCTAAATGCACGTGTGATGTGTAAACACAGAGCTTCGATGTACAGTAACTCTCTACCTTGCAGTCGTTGTGGGGATTGTTTCTCGCACACGACATACATGGATTGCGGAGTGAGGCAATGGTCACGGTAAAAACGTGTTGATCCTCACCGCGTGATTCTTCCGTGCATGTGAGTTCTGTGCGAGAGGGACTGATGGCTATTGCGAAATTTTCGCAGGGAGGTCAAATGGCTCATGGCACTGCCCACTGCACGCTGTCTTGGGCCATGTGCCTATGGTGGCTGTTTTCAAAGTTGATTTTACCCCCTCCGGGCCTGTCTTCTTGGGTTTAAAGGACATCGCCGTCGAATCGGAGGTCGATGCGGGCTGAAAATGCGGCGACACGGTGACGGGCGGCCGACCCGACCCGTGGGCCAAAACGGGGGCCTCGGCGAGGCGGATCGGAGGAGGAGATGCGGGTCAACCGATCGCCCCTTAGCCTATTCATGTATAGGATAGCATGAAAATAATAGGAGAGCTCACAATAATTTAGTTCATCTTTCCAACTTTACTAGAGCATTTTTAATGCTGTCATTGCATGACATGCTAATCAGGGCTACACAGACAGGATAACAATCAGTATCCAGGTAAGTTGTTGTTCTACTTTGGTACTTCCTGATAAACTGTTACCGAATCTTACGGATCAGTAAATTTGAATAGTTTAATTGTTGTCATGGAATAGCTCGATCTTATACCCTACCAGGTATACAGGGGGCTAGCAATCGTAGTCTGTTCATTGACCCTGAAGTAATACACGTATACATGTACGTGTAGCTTAGCTATATGTACATGTATGCATTTTGAATTCTGTTCCCACATGATCCAGTAAACAGTCTACATTTGAAAAGGAAAAATATATCCGCAGACCTTTACAATGCATATGGATTACCTGAATAATTGATGAATTAGTTTGTACATCTAGGTTTCTATTTATTTCCCCATATATGTAGCTTACATACATGTATTGCGATATGCAACTCAAATTTTGTATTTTTTTTTTTTTTTTTTTATGAGTGGGATATATGATAGTGGGAACAGGGCATAAAGGTTTGGCTTAATACCAATATTTATACATTTCATGTGTGTTGAGGCGAGCAAAGATGTACATTTGATCATCTTTATCTTAGCTCTCTTTGTAAAGTGCTTCCTCAAATAGCAGGCAAATAAATGTAGACTGTCAGAATGTCTTATTTGTACACTACTACATGTACATCTAGTATTTGGAAAGATATGATTTTGTATGGTTGTTCCGGGCCCTATTGCATAAAAAGTTCGGATTCTATGCAACTCAAAAATCAAACGCAACTCAATTTTCAACCAATCAGTATAATCATGCATTTGGGACTTGCGTTTGATTTTTTTAGTACTGTAGAATTCAAACTGTGTATTGCAGTGTATTCTTATTAAAAAAACTTTAACAGAGCTTCATAAAAAAATCAAGAGACACTTTGTACAAATGTGAACATGCAGAATTTTTATTAGCAAATATTAACATCAACATCAAATGATATGTCTGAACTTCCCATTATTTTTATCCTGCCAAAGTATTTGTTTTGGCTGCCTTCATAGAGTATACATGTACATATTTCTATGTTATGACTGATGAACAAAATAACAAAAACACCCAGGGAGATGGGGATAGATACTTGGTATTGGCAGCTGGCAGAAAAAACTATTAAGGTACAGTGTAAACAAAATCTAGTTTTAGTTACAATATCAGTGTTGACAAAATATTATGTATGTTTACTGATGATGTCTTATCAATTTCAATTTCAATTTCTATATTTCATTTACATATTACATATTTTGTAAAACATAATGTTGTACTATAGATATTTCACAAACT
Source organism: Paracentrotus lividus (assembly GCA_940671915.1). Lineage (NCBI taxonomy): Eukaryota > Metazoa > Echinodermata > Echinoidea > Camarodonta > Echinidae > Paracentrotus > Paracentrotus lividus. The sequence goes on along the minus strand of CALNVZ010003430.1, from coordinate 23,565,016 downwards.
TGAGATTTACCTTGAATTCAAATTTATAATTTTTTTATTTTTTATTCCTCAAAAGTGCACACACAAAATCTTTAACAAGGAACTGATTTTGAATATTAAAAAGCAGTTAGCATTCTAATGACATGTACATGTACATTAATTTGAAGACATTAATCAGGCATAATAAGGAAATAAAGCATCAAAGAAAATGAAAGTTAACACCCTAGCTCTGGCATTGTGAAGAACTAGTACTACATTTACATGCCAGCATCTTTTGATACAATACTGGGTTACATACATGTACATCTCGTGATCACATCTTGTCTTTGTTATATCCAGATTAAATCACTGGTATTATGATTTAGCTACATGCTTGTAAGTGTCAATCTTTATGGATATGAATCCTGGATTGAGGTTTAAATGATTTTCCAACCATTGAATGCACATTGATGTTAACTATTTTTATCTTGTATTAATAAATCAATTTTCTTTTTTAAGTTTGAATTATTTGTACAATTTGCATACAGATTTGAAAGGTCTCTTCTCTTAAAATTTTCATGTTTTGATACTGTATGGATGCATGTAAACCTAAATTGTCTAGGTTGTCATTTTATTATTTTTAATTCATACATTGAGTATTAAAAACTTTGCATTACAGTATAGTGCATACATGTACCATGGATATATAAGAGAGTTGTCATCAAAGATGTCTATAAATCATTTGTCACTAATGATTTGTCAAATTGTGATAGAAACAAATTTTCTTTGATGAACCAGGGATTTAGCATCCAGGGCTAAGCTGTCAAAAGTATCCCAAACCATTCCTGAAATTTGCCTGGTATGTTCGGTATGTAGGGTTTTTTCATCTAGCCTTTCCTTCAGGTTAATAATCACTCCTTCAGGGTATAGTCTTCATCATCAGACCCTGAACTTCATCAGACAGCTATTTAAACGATTCCATGGCAATCGCTCTGGCGACAATTGCTCCGCTGCAAATTCCATACACCAATGAAATGGCCAACTTCAATCCTGAACTCAACACTTTACCCTACCTTAAACCTAACCCTATGAAACCTAACATAAAACCCTATTGCAACCCTAACCCTACCCTACACATTAGATGAAATAAACCCCAGAGCAATTGTTGTAGGAGCAAATGTCGTGTCGCCATTTAAACAAATCTAAAAAATGACATTTAGTTTTTCATAGAAAAGGAGTGGACATGGCTGGTAGATATGAACATGCAGATGGGTGAATCTGAGGACATACATGTAATTCCTTTGAATAAAAACAAAATCTGTTGAATTTGTTTCTTTAGGCTGCAGAGTTTTAGAGTGTCATTAATCTAATATTATAGGCTAGCTATTATAATGAGTTAATGCCCTTTTGCTTGTGAGATAGAATAAATTAGCCAGTCATTTACACATATACTTTCAGTTGAGAAACAGTTTAAAAACAAGAGAGAGAGAGAGAGATAGAGTGAAAGAGGGAGAGAGAGAAAGGGGGAGGGGAGATATTGTAGGTCGAGAAAGATGTGGGACAAGTATCCCCTAGACAAATACACCCCATCAGGAAGCTGACATGTAACCCTACCCATAACCATATTTCCAGGGGGGGGGGGTGGGATACAATTTGGTTGTCCAGAGGTACTTGTTCAGGAAGTAGTTTTCTGGTACAATTGTACCTACATGTAGAATTATGATATAATTTTGACATTGCAAAAGTTTATGTGTTTTTTTTTTGTGCAGCCTTATATTTCAAACATTTTCCCTTTATTGTAGAGCTATCTAAAGCTGATGTGAAATGAACTCCATCTAGGGTCTGTAAAGATAGACTACCATTACCCCACACACACCCCTCTTCCAGCTGCACTTACACCTATAGGCCGATTCTCCCCACTGCATCAAGCTGCCAGGCTGCCGTAATGTGTTTTGTCTCAATCAGTCATACATCGTGTCTGTAATGACCCATAATACATAAACCTTCAAGAGTAAATGTGTACGTGTCTATGCATTTTGTACAACAAAGTTTATGTACATCACCATAAAAAGTACATGCACATGTTTTGGAAAACAAAGAAACAAAGGGACAATCTTGATACATTTAGTTGTCAAATTATTTGCAAATTATACGGAAGGCACCATTAAAGTATTGAGCAATATATAAATTCTATTTACAATTAAAGGTGCATAAGAAATGTGAAAATGTGCATATTCAAAACGTGCTGAAAATGAAAAATTAATTTTAAATGAATATTCACTTTTAATATTCGGTTAAAAAATATCCATAACAGAATCATCTATTAACACAAGTCACATAAAACAAATTATGTTTCAATACGGACAGGTTTAGCCATTATAAAATGAATGAAACACAAACAATGGTCTACATGTAGAGTTCAAACTTTTTTGTTTCACGTCTACAAACCCTGGATGACTACTATACTCAGGTACATGTATGCATTGTGGATGCAATTATAAGGTGAGCTCACAGTTTGAGCCTCTGTATTTGAAGGATTCAGCATAAAGGGTGTGTTCATGGTCAATTTTGAAATTGAAACAGGAACACAAATAATGATACAATAACAAAATTACAAACACAGAACATGATCAGAATCATTCCAAAACACACTCTTTTGGCATTTAAATTTTCCGCAGAATGGAGATCTGAAAGGCTTTTACATTTATGATGGGGAATTGTAACCATGAACAATCTTTGTCTACTGTAATCATGGAAAGATCGTAAGACGCGAATTAAAAAACACGCAAGCATATGAGTATGTTTTCTGCTTTGAATTGGTTCAATTGCATTCAGACGTAAATGCAGCGCAAAATTTAAGAACCCGCAAATATGTTTTGAGGCCTCTAAACGCGAAAAAGTTAATCGCGTGAAAATAACAGTGAATACAGTATCTTTATGATTCATGTTCTGTTAAGATTTAAAAATTGACCATGAACGCACCTTAATCCACTAGTATTTACATTGCATACAGACAGCACATTAGATTGAATGTTGGGCCATGTGTGTGCGTCATCTCATGATAAATGTGCCTGCATGAATGTGCGAATGAGTCACATGGCCGACGATTATTTGATTATTCATGCCACATACATGAATGATGCCATTTTATTGCGAAAAGTGCTAAATTTCAAATTAGAGCACTATGGGTTTACACATTTGGGGAAGCATTCAGACCACACACCTTTGTTGGGGGTCAGAAAAACATGAATCAAACAATATTTATTTTCCTTTCCAAATAAATATAATACTAAATTTCATATCAATATAGAATAAGTATGAAATGAAGGGAACTGCTAAAATTGCTTGAGACCGTCTTAATATCAGTTTCTCATTTTACATATGTACATTATATTTGATAAAAAGAAACATATTAAATAAAGATACACAAACTATTATGGTACTTTATAATAGAGTTTAACACCCTTCTTGCTTTAGGCTGAGGGGATCAATTTTGCCTTAAAAGTCTTAAGGTAAACTTTAAAAAGAATGTCAAAAGTCAACAGAAACCAAATATTTTAGAAAAACATCTTTTGAAAAGTCTTTTTTTTTTTCACAATAGGATTGTGATGTTAAGTTTGGATTTCAAATTGCTTTACACTGACTCTTCATCAGTATTCCAATCATGTATCAATATTCAGCGCTGTGCTCAAAATCAACCACACATTGAGAGCAGAAGGGGTGTTAGCTCTGTATTTAAGTATACAATTTAACGTCCTTCTGCATCTCACCCAAATATAATAATGGCACTTCAATGGGTGTGAAGGGTATATCAAGAGGGCAGAAGAGAACCTAGCATGCATCACATAGATCTTCAGACTTGTAAACATATGTTTATCAACCACACATTAAAGGGGACCAATACCCAAGGAAAGAATCATTTTTATAAGAAAGAGCACAATCAGAGGAGCAATTAAAAAAAAGTTTCATCAAAATCGGTTATAAAATAAGAAAGTTATGGGAGTTTGAAAAGTCTCGTTTTACCTTCTATGGGGATCCTCAAATTGGCAACATCGGCTTCAAAATGGCCGATTTTATGGACAACTCTCCATTGGTTTTGTACACAAATTTTCAGATTTTCCCCATTTTCTTTCAAAATATGTCTTTTTTACTTCTGAGCTCAAAATATGTCATGGAAAAATATATTTCACACAACATATGTTGAGCTCAGAAGGAGGTAAAACATATTTTGAAAGAAAATGGGAAAAATCTGAAAATTTGTGTACAAAACCAATGGAGAGTTGTCCATAAAATCGACCATTTTGAAGCCAATGTTGCCAATTTGAGGATCCCCATAGAAAGTAAAACGAGATTTTTTAAAACTTCCATAACTCTCTTATTTTATAACCGATTTTGATGAAACTGTTTTTTAAAATTGCTCCTCTCATTATGCTCTTTCCTATGAAAGTGATTATTTCCATGGGTATTGGTTTCCTTTAAGAGCAGAAAGGGTGTACATACAATTTAACATCCTTCTGCATCTCTCCCAGATGTTATAATGGCACTTCAATGGGTGTGAAGGATGTATATCAAGAGGGCAGAGGAGAACCCAGCATGCATCACATCTGCACTCCAGCCAGCCGGCCTCCAGACAAACATATATGTGTACATGTACATGTTGTCTGGAACACTTAAAATACAGACTGCATGTTTGACAAGCCTATATGGCTGGAATTTACCAACTTAAAGGGAATCTAGTGTAGTGGAAAGTTGTGTGAAAGATGAAGAAAATTATTGTGAGCTTTCCTGTTATTTTCATGCTATTTTGGGAAGAATATCATAATGAAAAGCTCCACAATAAAAGATTGCTCTTCAATTTCCCTAATAGTCATAATATGACCCAAAACAGCTAAATTGTTTGGGTCCCGAACATTTTGTGATGCCCCATACATGCATTTCTGTGTAAGTCCATGTGATTCAAAGCTGAATTGGGTTCATTTCTTATCATTTTTGCGATTCCAAAACCTCATACATGTAGCACAAAATATTGCTTCTAAAGGTGAACTGTTATCAACCTTTCCAAATCACTGTTAGACAGTGTCTTCCACATTTTAGTGTCATGACCAGAACAATGATTTCACTTTAACCCTAATCAGAGGCCACGGGTGGGGGGGGCAGGGGGGGGGCGTTGAATCAACCCCCCCCCTCACATTTTCCGCTACCATTAACCGCCACGCGAAAAAAATTTGTTCCGCGCTGCTAAATGACTTTTACTTTTCAAGTCTTGCGCATCTTTTGAAACCATTTTCGCGAAAATCGGGCATACGGTGAACAGCTGCACGATTTTCAAAAATTTCCGTCAGACCGAAAACCGCTCGAGAACGTGATTTTGTGTACAAAGTCGATGCAAATAGAGTTTTCTCACTTCATTCATAAACATATGATTATTTTCACTCTCAGTGGCCAAAATCAATTTATTTTAGTATAATTATGCTTCAAAAAGATTCTGCAATCAATTTTGACCAAAAAACAAAGAAAAACAAAAGGTCGAAAAACAAAGAAATACATAAGAAATTCGTAAAACAATAAAATACATAAGAAAATGATTTTGATACCAAATTTTTTTTCAAGTACAATTGTTAGGAATGCTACAAAGAATATTTAGACCAAATTTTAGCATTCTAGGAGCTTCATTTAGTAGATTAGAGCAAAAAGTATGAATTATGCATAAATTAGCATAATTAATTAATATGAAATAAAATAACATTATTTCAGGAAAACTAACGATACTAACTTGTAGATTACATCGCACACTACCATTGTGCAAAATTTTGCGGCGCTCGCGCGATCGGCGGCCGAGATCTCAGGGGGGGGGGGTTGATTCACCCCCCCCCCCGGCCATAGGACAGCCAAAAAAGCCCGGCCTGATTAGGGTTAAACCATGTTTGAACCATCCTTAAGAACCCATGGCCCGTTAATGTCAATTAGAAACTGACATCGGTTGAAGTTTAGAATCAAAATCACCTCCTAAAATCACCTTAAACTAAAAAGAATTTTTAATTCATTCTTTGATATTATTTATGGATACAGCTTCTCCATAAATTCTGGTTAATTAAGAGAAATTATAATCCAGCCTACTGTATGATTAGATTGATAACTTGGTATACAGTACATTGTATTCTGGGGAGTTTTATTACAAATGCAAATTTTTGTATTTGATATTGAGGTACAATGTACTAAAAATGTATCCAGAGAAAAATTATTCTTGAAACTGGAAACTGACCCTACATACATGTACATTCCTGTTTTGTATATCCTGACCAGATTTAACACCATTCTATTTGTAGCTCTCACTACTACAAGATAAAATATTGGTGGACAGGTTTGATAGCAGACAGGAATAGAGTTGTTCTAAGTTCATCTACATGTATGTATGCAGCAGCATGCAGTAGATTCAAGACGTATGGGCGAAAGATGGCATCTTGAGGGAGATCAAGAATGAAGGGGTTCAAACCTTCTTTTGTATCTCAATTTGATTCTGTGACTTGTGTCTTTGGATTATTTTTTTGGCGATTTTTGGTCCTAGGGAAAAGGAGGTTGGAAAAACAAAATGGGTGCTTTTAATGTCCATGTTGTCCTACACATGCATGTACATTGTACTAATAGTGAAAAGTGTATGTTTTTGTTTATCAGGGCTCCTTTTGGGTTTGCCATTGTAACAGTCAACATTCTTCATAATGTTCATTTTTGTGTTTTATAAAATTGTTTCAATTCTAATTCATTTCTTACTCTGTCCTCTGTAGAGCTATGCTTTATAGTTAAATGCCGAAAATCAATTAGGGAACTGCACCTGGATCAAATGAGGCATAATGTTAAACCTGGTGTATAGTTTTGGTAACAAAAAAGGAATCGACATAAAACTGATAAAATATAGTCTCATGTTGTTCACATTGCACTAAAAGATATGTGTGAGAGATTTTGTGATATGCCTTTCACGATTTCCGGTGAATTTCAGTGAAATGTTTGAACCCAAACATAATGTATAACGGTTTTGAGACCTTTGCTGGGGCGTCCAGTCCCCCGAGCTTCCCGCATGAATCATGTGAATGGAGCGTAGCGATCTGTGTGTATCACCCACACAAGAGAATCCCCATTGGTTTTCTATGTGAACGCCTAGTGCACACTGAGATGAGTCGGATCCCCGACTTATCTTTTTTTATACTTATATTTTGAAATAAAGACACTTAAACGAGATTTCATGTAATACAAACTTTCTTTGTTACAGTTATAGGATTCAGTCTTTCATATTATCTAACTGGGAATCCAAATTAAATATTTCCTTCTCCCAACACTATACACCAGCTTTAACACGTTCATGAACGTGCAGCAGTCCAACCAAATAACATTTCAATTAACGTTTCATATAATTGTTAACGGTGCATCTTCTGTGTATGTGTGAACAATACAAATTAATCTGAAAATGAATCTTATGCTCAAGAAATTTTAGTTTCATACTGGTTTATAATCAATTTGTATGTTTCCCTGATCATTTGAGCTTAACATCATTTCCTGAACTTTAAATTTCCTTGTGGAATTCCAACATTTGATTGCACTTTTCGTAGAAAGAAGACATAGTTTGGTATTTGTTTGAAAAAAAATGTACTAATTATAGAAATATTTACTCTATAGATAGTGTGTACTGTATCCTGTAAATCTTTATAGCTATTTTTAGGTGTAGTGATTGAAAGGATTATATAATACTTCTACATCTTGGTAAGATAGCTCACAGATTCTTTCAAGCACAAATATTTTGTTTTTTCCAAGTTTCTTCTGCTTTCTGCCATCTGGGCATGAACACAAATGTTTATCAAATTGTCACACATTATTGAACCAATAATTTCATGTTAATAATTTTGAAGGTACATGTTCCAAAATGTGTACGACTGTACGTGGTACTGCATATATAGTTTTCCATCTACAATGAAATAAACAGGAATTTGTTTTTTTTCTCAAAATGTTCTTTTGCGGCCTTTTGCTGGACACACAAATACTGAAGATTATACATGTATAGGTTGGCACAGCTGGTTTTGATGAAGCATGAATAGTAGTGTCTGGCAGATCACAGACCCTGTGAGAGACAGAAGGGCCTTAGCTTCTATACATCAACTCAGCATTAACGCCGTTTTGGCTCTAAACAGGCCATATTCACTGATACGAGGTGTGAAATGTGTCAGATATTAAGTGCTTAAAATGAAATTCTGCCATGGTGTATGATACTCCTCCTATCTAGGGAAGTTGCATTAGGGTCTATATACTAAAATGTGTATGTGTGTTGATCCCTTCATCTGCCTATTGAAACTCCTTGTGAAACCTTACTTTTATGATATATACAATGTAAATGTGCTGAAATAGAACAGTTTACTAACATATTCAAATTTTATGCATACTTTTTCCTGGCGACATAGTAACATGGTATTCAGACAACCTGTAATAAAAGAATGAACTACAACCAGTTTGCATGCATTAGTTGTTGCTATGTTGGGCAAGCCTCTGGCAAGCTTTCAGGTTGTCAAGAACAACCTTTGTTTAAAAAGTACGCATAAAATTTGAATATGTTAATAATCTGGTCTATTGCTTTCCTTCATATAAAATTAATATTCAAAGTGCAAAGTTTTAATAACATGTCTCCAAAGATATATGTGGTATTCATTTCATCGTAATATGATATACATATTTATTTTTAAAAAATATTCTTAATTATTTTTATTTTCAATAAATGTACAATGTATACTATTTAATGATTTACAAATCATTCATGCAAAGAAAAGTAGAAACTGGTTAATTTGCTTTTATTCCAATGGATACTGTGACAAGCCTTTCAATTGATGGTGCAATACATGGTGTACCAAAGGAGGTTCCTTGGTGTACCTAAATGTATATCTCTCTGTGATCTTGTTATCAAGTGTCTGTGTCAGCTGTAGGTTTTACCCCCCTTCCTTTACCCCCGCCTCTCATCACACTCCTAGAGTTTCCTTCTAGATTAATTGCTTCCCATCATAGAATGAAGGCGCTGAAACCCAAACTCTTCTTCCCCGCTTTCCCACTGAAGAACTCTGTGCAAAACAAGGATTGTTTGCGATCCCATGATTAGCTGTTCAGGCTGCATTTGGTTAATATCATTCAACTACATGTATTCTCATCAGACAAGAGTTCTCAGTTTGAATTGTTCATGTTTGTGATACTATGATTAATTGTTTCAAAAACATTTGTGTAAGAATATTACCCAGTCATGCTCGTTGGACAGAGTTCTCAGTTTGAATTTTGTCCAAATTGTCTGTAATACTATGATTAACCGTTCTGATTACTAAATTTTAATTGACCTTTGTCAGACAAGCTTGTAGATTTGTTTTGATTGTGTATTGCACTGTATGAGGTGGCAACTTTGTGATCCACCTTGAGTCAAACAGAGAAAGTGTGGTTTAGGTTTCAATTTGTTGAACAAGAATGAAGTATTAAAATTGTAAGGATATATTTGGTTGTTGAACACCTGTAAAAGAGGATATGTAAATGTCAATCACATGATATATTTTTATTTCATTTCAGGGGGATTTGTTTGAAACTTTTGAAGGATATTAATTGAAATTTGTGCTATGAAAGTATCTGAGCCCATGATTTTTTTTTTAAATATTATTTTGAGTACTCTGTGTATACAGTGCAGATGTTATCCATGAACATGACTGCATTTTTCCATTCTAAAGAATGCTCTCTCACAGCAAAGCTTTGAAATCCACTTGAACTCCTATATAAATATACCTCAATAAAAGGGGGAAAAGGAGCCATTTTTTGTCCTGAAATACATTTGTACCAGTCTGTGTAAATCGGATGAGGTGATGATGTCATATTGATTTCCTTACCGTTTAATGATTAGAATCCACAGCAGCTTGTAATGGACTGTGGGTCATGATTCTGTGTACTCATTGTTATTGTTTGTCAATCTAGACAGTCATACACACACGCCCATTCAATCAATATTTTAGGGGAATCCCCAAGTTTGTTGCACCACAGTGAGTCGAGTATATAGCATGGCATCGCTTTTGTCAGCTAATTTAAACATTTAGAGGTGATATTGCAAATAGACCAGTTTACTAACATATTCAAATTTTATGCATACTTTTTAAAGAAAGGTTGTGCTTGACAATCTGAAAGCTTGCCAGGGGCTTGCCTGACATACCAAAAACAAATGTATGCAAACTGGATTCCATGTATTGTAGTTTATTCTTTTATTACAGGTTGTTCGAATACCATCTTGTTACGGTACTATGTCGCCAGGAAAGAAACATGGATAAATTTGAATATTTTACTGGTCTATTGTTTGTAAATGTACCTCATGTTTTGTGTACATGTGCACTCAGGTGTGCAGGTTTGTAGGCTTGTGATTGTTTGTCATACATGTGTATCTGTTCTATAGATGTAATATGAACATCAACATTTTGGGGAATCCCCAAATGTCAGTTTGCATATGTATGTGTCGATGTATACCCATGAAAATAACATTGTTTATGATTATTTCTGCAGACATGCACAGATGTGATAACTGAAGACTAATACTTGGAAGTTTTACTTTTAAAGTTGATCTGCATTGCGGGGAATTATATATTCAGGATTACTTCAGTCTGAGCGTACTCATTAATCAGTGTGGAAATTATGGTAAGTTTTGAGAAATTATAAATCAAGTACAGGCAATAGTATAATGTTTCATGTTTTGAAAGCAAAAATGAATGAGACATTTTATAATAAATGAATTTGTGGATGCAATGTACATGTATCAACATACGTAATATGCTCTGGGCTCTGGTGCCAGAAGCATTTATGTCATGATATAAATCGTAAATCAAAGCATAAATCCCAGAGTCATGACATAAATCTGTTGCTACATTTGTATGATAGTAATAACAATGATAATAGTGATGGTGGATTTTTGGAATTGCGCTCGGGTCCGTCATGTTTGACGCTCATGGCGCTTTGTTGGAAATCATTTGATAAAATCATGACAGAACTCCCCCATAAATTTATGTCACAATACATTAAAAAATGTCTACATTGTTGCAACAGGACCCTGTGACTACAGTGTATAAGATACATGTACATGATCAATTTTTTTATGTTGTCTGTTTGCATTATGACAGGATCACAATATAATTTCCTTATTATTGCGACAAACAACATAGTCATGATGTGTTATTTTTAACACTTAAAATGTCTTTATCTTGTGATGTTTCTATAAAAGAAACATATCATGACCATGTTCCTTGTTTATTGGTTACATGAAAAGCGATTCTTTGAAATCTAGTTGATTCATCTTCGACAGTGACAACAAAAAAAGGAATTGAACATGAGATACAAAATGTAACTACCAATGATCTTGGAAATAACCACCAAAAAAAATTACTCCTAAAAAATAATTGATTACTTTTTTGTGCTTTTATATTGGTTTTTGCCATCTGGCAGGTGTCTGAAGTGTGTTAATATGGGACTGCCGGCTGTAGGACAATTACCCTTTGGAAAATTCCCCCCACCGCTAAAAATCTACAATGTACACCAAACCCTAAGGGGGTAGTTGACTTGGGGGTAATTTAACAGGGGTAATTGTCCTGATACGGGGATTGCCATGTTTTGAAGCAAAGGGGAGGTGAGGCTACAATGTCTGACCAAACACACATACATTTTGATATAAGCCGATTCTTTTGGTGCTGTAATTAACTTGAGTGGTTTAAATTGACACTTCTCAAAACTTGTACCATTGGCTTAAAGAGTTCAAGTGCTTGTTAAGTGGATGACAAGCTTATGAGGACAAGATCCGGAGCAGAAAAAGAAGAGGTTTGACGAAGATACACATACATGTAGGAAAAAGAGAGAGGGGGGAATCCAATTTGATGTGATTAGCTGAGCATTACTTTCAGTACAACATGATACCGTGTTTACATTGTGACTCGGCTTAGGGGTTCGACACAGCAAGTTTATGTCATGTAAACAGGATCAGTGTGATCTGCGACTCTAGTTCGACAACACACATTAATGACAACCCTCTACTTCTGTTTCTGTTCTGGGAGCCTTGTTGAACTTGCCTTTTTTGTTCTGTATGAAAACAATCACAGATTCACTCTTTGTACTTTTGAACCCTTCCTAAGGATTCAACACAAGAGCCGAGTCACTGTGTAAACACGGTATAAGTTTGCAGCAATGAGACTAATATATATACTTTACAAGATTGTCAACAAAAAGAGAGAGAGATCAGATTACATGATAGAGAAAGTTGAGCTGGTGGTTTTTTTTTTTCTTCTTTCATAATCTGTGAAACTAATAGGCTTTATGCACAGACACAAGGAAGTGGTCCCTATTGTTGACTGCTTCTGTATAGTAACCTGTACATTGTGCGTTCATGAAGCTATTAAAGCATTTTTCATTAGGCTTTTAGATCATTGCAAATACTGTATGCACAATGCACTGGCTGTAAAAATTGTTTCCTGAAATTGCCATCTTGCATGTGTTCCAATGGAAACTCAAATATTCCAATAGCAACTTGACGCTTTCATCTTGCCCTCGGAATTTTGGAAGGAACTTGCTGTAAACACTAACAATGTTACATTGTATGAAGAAGTTATCTTCATCTATTCCGATTGCAGCTAGGTCATTTTCTTTCGTGGAATCATTACAACAACAATGTACTTCGTTTAACCTCATAATTCTTTCATAATTTATTGAGTTATCTTTTTATGCAGGCCATTTTCTTGCCTGGAATAATCAATTGCAGCAACCTGCTGTAAATTCTTGCCATTCCATCATAAAATTGAGCTTTATGTTCATATGTTTAATATTCAGGCCATTTCTCTTGTGTGGACGAATATGATGGGACCAAGATGTTAACCTTCAGGAACACCGACCCCTGTAGCAAAGGACTAGACAGGGCCTGTCCCTCCTGTGTTGATAACCAATCATAAGGTAAGACCAATGTCTGTGGTGAAATTGCGAATAGGATTTCCCTCTTTGTTACTCTGTAAGATCAATAGAATTATAGTTTTGGTTTTCCAGTTAATTAATCCAACTAGTAAATTATGATTTACTTGATCTTCTTTTATATAACTGGATGGTTATCCCTCAGTAGTTAATACTTTCTTTGGAGAGGCTTGTTTTACTTTTCATTTTTTTTTTAATAGTATGAAGTGTGTACTACTTATTATAAATAGGCTCAAAAGTACATGTAGCACTAAGCAGTATTTGAAATATAAAGAGAAGTACAATGTGGTTGAAACCGTTAATGTATGATTCTTTTGTTTCAACTAAAAACAAATTGAGGGGGGTATTTTGTTATAATAAACAGACTTTTTTTAAATAGTTTTTATAGAAAATGAAACCATTTACATGACAAATACCATTGTTTTTGTTTCTAGTGATTGTAATATGTTATTGAAAACTAGACTCTTTCGTTGAGTGAATCGGACACATACAGTACATGTACAGACACATACAAAGTACAAGTACATAGGTGGAGATCAGTATTAAATGGAAAATATAAAATATTAGATATATATGATGTACATGCAACAACTTATTCAGGTATGCATGTAGGCCCTACCTATTATATACTATCAGAGGTGTGTGTTTGAATCATTTCCTGGTGTTTTGTCTATTCAGCCCCTACAAACTTTTGACAATACTATGTTACTAAGTACTCAACATGTTCCAACCTAGCCATTGCGCTCAAAGTCCGGGGGGAAAAAAAGCATTTTCCAGTTGTAAAAAGAGACACGAATTGCAACTTTAAAAGCAAATAATTACATAAAAGCCAATATTGATCTATTTTTAGATCTACATTCATGTACACATATACATGTACAGTACCTGTTTTTGAAGAGTTGATGCATATGCACAATTCTTTTATAAATAATGTTAATTTATTAGCCTTTAGTTCTGTTGTATTATGTCCCAGGAAAAGTAATTTTTTTCAACCAAAGAAATTGACTAGCCAAATTTGTTTGTCAAAGCAGAGTGCCGGTTTAACTCTTGAATGATCGTAAGATTAATATTTACCTGCCCGACTTACAACTTTACCTAAACAAACAATATCGAAGGACGCATTCTAATCCATAACATGCTTTGTTATCCTGTGCCTGGAAACAGAGTGATTACTTGGTTTATATGGGCTAGCAAATTTGAATAATTAGGACACGCTTACCATACCTGGGCTGTTCAAACACCAGTGGTGCATCCAGGTGGGGGTGTAGGGGACATGTAATATGTAAATTGAAAACCATTTATTGACTGTTAACATCTCAACATTTTTGGCTGAAACCACCCCCTAATTTTCAAATTTTCAGACTTCACCCCCCCCCCCCCCCCCCCGTATCTTCAAATCCTGAATCCACCACCGAAACACATATCCACAAGCCTGTCTACTCATTTATAATGGCATTTCTTCCATTAATTAACTATTCTAGATATCTAACTTATTAATATAATAAATGCATTTTTATCTTACAAGTGGTCAATTTTTATTTCTTCAATCAATTTAATATTCATGTAAATCAAACTGCCAATCAAAATTTGTTATTTGAATAGACAATTTCCGATAATGATATCGATCCTCAAAATATATGATTTAGATGCTACCTCTATAGATGTGGCTAATTTTATTGAATGATTTGATAATAAAGAAGTGGAAGGAGATAAAGGATATATGACACATTTATGGGAAGGAAATAATGTCTCCAGATTCAATATGTGGTCTATCTCTATACCCATGACCTACATTGTATTTTTGATAAATTAAGTGTACTCTTTGGCCTGTATTCACAAAGGTGGCCTAAAGTTAAAGAGGAATTATCCCCTCAGAGAAATTTGGCTTCAGTGAATGGAGACAAGCCCCCAAAACATATTGGTAAAGTTTCAGAAAAATCAGGCATAAATAAGAGAGATATGAATTTTTAGATTTTGAGATCACTTATGATATGGAGATCCTCCAATTGGCAACGCGACCATGATGTGTATGTAATACAGGGAGATCTTTCCCATATCTATGTACACATTTTACCAAAATCCTCTCTTTTCTCTATTCTAAATAGTAGAATAAAGAATCTGTTATGGGATGACATGTAAATATATGAAAGTCATAATATATCATGAAAATAAAATCTGTTCTATCATTAGAATGAAATAAAGAGACATTTTGAATAGTTTTTGTACACACCATATGGGGAGTTCTCCCTTTGTGACATCACAAATGGTGACCGCGTTGCCAATGGGAGATTTACCATGTCATCAGAGATCTCAATATTCAAATACTCATAACTTTCTAATCATTTATCCGATTTTTACCAAATCTTCACTAATGTGCTTATTTGATTTTTCTGCATCCACAGTAAGCCAACAATCTGCAAAGGGACAATTCTCCTTTAAGCCTAGCTTAAATCTGTGGTTCAACTATGACTAGCCACAAGGGAGATAAATGTGTCTACCTTGCAATGTTCCTTACACGTTTACTGAATTCTAGAATCATGATTTAGTGGTTAGGAAACCTTTGTACATGTACTTATCATTCCCATGCAATTTTTAATAATGTCAGTACCAACAATTCTGAAAAATCAAACATTTACTTTTCAAGATTGTCTCCTTTTTAGCTAGTGATAGTTAAACCACAGATTTAAGCTAGGCTTAAAGTTAGGCGGCTTTTTAGAATACGGGCCTTTAGGCCTATATGGACATAAGCAGGTCACTTATTGTTGGTCAGCTCATCCATAATGCAATGCACCAGTCACTCAAGCAAAGCATAGCAAAGCCTAATACGCACTCTGCATAGCTGTTATCTCAAACATCTACATTTATGCAAGGAGGTATATTACCTCCTAGGTACATAATTCAGATTTGTGTTTAACCCTTTAGCACCTAGAAACTGCGTGAAAAGTGTCAGCTTACTCCCTGACGGAAAAGGTTTTGCTGTGTTTTCAACAAGGTCTTTCAATAGAAAATACTTGTAAAACATACTTTTTTGTGCAGAATCGATCAGCACACATACGATGGGTAATGCACAACATATATGGTTATATATAAACACATATTTTTGAAATTATCATGATTATAGCGTGCATAAAACAAGGGCGGTGTGGGGCGGTTTAGTGAGTAAGCTGAGGGGCAGTCTCGAGCGGTTTAGGTGCTAAAGGATTAATGCATTATGATGGACGTGTATGGGTACTATATGTATAATTTACCTGCTGCATAGATATTTTGCTATTAAAGTTTTACTTTGGTACAGCCAGATACGGTGGTGGTTGTTGGGGGGGTGGAGCAGGTGGATTAGCTACTGTAGTGTGACTGGATACCACCTGGGGCTCCATATCACATAAAATTATCGTCAATCATTACCCCCATTTCAGACTTGAAAAACTATTTACTTCCAATTTCTTCACACAATATACATATAGTATAGATATATTGACTGCTTTGAGGGACATGGTCGTTTCTAGATCCTGCTCAAGGGAATCTCCGCATCTGCTATAACCCAAGACCGCAGGTCGCGGGTTATGGCAGATGCGGAGATTCCCGAGAGCAGTCTAGAAACGACCATGTCCCGAAAATAAAAGCAGTCAATATATATTTTATATGCCGAATCTAAAAACAACAAACATGGTCTAATTTTGACCTAGAACTAAGTCTAAGTGAAGTCTACGATCTAGATTCTTAAATAGGCCTAACGTTAGATCTAGACTAGCCTAGAGTCATGAAAGTTAAGTCAGTTCGAGCCTCTGGCTCTGCAGGCCACAATGCATGCTCACCACATGCACAGGCAACACATTTGCATTCTACTTACAACTAACTGCAAAATGCCGAGGAAGCACCCTCCAGATTAACCTCTAAATCGCTTGTTTAGATCAACATCGTCATCGGAATTCAGGCTTAACGCTCAACTAGAAATCTGGGATCCGTTCTAGCGCGACGAAAGAATTTGTCTACACTGCGCGCACGCGCGTTGACGCATAAGCAGCGGAGTTGTCTAAAATTATCGACCAAATCGCGCCGCAAATTATGGTATCTGAAATAAAGCGCATGCGCAGCAGCCTTGCACGTAAACAAATGGGGATCGCACTATGCCCATGGGCAAAAAGTACTGTAAAAATGTTCTATTGACCGGTAAAACCGGGAAAAATGTCTATGGCGGCCATAGGTCAGATTATGACTGCACTTTCAACCAATCAGAAGACAGGATTATTAAAGATTCTTAAAATGAGGTATATAATGCATATTATAGACCAATCCGACTTCAGAGCAATGTAACTTATGGCGGCCATAGCTGGGGGCTTCGAATTGGCTAGGTGTGCGTATACATGGGCATATGTACATTTTCTTTTGTTACGCATACTGGGAACCCCCCCCCCCCAGCCATGGCCACCGCAAGACAAAACATCACCTTAACCGATTTTGTCTATAATACACACTCCTGCAGGGCCCTGATGAATAAACAATTTTTATCGGATATACACTGCGTTCTGCATCTACAATTCTAAATTTGTAGGTGCAAAGAATAAAATTGAGGGGGGGGGGGCTCGTGCACACGGGGTGCCTGCTATGTACATGTACATTGTATTTTTTCCTAATGCATTGCTATAAGTTTTTCTAGAAAGTTTCAGATAGATCTATGAGAAAACAGAGCTTTGCAGCAACTTTAATAATAAAGGAAGAACTTTCATGGAACTTGGAAGAGGAATATATCATGATTTTGGCAGTCTCCATTACATGATATCAGCTTTCATAAAGGGGGAAGCGGAATATGTGATATAATGATTCCCATCTCAAAACAATCATAAAAGCCTTTTCAAATGTGTTTACTCTGTATTTATGCATGAGTGTCATTTATACAATAATTTCCATGTCTGTATTCATCATGCTTTCTTTTCAAATTTATCAAAACTACATTCTCCTGGTGAGTTTTTCCCACCATCTCTATTAAAGAGCAATACAACCATCACATCATATTAATATTTCATATTATTAATGAAAAAAAAAAAACTTTTTGCCTAGGATACAGAGCAATAATTTATTGTTTCCTGGGTCACGTTTCAAGTGATTTGCTTTTTTATTGATAAATTATACTTATAGTTCTATATACTGTACATGTACATTTTTCAATATACTCCTAGAAGAATGTAGATTTTATGTAGCCTAAAGTATATGAAAGCTGAGTACATGTACATAAAAAAAGTCTTGGTAGTGAGAAAACAAATTACACAAAAATGAAAGCTCATTTCTTGTCCATGTTTTTATCTTCATTCATTTTTGGACATTGCGTATTGTACTATTTTTTACAGAAGAAAATGTGATTTGATTACAGTATAAAGGGCCAGAGAATTGATAGTTATTTTTGTAGATTTATGACCATCATATTGTAGCCTATAAAAAAAAACAATTGCATTTTTGTAAGGTAAATATGTTGATGAAAGTGAAAGGAAATTCAATGCACAAGTCATGCTCAGAATGTCAGTTTCATGTTTTAAAGGGTACTCTTAAAGGTACATGAACATGTATGTACAACTGTACATGTACAGTATATAACTTTTAAAACTATACACATATTGAAAAATAGAACTATATCAATAGATCAATATTGATAGCAACCGTTCTTATCTATTTTAATTTATAAGATCTGTATATTTTCATTCTTAAAAATTTACTGAAATTCTCTTTAGGTTCTTAGAGTTTTAAGAAATGCTCTTTAAAAACATTCTTTGACAAAAAGAAAATAAAAACATTCAGTTATTTCCTATGACTGTCAAAAAAAAAAAAAAAAAAAATCTTCAAAAGAAGAAAGAAAGAAAGAAATGTTTTCTTTGATAAAAACATTTACATGTACATCTACATGTTTTTACCTGTCTGTACGTCCAGCAGGTATTCCTAATTAGCCATCACATTTGAGAGAATATATCCCTCATTTGTGTCAGGCTTGGTTTTGAAGTGTAATTTCTAAAGAAGTAATTACTTTCAGAAGGTAATTTATCACATACAGAAGGCAGAAACAAATGCATTATCATCTTTAATAGCATTATTGTCATCCTCATCCAATATGTACATGTATACTCAGTACAATATACCTGTAGGCACCTTTATTGGAAATATGTTTTGGACTCTGTACAGAACTTGTAATAGTAAATAGTGATTTGAATTTCATTCAGTTGCTATGCTTATGAGGACACATTTTTATTTATTTGGCAATGTTTGCCTTTTTCACTAATCTCTATTGACATTTAACTTGCTAGTCTCAATTCCTCTGAGTATTTACCAGGGGCAGATCTAGGGTTTTGAAATATAGGGGGCGCATACAGCACATTTAAGAAAAGAGGGGACACAGAAGGCAATTTTCTATATTTATTTATTTAATTACCATGTTTGCTCAATTCAGATTCAGATTGAATTTATTCATTTCCAACAGAAACAACATAATACAAATATTGTTGTAATGTAACATACATGTACATATACGCATTTGTATATACACACATATATTGTTTTTCTTAATAATAAGCAGAATTAAATAAATCACTTAACATAATCATTATAATGAAATTACGTAATTCTGTGGAAATGGGGGGAATCCACTAAAAAGCAAAGCTTGTAGAATGTGGATCCCCCCGAATGGGAAAATTCCTATGAGTTGTGAGTTGTGCCTACGAAGACAAGAAACACTAGACAAACACTATAGCTATGTTCACACGGGACCATCGGGGTTTTAGTCCTCGAGAATTGTATCCTTAAGAATTTAAACCCCGACGGCTTGTTCTCGAGTTGCGTTCACAAATCCTCGGGGATAGTTATCCTCGAGGATAAGCGAGAGGCTCGATGACCGGAAGTGCAAGTTGTATGTAGCGTGCAATCTTTATTTCCCTGTACTATTCGGCTATGTCCCTTGACTGAACCGGAAGTTTAACCGTTACAAGAGGTCACTCTTATCCTCGAGAACAGTAACTCCAAGTTAAAATCGTGTCCACACGGTCATACGCGCGATAGGAGACCACCCACCGCTTGGAGTTTCGAGCCTTAACCCTAAGATCTGTCGAGAACATAAATCCCGACTTGTCCTCGAGAACATAAACACCGAGTTCGTTCACACGGGCCTTAACTCCAAGTTAACTCCAAGTTGTCCTCGAGAACATAGTCCTCGAGGACAACTTGGAGTTAACTTGGAGTTAAGGCTTGCCGTGTGAACGATACTTATAAAAGGGTACACACAAGAAGAAAAGGAACAAACGATCAAAGTGGGAACGGAAAAGAAAATGGAAAAACCAGCAGGACTTCAAAACTAAAAAAGTTACTGAATACAGAGTAAGTTCTTTAGCATGTTTTAGCGAGGAAAAAGAAAATTAAAGGAAAATGCGACACTAAATTTAGGATGATGAAGACCGTTTGAGATGGGCTTACTTATCAATGTTAAATTATATTGTAAGATTTGAGAAGAAATGATTTTAGTTTTTTCTTGAAGGAATTCAGAGATGGTTTGTTTTTAATATCATCAGGTAAAGAGTTCCAAAATTTAGGACCAACATATTTAAATGTCTTTTTTGCAAGCAGGGTCCTGAAAAGTGGTAGGTGAAATTCATCAGACCGTCGAGTAGGGTAATGATGAAAAGATTGATTGAGGGGGAACATTGCGTCAAATACATTCGGAAGAGTATTACTCTTATAATTATACATGAATTGTCCTAAATGAAAAAGATACAAGTCATTTATCTTGAACAGTCTTCTTTCAGAAAAAAGCGGGTCTGTATGTGAAAGTACAGCAGAATTGTAAATAATACGGAGGGATTTTTTCTGTAATAAAAGTAATCGTTCTAATTGGGTTTGGTGAGTATTGCCCCATAGAAGAATGCCATAATTCAAATAAGGTAGGATAAGAGATGAATATAGCATACTTGCCAACTGTCCCTATTTAGTAGGGACAGTCCCTATTTTAGGGGAAAAGAATGAGTATTTAACATCATTTACAACCATTTGTCCCTATTTTTTGAAAAATCTATGTACAGTAATCTATAGGAAATACAGAATTGTCCCTATTTTTAAAATTTGTATTCCCACTTTGTCCCTATATTTGGACACACAATGTTGGCAGGTATGATATAGCATTAGTAAGGACGATGGAGGAAAATTGAATTTAAGTTTGTTTATGATGCCTATATTCCTTGAAATAATCTGACATATATTATCTATGTGATGTTTCCATGAAAGTTTGTTGTCGACGGTTATACCTAAAAATTTTATGGATAATACGGCTTCCAAGGGGGAGTCATCAAATACTTTATTCTGAGGCAGTGTATCTAAAGAATTACTGAATAATATATATTTAGTTTTTTTAATGTTGAGGGATAGTTTGTTGGCTCTTATCCATTGGGTGACCTTTACAAGCTCTGAATTTACAATATTAACAAGAGTGTTGGGATCTTTGTGAGAATAAAAGAGATTGGAATCGTCAGCAAAAAGAATCAACGAAAGAGTATCAGATGAATTACAAAAATCATTCATGTAAATTATGAACAGTAATGGACCCAGCAGACTACCTTGTGGAACTCCACAATTTATGTTTTGCATATTTGATTTATGATTATTTAAAAATACATATTGTTTTCTATTGGATAAGTAGCTCCTGAACCACTCCAAGGCATTTCCATGCACCCCATAATGAGAAAGTTTGTGTAGTAAAATATCTTGATTGATGGTGTCAAACGCCTTGGAGAAGTCCAGGAAGATACCGACCATATGAGCACATTTATCTAAAGCATGGGTTACTTTGTCAGCAAAATTTAAAAGAGCGTGTTCTGTATTCTGTTTTTCTCTGAATTCAAACTGATGATTTGAGAAAATCTTGTGAGCTTTCAGGTAATTGACAGTTCTAATATAAGGGCAGTTCCAAGCAAAGCAGGACATGGAGCTGAAATTTTAATGTGCCGCTGTGCCTTTGAAAATGCAAATTAGGATCTGAAATTACCACAAAGGCTTCTTTACAATACAACCAATCATTTAAGTTTTAAAAATTTGCGATTCAGTATTCTTGCGCTGAATAATTGATCAAACCCAAATTTGCACGTATGGGACTATGGGGCTTTAAATGCCTCTAATTCTTATATCTCATCACTTTTTACCAATTTTTTTGGCTTCATGTAATTGTCATGGTCTACTCCAACAAACTTTGGTATTAATATTTCTTTATAATGCATTTCTCCTCACGAAAAAAGACCGGGAAACCAGATGTCACTCCGTAACCGGACAAGGGTTCAAGTTTTAAGTCATAATTAACAAAATATTAAACCAATTTTTTTATGCAAGGTGGCATATTATACCTAGAATAACATAGAATCCAATCAATAACTCAAAATTGTGATAGCCATTTAAATTTCACCGAGTTAAAGCAAAATGTTTTCTGCTCAAATATGCATGTCCATTTTGCGTCACTCCGTAACCATGATTATGAATATTCATATCTCATTAATTAAGAGGGTCACTATAAAAAAAAATTATCATTTTGAAAAGAGGGTACCATCAGCTTTTGTCATGAACCATTTCTTTGTACATAAAGATTAAAGTATGGATGATAAACTTATTTGAATGCTGAAATGTTGCTTCTGAATGTCACTCCGATACCTTGGAACTGCCCATAAACAACTTTTTCTAAAATTTTCGATAGGGTGGATAATAAAGAAATAGGTCGATAATTACTAACTTCTAGCTTATTGCCTTTTTTAAAAAGGGGAATGACTTTAGCAATTTTCATGTTATCTAGAACTTGTCCATTAATTAACGATATATTTAGGATATGTACCAGGGGATCTACAATTGAAGATATTACACCTTTTAAACTAAAATTATTAATATTTTCAAACCCAGGACTCTTTTTATTATGCAAAGTGGATACTATGTCAATGACGTCTTGTTTAACAACAGGGGTGAAGAAAATCAAATCTAACTCTGCTGCACCTAGGAATTCAGAAAAATGTTTGGTGGAAGGAGGAATTACGTCTGCTAAATTGACTCCTACGGAAGAAAAATAGTTATTGAAAGTCTGGGGTATTTTTTCGGGATCTTCTGTAATATCGCCATTATGTTTAATTCTAGTTATGCCTGTTTTGTTATTTGATACGTTCATAGCTTGTTTTAAGATCTTCGAAGTATTTTGCATATCATGTTTGTACAAATTCAGTTGAGTTAGGTAGTATCGTTTCTTAGCTAATTGTATTGTTTTAAAAAATTTCCTTTTCAAATTCTCCTTATTAGATGTAATTAGAATACTTGCAGAAGAATGGCTAAAACAAATAAAAAAATAAAAAATTAAAAAAAATTACATAAATTTAAACCATGTTCTATTAAGTGGAGGTACAATGAATTTTTGTATTCAATGTGTGATTCTAAAAAAAAATAGAGGGGGCATGTGTTCCACCTGGATCCGCCACTGTGTACTTTTGTACATGTCTCTCTTATTTTGGGTGTAGAAGTCATTCTTTCATGAATACAAAAATTCATTGTACCTGCACTTAATAGAGCATGGTTTAAATTTATGTGTTTTTTTTTTTTTTTTTTTTTTTTTTTTTTTTTTTTTTATTATATATATTTGTTTTAGCCATTCTTCTGCAAGTATCCTAATTACATCTAATAAGGAGAATTCGAAAAGCAAATTTTTTAAAATAAAATTTGCATTCCAGAAACAGTGTGCGATTTCAAACATTTTGTGTGAAATAAATGCCACATTAAAGTCTAAGGTGTTCTAAAAAAGAATAACTGGGATTAAAAAAGGAAGGATGCACAGATTTCTGGAGTACATGTAATCGTTTTAGGAAGGATATTGGTTGATGATTACATGAACAGGAAAACCACTTTTTAAAACACACTTGACACTTGTACATTTTAATGTTCATTGTTTTAGTAACCAAACAAAAACCACTGCAGAAGCATTTTTTTGGGGGTCAAACTAATTAAAGATTTTTTTTTCTTCAAAAAGCATGAGATTCCATTCATAACCTTTTGATGGGCTTGTGTATATTAATTTAGTAAAGTCTGTGTCAAAAAAAATGGTACAGTCGGGGAAAAAATAATTTAGGTGTGAAATCTTTTCAAATAATGTGTGTTTGTGGTACCAAATTAAAGCTAAGAGATTTTTCTTGCTGATGCATTTTGTTCTGTATAATTTGCTTTCGTAAAACAAAAGTTATGGTAAATTTTGTGCGAGGAGGAACAAATCGAAATTCCGCACTTCTATTGTTCTGGAGCGCTGAATTCATGGCCACTATGCGAAACCTACACAAAGGTATGGGACGTCGTGCGAAAAATAGATTTTTCTTGATTGTTTAAAACTGGTTCTATCTAAAAAATTACAGCACCAAATGTGATGAAAAAAATTGCAGAAGAAAGTGAGTTTTCCAGCTTTATGAAAATACCAAACAATACCAGGTTGTGATAAATCTTCATACTATAAAAAAATGTTTTCCACTTGTACCATTTTATTTGACACAGACTGTATACACACAAATTGCAGCATATGGAATATTATTTAGTACCTAACTTTAAAGACTTTCTTATTTGTCTCATTCTAGAATTTGTAACCTTCCTATTCCTTTATTTTATTTCCCTCGAGCCAGTAGAAAAAAATACCAATAAAAACACACAATTTGTAATGTCCTGTCAAGATGCGTTGAACTATTCATGTCAAAATATTATACAGAATCCAAATTAAAGATGCAAATTTATTTTGAAGATTTAAAAAAAATTATATTCTTAGGTGTACAACCTACATATCAGTCAAAAGAAATGTGAAAAGGATCCTGTAGTACATGTATGTAAGTCTGTGATGCACCGTTGATGTGTGCTGTGTCTCAAAGTAGTCTACTGCCATCTAGTGATCGAGACCGAATAGTTTCAGACTATTCAGACCCCGCATTGTAAGTGAGGGATCCCATATAGTATTTGACCCCTTTTTCACTGGTATATTGCGTTATTTTGCATTAATTTAGAAGGATGAAAAATGATGAATTAGCATTATTTTCTAAAAGAGTATGTTTAGGCACAATAAAAACAATGTATTGATTGTAGGATCGTCAACAAAAAGTTTTAATATGTGGTAGACCTAAGCATATAGAGAGGAAAATGAACTTTAATAGACATACTTGTTCATGTACATGTATGAACATAACATTCATGTATTATATTATTTCAACTTGGATGTTGCAATGCTTAAATGCTGAATTATATTTGAATCCATTGACTGGGATAATTAAATGGCGACTTGAAAGCTACATGTAGGGCCTACAGTACAAGCAACAGATTCTTATTGCTTTATTCTGATATTATTAGGTGGTAGAAGCTACTTTGTAAGTTTGGTTTGATTGAATAAGGTTGAAGTTTTGATATAATATACATGTATGTAGACCTTGTATCAAGGTCATGCAAATCACACTCAAACGAGCCAATCAGAATTCCTGATGGTGCGTAGTAAATGAAGAGTAATGATAACGCACCGACAAGTCTATCACTACTAACTAACGAGTGTCATACTTCAGCGACACCACCAGAGAAAAATGAAATTGATGAACACGAGTTGCATCGAGAAATCAAAATCACTGCAGTTATTCATGCATGTACGTGTAGGCTTTTGATGTAGTTGGGATATTCGATCTCCTTGTTCTAGTGTTATGGAGTGGAGTTATTAAAAACACATCAAACCCATTTACTTTTACAGACTGTGAAGTTGTAGATTGACCGACATTTATACTTTGTCTGCAGAAAGGCATTGATCAACTTTGTAAAGTGTTAAAGTCCTTCTAGCTGTCATTATCAAACGTACAGTGTTGGTGATAGCTAATCATAGCGCACACTCTAAATGTGGAAGAGTGAAAAACCACTCTAAAAGAGCTAAAGCTCACTCTTTCAAAGAGGCGTATAAATGACCAATCTTTTAGATTGAATCTCACTCTTAAGAAAGAGTAGCATAATTCACTCGTTGCAAGAGTGAGATTCACTCTAAAAGATTGGTCACTCATTGAAAGATTGAGCTTTAGCTCTTTTAAGAGTGGTTTTTCACTCTTCCATATAGGAGTGGCTGGAGGAGCGGAATTTTTCGGAGGAAATAATCAACATTTTTACAGGTGAGGAGATGCTAGATGCCAAGTGAACTCCTGCGACGTGAAATATGCTTAAATTTGATTACTCGTGCATGTCTAGACTCTATAGTCTATCACTCTAACTGTTACATCTCCAGCGGCCTAGCCCAGGCACGGGACTCTTCGCTGGCAGCTAGATTTAGCTCTTTGAAAGAGCGGCGTTTTCGACTCACTCCTTCGAGAGCGGGCGTCCCTCTGATACCGGAGTGAGTTGTGGAAACATATTTTCACTCTTAAAGAGCTAAACTACAATCGATTAGAGTTAAATCAATGTAGCTCGAAATTTCGAGCGATTTTTCACTCTTTTACATTAAGAGTGCAAGATCTACAGCGCCAAATGAGATAAAACATTGCAAAAGAAAGTGTGTTTTTCATGCTTTATGAAAGTACCAAACACTACATACCAGGCTGTGATCAATATTCATGAAAATGTGTTTCCGAGTTATATAATTTTATGTATACAGCCTCTATAAAAGTATGATTAGAATAAAGACAATTTGGGACACATTGAATCAATCACATTTTAGTTCTGAAAGTAACCTTCAGGCTTAATAAAAAAAACAAGAAAGGAGAAGGAAATATGATAAACAAGTTTTCAATCTTGCTTTGAAGGAGTCACTTGACGGAGGGTCGAGGATTAGTGCGGGTAGGTCCAGATTACACTAATAATGCTTATTACACTGATAATGCACTTTTTCTATATAATTCAGTAGTACTACCAGTAACTACCAGATATTTTACGAAGGGCGTATCTTTGAAGGGCACTCCAGTGCTTCAACGAGAAGCTGCCACTTTTAACACCTACCCTTTTGCGCTCACAGAATATGCCGTCTACAGTCCACAGGAAAACTGATCAATATCATCTGTTGTCAGACCAAGAGATACCAACTAGGGATTGATTTTGCATCTTTGGACTTGCCCTTTAAACAGAGAACAGTACTGATTTTTATCATGGCAGCCTCAAAAACAGCCTTATTTTTGTCAGTAGTTGTAGCGATACTTTACGTTTTAACTATAACCTGGGTTAATGTAAAAGACGTACACATCTCACAGAAAAAGCCAATCCCGTATATAAGGGAAACGACTGATCAGCATGAATTTCTGGAGGCTGATAATTCACCTCCGTTCATCATTCTCATGGCGCAATGGCGTTTTGGATCCAGCGTACTTGGACAGCTTTTTAATCAGAACCCGGACCTGTTCTATATCTTTGAATCGCTGTGGCCCACCACAAAATTAAGGAAAATGAGACGCATAACGCAGTACACACCGGAAAGCCAAGCGTTGTCTAGAGAAATACTCCACGGTTTTGCGAAATGTAAGTTCTCTTCTGATTGGCTGAAGGTCTTACGTGCTTGGGGAGGGTATCGCAACAGACATGAAAGGGGAATATGTTTGAACAGTACATCCTGTAGACTGGAATCAACCAGTGTTCTTGGAAACTTCTGCAGGACATTTGAAGGTAGACTGGCCACTAAAGTCATCCATGCTGATCTAGAGATGCTACGGCCTCTGGTGGTTGAGAACAACATCAATCTCAAAATCATCCATCTTGTGCGTGACCCCCGAGGTGTAACCGCATCCAGAATCGAGTATCTAACCAAAATGTACCGCAAGGAAGTAAGAAAGGTGGAGCATCTCTTTCTGAAACTTGGACGTGTCGCATCGCTTGGGCTTCTCAACGATACTGCTCCGTACATGTTGCCTATTCAGGAGATGAACGATAATAATCCTACTGCACGAGGAATGTGCGAGTGGATCAGGGAAAATACATACGTTTCTCAGACAAACCTTCCTTCATGGTTGAAAGGGCGATACCATCTGGTTAGATATGAAGACTTTATCAAAGCCCCTTTGGTAGAGACAAAAAGGATTTATAACTTCACTGGACTCCCGCTCACAACAGAACTTGAGAGGTTTGTCTGGGACACCACTCACCCCAACTCAAGTGATGCGAGGATACTATCCACTAGAAAGGATGCCCTGCATACAGCTAATCAGTGGACAAAGCACTTAACCGTTATGGAATCAAGACAAATTGAAAGAGAATGCAAGGATGTACTGAATATACTGAACTATGAGCTATGAATACTGTAATCATGGAAATATTCGCGGTACATTAATTTTCATGGATTTTGCACAAATTTAAAAATGCGCGAATATACAGTGGTGGCCAAAATTATTAGAACACCAAGCATATTTAAATGATTTTAATAATTTTCATTCAGTTGACCATTTAAATACCTATAAAATGGTTGGAATGTCTCCGAATATTATCAATATGCTTTAAAAACTAAATAACAAAGCTATGAGTTGGGAACTCGCCCCCAAGTTGCCCTTTTTTATGTCACCCCACAAATTGCAAAATTTAAAAATCTTGCCCCTTTCAGGATCAAAGTGTCATAACGTTAAACATTTTAAGCCTCTTCCTACAAAAGTATATATATTCTGAAAGGAAATTTCCTGTGGATGTCAAAAATGGCATTCATAACAACACAGGGTGAAGTAGTGACATCTTATGTGGGAATTTGTAAATTATTTTTGAAGGGCCCCAATTTTTTAATTTAGTGCCCCTATTTAAGTCCATTGTTCCAATGACCCTTAATATTTCAACATATTTGAATTGCTCATGAAATTTCCTTTAAAAAAATATACATTTACAAGGAGTGTCTTCGTTAAATTAAAAAAAAATAGTCTTCACCTTCAATGGGCATGGTTATTTTGGTCATCTAACTACCAAGTGTGGGGGCGAATCCACCTTCCCCATTTGACCAAATTTGCTGAAAATTAGAATGTATTTGAGGTATATTAGAATAAATAAGCATGCTAAGTTTCATACTTGCACCTCAAATACTTTTTGAGCAATCGGCATATGTATTTGGCATTTTACTTTTTTGCATTTGGACTACCTGTTTAATACACAAGTCTATGGGAAAATCAAAAGCGCATAGCGCAACTATTTTTAATGCTGCGCATTACCAGATGGTCAAAACTATATAAATTTGGTATCAACATATACGTAAGACCCTATACTAAAAAGTCATGAAAGCTCATGGCACACAAAAGATATTTTAAATCTGATTTCGGCAAATGAACTAAGGCATTGATATCCCATAGACTTTGTGTATATTCAGGTATTCTAATAATTTTGGCCACCACTGTACATGTATGAGCATAATTTTTTTTTTGCATGTATTGGGTACATTTAATTTCGTGCTTATAAAATGCAGTGTGAATTCAAAAACCTGAGAACATTCTTTGAGGCCGCTCAGCGCGAAAAATTAATCGCGCAAAAATAACAGTGAATACAGTAATGCATCATGAAAGGGAAGTCCTCCCTGATCCACTGAAAGAGTGTTAATAAAAGCAGAATACAAGCTAATTTGATTTTAACTGACTGTAAATCTAATTAGTTTTATTGAGAGGCAAGTGGGCTCAATTGTGGCATGCTCGCCTACCATAGCTGGGTTGATTTTCCCCTTTGAAGAAAATCATGGAGGGGGGGGGGGGTCTCAATCAAACATATAGTAAGACAACTGTTGCAAGGAGTACAAGGTATATGTCTCATAAACTTGAGAAAATAAAAGAAGGAGAAAAGGACATTAATGATCTGAATTTGGAGCAAGACATTGGCCTTGATTGTGAAGCAACTGTTTCTGGTCGTAATTAGGTGATGATTGACTTGTTTAGCATCTTGTAGGGGTCATGTCAGAGAATTACTTTTAACCCTTTGTATGTCACATAAATTTGTAGAATAAGAACAGCAAAAAATAAATGAAAAATAAAATAAATAAATAAATAAGACATTTAAAACATAAAAAATTCTTTTGCGTCTTGGATACTGGAAATTAATCCAAAGATTGGCATGATAGTATATACCAAATCCTTTAGCACCATCATCAAAGAGAACACTAATTTTATAGTTTCTTATAATTGTGGAAAAAATGAACAATGGCAGTAAAAGAGTTGATAGATATGAAAGGATAGAGCATGATGGATGTTCATTGTGACTGCAAGCACCTTGAGCTATCAAGGTAACAGAGAAGGAGAGAGTGATGTATACAGAGAAATATATATCTAAAATTAAGAAAAAGAGATGAAATTAAGAAAAAGAGATGAAATTACAAAGAGGGAGAGATAGTAAACCGAGAAAGAGACAGACAGACAAACACTGAGAGAGAAGAGACAGAGAGCTAGAGAGAGAGAGGTAGATATGAGGCAGTCCATAACTAAACTTTCCTTTTTCATAAGTACAATTTATTTTCCATCTTTGAAAAGTCTGCAATGTCACCATGCAGTAGTTTTTTTTCTTCCAGTTAAAAGAAAAAAAATAAACAAAGAAAAATGTTAGGATAAAGAAAATGTCTTTGATAGTATCGTCATTTCGAATGGTACCCAAGTAAAGAAATCAAGTCAACAGGGGCATTTGTAAAATATATCGTCTGCTGTCAAGTAGAAAGAGTGTTTTAAAAACGGACTCTTACCAGCGCAGCCAACGCATAGATTTGTTAGGGAAAGACACGTTGACAGTATATATATTAAACTTCAATGTCATTCACCCTTTGCGGGAGTTTAGGGAGTATGAGAATGCCGGGATTATCCCCTTTTTACAATGGTTTGAAATCATGATCGATAGGCAGATCAGCTGCATCTTCAACCCTATCTATCTTGCCATTGGATGAGGGTGTTTGTGCCATCAGACAACCTAGACCCCGTTCACATCTACATGTACTTTCCTGAAACAGTTTCCCTTAATCCGGTTTAGGGAACCAGTTTCAAAGATCGAGTCACCTCCTGAACCGTCGTCCCAATATCTTCAAGTAAAGTGATCTTGTTGCTATGAGAACACTCAGTGAGGTTAAATGTTTTTTTTAATCGTTGAGAGCTACTTGCAATGCATAGCATAAACACAGCCCAGGCAATTGGTACACAGTGCCGTGTCCCCGTCTACGCGTAAACCAGTTTAACAAGGCAAAGCGGTCTTGAAATCACATCGCAAGATGGTTTTCTCGTTTCCAAGACCGCTTTGAGCATTTCTTATTACATGTTGAACCTGTTTCCACTAAACTAAGTTCCGTTAAACCGGTTTAAGAAAGAATATGAGAACGGGGTCCTAGTTTACTTGAATTCCTCTATTCCCAACTCATCATGAAGAATGCGCCAAGTTCAACCATTTAAAAGATGATATGAATAGTCTGATTGATGGAGTATGATTTTATTAATTTTTTTTATTTTTGTGAGGGGGGGGGGGGGCGTGGCTGAAGGAGGAGATACAGACAGATGAAAAAAGAGTACTACATTAAGAAATTATTCTAATTTATATCAAAAAGGAATAATTGATTTGAAATCAGTACCGTAACTCAATAAGATAAAGATACACATTTTCAGTAGAGTCTTCTGAATTTTAATTTGTTTAATTTTAATAATCCATATTTCTAGAGTCATTCAAAACACATCACATTTCAGTCCTATGAGCTTGTGGGGAAAAACAGTGTGAAAATGTGTGATGTTTGAATCTTTTGGAATGTGTGTGTGTATGTACATAGTTCTTCTTCTCAAGTACTTTCTCTCATTGTTCTGATTGTATCATGATATCTGTTTACTTTTGAAAGATCACATATTTATGTTCCTAAATATATAAACGAGAAAACTGACACTGAATCTGAATCTGATTACCCATATTGTTTTATACATACATGAAAATCAATAAAAGTCAATCAGCCATCGAGTGAAGCATTCGAGTAGAAGTAAATATAATTTTATGCTTCATTTCATTTATTTACTTAACCATCATCAAAATACAAATTATAGTTAAAGTGATAACATTTTTACAAAATTTACAATGATGGTTTGGTGACCCCCGGAGAAAGCATAGCTTATAAAAATGGGCCACCAAATTACAATACATATAATGAATCAATAGTAATGAAACAAGAAAAATTACTTAGAAAGTTATCAGAACTGATGATAAAGAAACATCAGAACTGATGATTGAATTTCTAAAATATGTATCTCTGTGTTAAATCTGTGGACCATTCTCTTTAAGATGGGGGGGGGGGGCGCTACTTTTTAAGTCAACCTCCAGTGTTCTTAACTTGAACTCCTTTCAAACATCTCCCAAGACATGAACATTTCTCCTCATACGGAGTCATAGCGGAATCTTGGAAGTAATGATAAACAATGTGGTAATGGTAGGATGCTATCAAAGATAAGAAAGACCATACAGCATGGAGAAGCAAAGAATGTGAAGAATTATCATGTTTATGCCATTTAAAAAAAACTGCCTCCGTCTGAATGCCAAGTGCATTCTTGCAATTTCATGTTTTAGTTGCTGCGTTTGTAAAAGCGGCAGTCTAAAATATTTCTAATATTTCGCTGTTAAACCATTTCATGATCATCATCTTTGTCGTCATTCACCATTGTCTTCATAATTATCATTGATGTAAAATAAACAAGATATCAATTCCTATCTTATCTATTTACATTTTAGAATAAATTGATATTAGTGCCATCATTCATTGATTCCTTATTTTGTTTCTTCTATTTGTTTCAATTCTATATATTTCATTACAATATTATTTCTCTGTGGACCACTTTGTTATTTCCCGCAACTTTGTTATTTCCTTAAACCTCTGCTTTTATTTCTGAAAACTATTCTTGATATGAAACATAATTGAGCATTTGACAGTCTTTTTCTTTCGGAACAAAAACTAAAGTTATATGATTTAACAGACCACCAGCTTCAGTACATTTCCTCTGTTTAGTTTTAGCTAATGGACATAACATTTTTCATAGCAAAGATATTTTTAGATCATTTAATATCCAAAGTTATATAAATATTTATGATGATATTTGTCAGTTTGATGAATGATCTGATTCTTTGAGCTTTTTTTATCGTCAAATATTATATTTGAGGGGGAGGGGTAATTGAACTTAAAGAGGAAATATAATTTTGATGAAGGTTTGAGTGAAATAATAAGTCATTTAAACTCAGGAAAATAATTTTGGTCTTGTGTTTTAATAGATGCCTGATTGCTATGAAAACATATACAAATTTATGTTGGGATTATGACTGTGAACATTTTGGGGGTATTTCCTACTTTTTCAAAACAAAGTATTGTCATGTTATTGTAAATTATGTAGATGTACAATTGTAATCTAGTTATTAAAGACATTTAAAACATTTAAAAAAGAAACAATCTTTAAAAGTTTTCTTTGAAATGCCATCAGTTTTAATCCAGCCTAGACCAAATATTAAAGCTTTATTTTTTAATATTAGTTTTAATGTTTCCCACTCCATGACCCCAAAAGTAGCTTGGAAATCATTGTCCTTTGGAAAGGATGTAAAATGGTGGCTCACTGTTTACCATGAAAACAAACACATGTTAAGAACACTCTGCCCTCTTGATAAAAGTGTTTGGGTGTACCCTTGTGCACCTCATGCCATTATTCCAAGAGGATAAACCCTTTGGCCCCTATTCTCAAAAGCAGCTTAAATATGGCTTGCTAAAATGGAATCAATCCCGAAAAGAAGATGTTCAATTCATCACAATTTTTGGTAGTGAAACTATTGAAAACTACTTGGGAATGATAAGTACAAAAGTTTCTCTTCCAATTAAAACACGATTCCAGAATTCAGTGAAGGTGATAGGAACATGCAACATAGACAGATTGATTCCCGTTTAGCCAGCCATAGTTGAACCACAGATGTAAGCTAGGCTTAAAGTTAGGCGGGCCTTTGGTTATGCATGTAGTACCAATTACCTATGCTTTCCCTCTCGTAGGCACAGATGGTGCTAAAAATAATCTTATCAATAAAAAGTTCAAATCAGATTA
Source organism: Paracentrotus lividus (assembly GCA_940671915.1). Classification (NCBI taxonomy): domain Eukaryota; kingdom Metazoa; phylum Echinodermata; class Echinoidea; order Camarodonta; family Echinidae; genus Paracentrotus; species Paracentrotus lividus. Next base: position 23,531,063 of record CALNVZ010003430.1, on the reverse strand, counting down.
ACAAAGAAGCATCAAAAGAGGCTATACCCAATCGACAAGGCTCAGACCACGTGAAATAAGTTCTGAATGTCACGCGTGGACATCACTTTCAATAATCCTTCCGTTCTACTCCCTGTCGTTCTCGTTTCCAACGGAATTGATTGAGAAGATGATGAACTGAACCTGATCGTGACAAACACGATCAAAGTTAAATGTATTCATCGGGAAGAAATGGATTATAAAGACCTAATGATTGCAGTGTTTGTGTTTGTAATTCAAGTAAGTAGGGGGCAAAACCTTACCCTCAAGCCATTTACAAACCGTTTTCAGTGCCATCTTTCGGGCTTGGTTTGCCTTACTACAAGACTTTGTATTTAATTGCTTTACTTGGATACTATCAAGATATTGCTTCAGACTTGCCCATTGGGGCCACCATAGTTTGCAGGCATATACATTTGTTCATGTAAATCTATGCATGTGCATGACCTCTTTTTTTTTTTTTTTTCCTTTTAATTTAAAAAAAAACCAAAATCATAAAAAATATACATTTTTTATGATAAACATGGTTTTTGTTAATGGTATTAGTTTAATTTATCAAGGTGCCCATAAACCTCACTTGAGTCGAGATCGGTAAAAGTAGATTGCGATAGTCTTCCCAAGTTGAATGTCAATTTTAGCCTCCTGTGGTAAAAATGCTAGTGGACCTTTCCCTCTTCCAAACTCTAAACTTCCATAAAACCCTAATGCAAACTTAATCTTACATCTTAGACAAATTTATATAACCCATAGTAATTCTTGCCAGGGCAAATGTTGGTAAACCCTTTCTGAGGGATGTTGCAGAAATTCAACCCCTTTCCTAACTTAATAAGCAATCAGCCTGATATAAAGACTAACCAGTCTAGTACTTGAACTTTAGTGTAGCTGGCAGTACAACTCATAAACCCCACCTCATCTCATATCAAGTCGGTTTTTATTGACAGCGGGAGATGAACAGATGATCGAAATACGATTTGGAAGTTTTCTATAGGCTCCTGGCAAGAATTTAGATTGATTTCACTTTAGGGCCTTTGCTTTCATAAATCTTTCTCCCAAAGTTCTACATGTAGCTTTATCTTGGGTCGTGTTTATAGGGGGATACCACAGTATTCATAAAACTAGTGACGGGGATTATATTCACCGTAATGAGCGCGTATTGTGTCAGGTGCTGGGGATTGTTTTTCTTAGAAATTGTAGTATAATGGTCATTCATTTGTGATGACCAGTCGTAGAAATTGTATGGGCATGACAATTATTGAGCCAAATTTTTTTCTGATGGTTCCAGATGATTTTATTAATCAAGATGCGTACGCTTTTTTCATACTTTATCTTGTTATGGATTGCTATAAAGATACCTTCAGAGGTAAAAATGAAGAAAAAGAAAACATTGCCCAGCATAAATTGTAATTAGATAAAAGTTCTTTTGAGAACAACCTTTGCCTACCTTAAAGCTGGGTTATAGGTTTAGTAACAAAAGGGAAATAACATGAAAATATTTTCCACATTGCATTAAAAAGACATGTGTGTGAGATTGTGTGATATTCCTTTTATTATTTCTGGTGAATTTCAGTATATATGACGAAAGAAATGTATTTTAGGGTGGTATCTCACTTCAAAAAATAGAAAATTTTGTCTCCGCGAGGGATAAAAAGTATTAGAGACATCTCCAATATCGCAGAGACGTCTCCTAGACGTCTCGGAGACGGATTTGGGACTACTTCAGACTTTTTTTTTCATAATTTGTCGCGGAGACGTCTCTAATACTTTTTATCAGTCGCGGAGACGAAATTTTCTATTCTGTCGCGGAGACGTCTCCGCGAAGTGAGACACCACCCTAACAATCAATTTAGTTACTTTGCTATGATCCCCACATGCCAGCACGTATTACAATAAAGGTGTATAACGATCTGTGTGTTTCACTTACAAAAGATAATGTTAGCTGGGACCTTGGCACTTGATCAGGAAAACAATCTCCTGGACAATTACCCCTTTAGGACAACTAACCCCCCCCCCCCCCCCCCCCAGAAATAGGGTTCAGAAGGTAGATTCACACCTACCCGATCAGGAAAAATTCTCGTAATTTACGAGAACTGTTTCAATCACCAAAATACCCGTAAATTGTGTTTTGTGTTCACACCTGCCCGAACCGTCTTTTTCCAGGGAAAATACCCGAAGTTATAAACAATTAGGGAAGAAATAGGAAAAACAAAGATATACATAGGGAAAGAGAAGAAAGAAGGAAAGAGAAGAAAGAAGGAAAAATAAAGAAATACATAAGGAAAGAGAAGAAAGAAGGAAAAAACAAAGAAATACATAAGAAAAGCAGGGAAAGAAGGAAAACAAATAAATACATAAGGAAAAACTAAGAAGTACATAAGTAAAGAGAAAAAAGAATGAAAAACAAAGAAATACATAAGGAAAGAGAAGAAAGAAGGAAAAACAAAGAATTACATAAGAAAAAGAAAGGGGGAATAGAAAGTTCCCGTAATTTATGGTCACACTACAAAAGTTCCCACGACCTTAGCGAAACTACGCGTAGTTTCGACGAAGTACCTACTAATTTACGGGAATTTATCTTTGGGAATATTACGCGTAGTTTTTGGTTTCACACTTGCAAAATTACACGTAGTTTGTGATCGGGGTAAGAATACGCGATCAGAGATTACGAGAACTTTTCCAGATCGGGCAGGTGTGAATCCACCTAGAGATAGATTTTTGACAAGGTTTAGTTCTCCAGGGGTAATTGCCAGGGGGCATTTATCTTAGAACCCCTAGCATTCAAATGAGTCTAAATGTGATATTTTTTTAGGATAAATTCTTTTATATTATCTGGTAATGAATTACTTATAGATTAGTGAAGAATACCCTTTTTAGATTTTTCACATTTATTGCAATTTTTACTTCATTGATAAATGTACATGTACATTTGTATATGTGCATCTACTGACGTGATACTGTATAAGCTAATATTTTCACATACATATATTTTACACAATTTTGGACTAGTTGGAAAAATTTGCGAGAGCAAAATTTCGCGATTCTGGTGACTTCATTACTATAAATAGCCTTGTACTGAAGAGGAAAATTTTCGTGATGACCGACTCGTGAAATCCGCGAAAATAACCACTTATACAGTACATTTAATCTTGTCTAAAGGGGGATTTCCATTGGGCACACAAACATATTGCGAATTGCAATTTGGAAAAGTCAAACAGTTGTTTTTAATGCAACAAATGCTTTTGCTGCATAAATATACGGCTGTTGGATTTCTGCAAATTACAATTCGCAAAATTGAAAAAAATGAAAACCCCTCTTTAGTGGCCACCAAGATGCCTCCGAGTTCTTCCATTTTTTAAATAAAACTTTAATGACCAAACCATTAATCTTTTTTTTGCAGGTACCAACCAATACAACTCCTGATCAGTGCAAACATCACCACCACCACCACCAGCCAATCTCCATCTCAGTGAGCATCTCCTCCTCATCACCTAACCCTGTAGAGACCACGCCCTGGTATCAGATTTTTTTTTCCCAATGCAATATTTTATAAAACAAACCATTATTCTTCTTCTCTCTCCTGCAGGTATCAACCAACACAACTCCTGATCAGTGCCCTGTGGTGCCAACATCACCCCCATCACCACCACCACCACCAGCCTGATCTCCATCCCTGTGGGCATCTCATCCTCATCCTCCTCACCTGACCCGGTGGAAACCTGCCCTGGTATCAGGATGGAGGCTCTCTCACCGATGGGTGAGACGGTCATGGACACCTCGGTGCTCCCCAGCCCTCAATCCTCTCAGCTTATGATGGGCATGGGGGAGGAGTCCATGGATACACTTACTATGTCCCCTAAAGCTCCAGAAACTCAGGAGGTAATAATAAGGATAATAGTAATGATAATGATAATAATAGTAATAATAATAATGATTGGGTAAGACGGTCATGGACACGTGGGTGCTCCCAAGCCCTCAATCCTCTCAGCTTATGATGGGCATGGAGACACTCACCATGTCCCCCAAAGCTCCAGAGACTCAGGAGGCAATAGTCTGCTCTCTAAAGTCTGGATCTCTGATCTCTCTGGAATCTGTACAGCTTGGTGAAAAAGTGATAGGGGTCCTTTGCATTTTGTTTTAAAATTTACAACTTTTTGGTTCAATAAGTCCATGCATCCTACATAATGCATGTAGACCCTGAACGTTTTGGATTTTGTGATCAATAAAATAAAGATTCTTTATTTCAGTAATTGATTTCTTTCTTGAAGTGATTATATTGCGATGATTTGTTAATAATTCGTTGCCATTGCCCTTCCCATGCCGTAGATACAAAATGAGAGGCTACAGCATATACCAACTCCAGTCCTGTCAACAGAGGGCACCCTTCATAGTCTGAATACACCCTTTGCTGGAAGCCTATCCAATCTAGTGCTACCGGGAATACCGAACGCAGCCGCACCTACGACCTCTTTCTTCCTGAACGCAACGAGTCCTACGACGGTAGCGGCACCGTTCTTATTAAATCAGTCGGTTACGACCGCTACGGCTGGTGCACCGCAGTTCCTGATGAACGGAAGCGCAGGAATGCAGCCGAATACAACGTTCTTCTTGAACACCAACCCAGGGAATCCCAATATGCAGACATTCTTGTTCAATCCAAACATGAGTGCACAGGGGACACCGTTAGTGGTCCAAACACCACAGACGAACACCGCTTTCTTTGTCAATCCAGGAATGTTGAACACAAGCCCAAGTACGTTACTCCTCACACATCCAGGTCTTGCGGGATCGAACGGCGCGCTCATGTTGGCTGCGAACCAAGGAGCCGCAGTGCCACAAGTACCGCAGGTGCAGCCTACGATGACTGCGGCACCGGCGGAAAATATTGTGGACACTTCTGCAAGCGAAGTGCAAGTGCAACAGCACACAAATGATGCAAGTACTTTACAATTACGGACGTTGCAATTTCCAATGGGGACGTTACCTGGGGCATTACCAGGGACGTTTATACAGACCGATGGCGCACAAAATCTAATCTTACAACAACAGCAGAGGGTGGAGCCTGCTGATAGTGACACTTCTTCCGTTTCGGAGTTATCTCAGGGGATCGTGGAGGAGAACTCATTAACAGAGAACATCAGGGAAAACAAAGACAGTAAGTCATGATTGTATTTTTGTTTTTGTGTTGTGTTTGTGTTTTAAGTGTTATCTGTCAGTGTCAGAAGGGCATACACTGCATGCAAAATTATACAGAAACATTGTCCTTCTGGCTATTACAGACTGTATGCAGGGGTGTGAGAGTTCAGCTTTTAGCCTTTCTTTCTTTTTTAATTTTAATTTTTAACTTCCAGCTTATTTTCTGGTTTTTGGAGCTCTTACTCTGTACAAAAGTATAGAAGCTCTTTCAGTTTTCAATGCTTTCTATGTGTTATCACTCACTCCCAAGTGTAAGAGAGACATTTCCAGTTCTCATATTGCACATTGAAAGTCTTTTGAGAGCTCAAAGTGCTTTGATCTATTCAAAGATACATTCATGAGTTAATGCCGTTCTGATTCTGATTTTCAGAAAATTGTACATTTATTACTTTTCTTTACTCTTCCCCTTTTCATTAATGCAAGTTCATTTCTGCATCTAGGTCTTTGCATGCATGAAATGTTCTTATTAAGAAGGCATGCAACCTTAATGGTTTGAAATGAAGACAAGCACAAGCACCCTTTGATGATATATTCATGTCCTTTGGATAGGATTCAAAATTGTAGGTCATCATGGCTGCCTATCATATCATCATGCAAATATTCATGTACTTGCTTTCTGCTCAGAGGTCTGGTATTGAATCAATGTTGACCTGAATATAAATTATACTTTACTGTTGTTTGCCACTACAAAACCTCAGAGTAATGACAGATCTATAAGTTCAAATTGCAGATTTAAAAAAATCAATTATTCTTTTAAAGATGTAGTGCACCTACCTAACCCCAAACCTCTCCAACCGTTAAAACAATCGGCTCAACCATTTCGTAAGCCGCTGGTTTAATACGTAAGGACAAACAATCCAAGCCCGTGGACAAATCAATGCAAATTTTGTCCATTAATCACAATCAATGCATATCACCCAGCTGCGTACCAGTGTAAATGTCTTTGCCATTCTCCAGCAATGTTACTCAATTACAGCTAATTGCCTGTAATAAAATATGATCGGTTGAGCAAGTACGGCAGATGGGGACCGCATCCCGGTGTATGTATCATCCGTGGGTGGTGGTATCTATGGATGCAGGACCGGTAGCATGCAGGAGAAGATGAGAAATCATGAGATAGTTTTTTTTAAAGAGCTCTAGGGTTTTGGTGAATTGTAAGGGCAAGGATGTGATAGAGTTTAGCAAACCCGGTTTGAAAAAATTACAACATGGTGTCTGTTGCTTCGTTAGGCAAGCCCATTACAAAAGAAAATGTGCCATTTTGTAACCCCACTTACTATACAATTACAATTGAACCCTCTTCTTGATTTGGATGACATTTCTTGAAGGGATGATGATTTTATTTCATTTGATTATGGAAGAGTTTTTGATACATTTAGTATGTACATAGGATGCTGCTGCTTGGGGCGGGTGAGAGGGGCCTAATTGATTGAATTGAGATATATGTATTAGAAGAGGGCATATTATGATTCACAATGAACATATTATATATGTTCTTCAGAACAAAAGAAACAAAAAAATGATCTTCAAGTAATTGGAGAGCTAAGTAAGATGATCAAGACATATTAAAGATTTTAAAGTAGTTTTTAAATCAGTAACTTAATATCTTGTGGAGATAACTTGCCCCTGTACAGATCGGAAAACCTGAAATAGATGTACTGTACATGTATAGGGTGTATCTGTTTTAGATGCTATGATATACCAATCACCCCACTTTCTTACCCCTCCCCGTAAAATG
>CALNVZ010003430.1:23411347-23524098 GCA_940671915.1 Paracentrotus lividus | reverse complement strand
GATTCCATGCTTGGGACCCGGTGTGTATGGGTGAGGGAGGGTTCCTCCATAGATAAACAAAGTTACCCTGAGTGGTGATGATGGCCCAAGCAGATGGAGATGCATTCTCCTGGGTCGCCGTGGCGATGGTCAGTTACCGCTCAGCGGATACCACTAGGGCTTAGTCACGTTTAGGGGATTGGTAGAGGTGTGTGTGTGATTGTGTTTTTGAGAGAGGGAAAGAGAGAGAAGGAGGTTAAAAAAGTTTGGTGATGAAATTTCAATCTGTAGACATTATGAAAAAAAAGTTTGTCCTGAGAGTACAATGTGTAGCAAGAAAAAACGTGGGTCAGAACAATGGGAAAGGAATGGAATATGGTATATTTTTTGCAGTACACTTGTACGTTGCATGATGATAATGATGGTTAACTTAATCATTGATTCTATATGTGGGGAAAAGTGCTGAATATAAAACAGAGTAGAGTAAAAGAAAACTGTTAAAAACCTGTAAGTTTATGGAACATTCTAAATTAATTATTTGTTGTGCACAGTAAGTTATTCTAAAGTGCATTTCAAATCTCTTTGAAATTTACAAATACTTTGCATCCCTTATTAAAACTTCAGCCACATATCATTAGTGACAAAAGACAAAGAGCAAATTCAACATAAGGGATGCTGAACTTGATTCAAACTAGGCCATCATCTGAAAGCTCATAGGGAGACTTGTCCTGAAAACCTTAATTAGAATGATTGTTTCTATGACCATCCTTGACTGATTACCGACATACACGGAGAGGACAAAACTCACCAGGAGGCTGCTAATATAGGGGTTGATGAGGAATGGGGTGGGGATGCTTTGGGGAGGGGAAGGGAGGGGCAGGGGAGGGGTAATTAAGCCATATTAGTGTAATTATTGTATCAAAAAGCATTGTATCAAAAAGATTTGTATCAAAAAGCATTGTATATATTTGGGGCTAGTGAATTAAGTGATGTGAAAATGCTCAGTAGGGTTTAGTAAAAATTTATTTTCTCTGAATATGTGGTAATGATGATTTACTTTCCAAGTTAATTTTTAGTGAGCGAAAACACAGAGAAGGTGGAAGAGAGAGGTAGAAAACAAGTCATAGAGAGAGAGAGAGAGAGAGAGAGCAAGAGCAGATACATGTACAGGTACTTAAACTTCTAAACTATCATGCTGAGACATTGCAACTGACCATGTAGATATATAAAGCAAGTCTGCATCATTATTGTCATTAATGATCACCATTGCCATCATCATCATCATCATACCCATTATTATATTCACCTCATTACTTAGAATACGAAAGATGATAGTTGACGATTATTACAGGAATACCAAAAACTACTAGTTGTCCTACATGTGTGGGATAGATTAAAACTACAAGCAGGTCATACCCTGATGTCCCAGCGCTCAGGCCACAGAGTTGGACAACAGGCCAGCAAGACTAGCTTTGACCAAACGCTTCAATATTTATTAATAGCTACATTAATGACCCACAAAACACTTGCCAATTAAAATTTCTGCGGCGGTTGTCCAACGACGCCTGACACGAGGGATGCTGGTCCCGCTCTGTGCATCCCTGCATCAAGGGTCCATCCCGGCATGGTCTAATGACAGGCTGATACCATACCCTGAAGGCGGTGCTGGACTAGCTCGAGCTATTTCAAATAGCGCACCATTTGTGATCCAATGAATTAGCTCGATCAGAGCAGATCCAACTTTGTGGTCAAATAGCGCGCTAATTTAGAGGAAATCCAAGGCCGAGTCATCTTAGGTTTTTTTTTTTTTTTTAACTTGAGCTGGTTTGCGGTTTTAGAATGAAATAGCTTGCTATTTTGTGTGGTACTGCACTAGCTCGAGCTAAATCCGAAATCATGCACCTGTGCATGCATACGCTAGCGGTAGTTACCAGTTGCGCAATACACATCGGGCTTGTTTGTTCAAAGTCACGTCAGGTCGTTAATGCAAAAATTTTAAATAGCTTGAGCTAGTGCAGGACTGGTTTCTTTTTCGAGTTTTTTTCCCCATCCACCAATCAGCACGCTATTTTGTAGCTCGAGCTAGAGAAGCAGCGCCTTTAGAGCTGTTACGTTGGGCTAATCATGTGACCATCAATCATGATGATTCTTGACAGTAGCTACCCCTCTCATCCTAACCCTTGCATCCATCTATCATATCAGGAGGAGGAAGGGGAAGATGTGAGAAAGTGTGTGGAATCTGACCTTGAAGATGAGGCAATGGAATGAGAGAAGAAGATGTAATCAACAGATCTGATAAAGATGGTTTGGTAGGAAAGTTCTCCTTTTTGCTCTCTATCTTTACCCTTTCTATCTTTCACTCTCTCTCTAATTTCTCTCTAGATTTATTCTTTACATTTCCTTACATTCCATCTGTCTCCCTCTCTTCCCCTTTCTCCCCTCTTTCTCACTCTGTCTCCATTTCCCCTCTCTTTCTCTCCCTCCTCTCTCTATCTCTCTCTCTCTCTCTCTCTTTCTCTCTCCATTTTCCCTCTATCTTCTTTTCTCAACCAATGATCGTGAATTAAACAGATGGAATAGAAAGCCCAGAATCAAAGGTGACCACAGAAATGCTCCTTACCTCTTGGTTTTCTCATCGTAGGAGATTAAAAAGGACTTGACCTTATTGTATTTGCTCTAGTTAGATAATAATTCATCATTCAGTCACTTGCATTTCCTATTAGAAAGTCAAGTTCATTGGAATGAGGTCATCATCTTTACCTGTGACCGAGAATATGATTCCATGACAATTACTCCACTTCAAATTCCATACATTAAATCTAATGACCAAATTCAACTGTGAACTTAACACTAGACCCTACCCTAAACCTAACATAAAACCCCTTTGCAACCCTTACCCTAACCCTACATTTTAGGCGGAATAAAGCGTGGATCAGTTGTCGCAGGAGCAAATGTCGTGCATGGAGAATATCACAACATCTGTTTGGAGCAAAACGGACATTTTATCAGTATAAAGCTGCTTCCAGATCAGCTTGAGTTTGCTCAATCCTGAGATTTTAACCTGATCATCCCCTTTTAAGAGAAAGTTTGAGATTCAAGAAAGCCCGTCCACATCAGCCCGCTGGAGTGATTTCACACTTGAGCGTAGAATCGGCCCAGGATACAGAGTTTGGAACCTTACATGATTTCCCTGATCACTCACTCATCGTGAACATCAATTTTCATGTTCATGTTTAGACTGATGAGGTGTCCTAAAGATTTATGAATGTATATGAATAAAAGTCTTTATGATTCATGATTTTATTTCATTTTCATATATTTGATGGGTAAAATGCATTTATCACCGGCTACACAGACAGTCTGCTACACGTTAATGTGATCTAATGTTGTTCATCTAGTTTTTCCCTTTTCGCTTATGTACGATTCTTTGTCTCTGGTAGAAGAACATGAACGGAAATTCTGGCCAATAATTGGAATTCTTAATTCTGTGATTAAATGATAGACATAAGATCTTGCTTGTGATATTGTATGGCCCTGGAAGTGTCATCACTATCACATCATTGTCCAATTTGAGATTTCATTCCCCTATTATTTTATCCCTCCTCCCCCCCCCCCCCCCCCCGATATAAAAATTAAAAGTAAATCCCCAAATTGGACCAAGCTTGAGTTAGCCCTCAATTGTCAGGCACACCGCAAATTGTACTTGATCAGTACCACTTTTCTAGTAGCGATGGAACAAGTCTTCAAGACGTAAGGTGGAGACTACTACCCTGAGGTAAAGGTGTTGATATGTTTGATGTGTGTGACTAATTACTAGAGGTCAGTCATTAATGGTTGACCTGTCCCACCTATTAGTCCCACCCATACATCTTGACGTCATCGTCGAGGTGTTTAATGGGATGGACACTCTACAAGCTAACCATGCCGCTCAGCGTTAAGTCGCAGATGATTAATTAATAGCACCATGATGGCATGGACCTAGTTATTGCAGATTGAAGTTGGTCTGGTGGTCAGCTTTCAAAATATTTTCTCTCTGGGTGGTTATTGTTGGTTGGCTTTTGGAGCTATGTCAGTAGCTCCTGAGGAAAAATCTAAACCTCATGTATCTTGAGTTCTAATCTTCACTCAATGTATGCTGCTCATGTACAGTGTAATTGGAGATAAATTGGTGATAAAACTGCTTGTACAGCATGATTTCCATTCAATTAATGGAAGATCAAGTTGGTTTATGTTTGACCTGGGTGGCTCTGTATTGGTGGGCTATGGGTGCTATATCAGAAGCTCCTGAGGCAAAGTTCTCTAAGCCTCATTTATTTCTACTCGCTTGGTGCTATGCTAGGCAGCAAATCCCCTCCAGAGTGTGTTCATATCTTCAGTAGATAGAAAGTAGCAGGCACACTAACTTGTGCTGTGTTTAGAGCCTGGTAATCCTTGGGTACTTGCATTACATGTCAGTGTTTGAGTGTTTATCAAGGCTTCAATCTCAATGACCTACATGTAGTCCCATCCATAGGGTCTCATGTATCCTTTTTGCTATAAACCTATAAACGTACTCTTCTTCCAGAACATCCCAGCACTGATGGGTTTTATTCTTAAATTGGCCTGCTGCATCTTGGATTTATGGATTTGGAGTTAGCTACAAATAAAAGGCCAAATCCTCAATTGTCTTGGGCAGTGAGGGCAAGACAATGTATACCAAAATGTCTTAGGCCCCGTTGCCAAAAGAGATACTATTATAGTAACTCTTTCATCACTGGTAACTTTTGTGAAATACTGCATTTTGATCATCTGTTGAGTATCGTTACCATGGTAGTTACCATTAATGGCGAAGTTATCATAAACTCTTTATGTATCAGGGCCCTGGTTAGAGTGTCTGTTGCTTTCCCAAGCTTGGCCACATGCACTTTCTCTCTGGTGCCTTGATTTGGGTGCTCTTTGATGGTAGAATCATTTGTCATGTGAACATGCACTTTCTCATTGGTGCCTTGATTTGGGTGCTCTTTGATGGTAGAATCATTTGTCATATGAACATGCACTTTCTCATTGGTGCCTTGATTTGGGTGCTCTTTGATGGTAAAATCATTTGTCATGTAAACACAAATCCCAGTCAGGTATGAAGAATAGATCCCCAATATAGGTTAATCATAATTAGTATCTTGCAGGGCCTGAAGTATTATGTTACACGTAGCAAGAAAGTGATCCAATTGTTAATGTAACAACATGTATCATGATGAAATATAAGAGTACATTGTAATGCAGACAGTGCTAAAGGTTTCACAGCTGCGATAAGGTGTCAAACTTCACTTTCTTTTTTGACCATATTCTTGCTCGAGATACCTACTTGTAGACACAGAGATGGTGGATTTGTCATGAAGCCGTTGTGTAGTTTATAGTGAATTCTAAGCGTGGGCACCTTTAAAAGTGGTGCCTAGCTGGAATGCTCTCCAGAAAGGGAAGAATGTGCACATGGTTCATGTATTTGTATCGGGAAAACTACACCTGCACATTTCCTCCAGGACAATTACCCCCTCACCCTCATAATAAGGGTTAGGTTTAGGTGTAGTATTAGGGGGCAGATTTTTCATGGGGTTATGGTCCTTGCATTTTGTGTACATGTAAGTTCAAGAAGCTTCAAACTCTTTGGGTATGTTGCAAGCTTGGAGACTGATTGCAAGATCACCAGCTAAATTGATGAGTAACTGACTAGTCATCATTTGGTGCTTTTATTAATAGTCATACTCCCAGTGGAGATCAATCTTATATTATCACTTCACACTCACAGATAATGAAGAAGAATAAAAGATACCTTGCCCACCTGGTCTGCCTAGTTGTATCCATGGGGATGGGATGCTGTGATTGGATCGCATCTCAGCGGTATTATCATTATCTGGGTCACTTTTAGTCTCATCATCATAAATTCATCAGGCAAAATTCTTTACTACTATGTAATTGTGTTATTGAAACAGCATTATCATGAAACAGTATAATCAGCAAAATTTTGCTAATAATTTTCTGATAAATTTATTTGAGCAAATAAAGGAAGGTTTTGATCAGGTTATATAGGTTTGGAATAGAAGACTATGCACACCATGTTCAAATAGCATATACATGTAAGCAAGCTATTAATAGTGATCATCGTCATGTTCATGTTAAGAGGAGAGGGGATGAGGAGGTGGTGTGATGGGATAGAGAGGGAGCAATTCAATAAGAATGGAATTGAGAAAAGATGAGAGATAGAGATTTAATTTTGTTAAACCATTTATTTATTATTTTTGTAGATTAATGGTGGAATATCACTTTTATTTCCCCTTTTGTAAAAATAAACTGAAACACTTCAATTTTTGAGAAAAAGGGAGGTATGAGAAAGGGCGAGGGGGAAGAGAGAGAGAGAGATAGGGAAGAAGAGCAAGAGAATGAAAGAAAGAAGAGGTAGATATAGAATATGATAGATGAGAAAGCTACTGTATCGATTAGGCTTGGCTGCTAAAACCGACATATCGTCTTACATTAGATGGATGTAGGGCAGGATGGGAAGAAGCGTAACAAGAGGAGAGGGGAAGAGAGTTAGGGGAGGGGGAACGTGAGGAGAGGGAGAGAGGATAGGAGGAAAGGGATGATAATGGGTAAGAAGGGAGAGGGGGTATATAATGAAAAGAAGAAGAATGGAAAAGTGAGGTAGAGGAGGGGAAGGATAGAGTGGGGGATAAAGGATCATCAAGAGAGGGGAGAGGGGGATGATAGAGATGTTAGCATGAGAGGGGTGAGTGAAGAGGGAAGGAATAGTGGATGGGAGAACAGAAGATAGATGGAGTAGGAGTGTATAGAGAGTGGAGGTTGAAGTGGGATGATGGAGAGACTGATAGAGGAGGCTGAGGATAGGTGGAGAAGGGGTGGATGGAGAAGAGATAGAAAGCTTTACGATAGAGAGAGAAACCGGTATAGGAGGGGCAGATTAGGGTGGATAGAGAGCGGTGAATAAAGCGCCAGCATGGAGAGATACCAATGTAAGTGGGGGAGGATAGATGAAGAAGGATAAGTAGAGAGCAGAGGATGAAGCAGGAAGATGGAGAGAGACCAATATAGGAGGGGGCGACAGAAAGAAGAGCAGGGGGAGTGGTAGATGGATGCATGCATGGTGGATAAGGCATTCCAATGAAGCAGTGGTAATCAGAGGACCGGTAGCCTAGAGAATGGAATGCATCACTGGTGGTGGTGGTTGATAGCTCTCCATGTGCTCTTCAGGATGGGTAGACCGTAAGTCTCATTTATTCTATTCCTTGACAGTGGAAATATTGAAGTGAACTTGCTTTCTTATTCTTGTTGCTTTCATCTCACATTTCCATGATTCGTTTTTCTTATTTTATTTGGTCTAATTTTGCTAATACACAATTCAAATTTGTTTATAAATATGTGTTTCTGTTTCATACTTCTTTGATGTTGGTATTGACGATGCCAATGGTTATACAATGTATCACTGTCAGGAGAATGGCGTTCAGTTAGAGATGCCACTAGTTTCCCTCTAAACAAGTGATTGAAATTGACAAATGTAAGGCAAAACTCAGTTCGCTAAGTACTATGTTTAAGTTTGGAAAACAAATATGGGATATGGAGCATAAAGGTAACTGAGGAAAACTTCCCAAAAAGCGTGAGAAAATTTTCATTCAACACTAGAGAATCAGGGTTTTGATTTCTCAAATATTTCAAGGCAATCTACAAGATAAATCAATGATCTTTCAAACTATTCTCCCTAATGCAAATTACATGTCAGTCCTGACTCTATGTTGAGTTTTGTAAAACAAATGTGATAATTCAGAAAAAATGGTAAGGATATCTTCTTGAAAATGTATGAAAAATTTCCTTCAACACCAGGAATTAGAGTGATGTTGATTTCTCATCTAATCACGCTTCTTGGCCATTTTCCATTACACTAGATAAATCAACAATTTCCAAACCATGCTATACCTCCAGGCTTGCCTCTTTTTATGGTATCCTTAAAAATTATCAAGGTGTGATGATAGCGTGGTTTTATTATTGCTTATCTTGGAATCGGTCGCCATAATTTAGTTCTAATTGACACCAGTCTGGGAGGTTTGTTCCTCCTCCTGTTCAAAGTCCTTTGTCTTCTTATCACACTATAAAAACTCCTTGCAGGTATTTTGTAGAAAAGAAATGTTATTGAGGACATTGGTTATTTTTCTTGAGGTTTTCATATGTTTTCAATCTTGTTTCGCTTGCCTAGGTGTGTTTTAAAGACAGTTTCTTTGTTTGTGGGATTTAAAAGAAATGCATTGCTTCATTTATTAGAACTTTGTGATCAATGAATATGGGAGTATCCTTTCAAGATTTCTTCAAGTTTGGGAAGTTTGAAAAATGCACCCCAAAATCTTATTTACATCTAAGCAAAAAAATTTCTTTCCTCTGTCTTCTCTCCCTCAACCCCCCCCCCACCCACAGCCCTTTCCTCTCCCCACCCAGGTCCCCACCCTGCCCTGCACCCAGTTCATGTTAGAACCCACCCCTCCCCACTCCTATACCCAACACCATGCTATACTAACTAAAATCTTGAAAACCATCAATTACAACATTTGTGCCAATATAACATTTTGAAATCTAGTGTCACATTCTTTATACCCTCCAAACTTTGATTGAAAACCATTCAACATGACCTCTTCAAAAATGTTTACGTTACTGGAGAGAGCGGGGATGGAAAATATGACAGATGCATAAAAAGGTGGATAAAATGCTGATTTATTGTTGGTTCGGTCATGTTTTGAACAGTCGCGTGGATGGAGGGAAGACATTTTTGTGGTTGGAGTAAATATGTCATATTTTGACATCACGATGCAATGGAGGGTGAAGGCTATGACAATTGGAGAATATGGTTGAAATCAGTGGCGGATTCAGGCGGGATTGCCACCCCCCCCCCCCCCCCCCCGTATAATAATTTGAAAATCACTCATTGACCTTACATGTTAAAATAAAAAAAATTTGACGGCGCCCTCCCTCCCTATCTTGAAATCCTGGATCCACCACTGGAAATTAATTATGAAAGAAAAATTCCAGTCAACCTGCAAACTTGCATAAGTCACAGGTCTTTTTAAGTCATCTTCTCTTTATATTCTATTCCCTCCATCAGTTAAATTTTATATTAAAGTCTAAGCTATTTTTCATTTTCCACAGATTAGAATTTAGCTCGTCTGGCTATATAATTTATGGGGAAGGGAGATGAAAAGAATTCAATTTGCGGAATAAATGAAACTGTAAATAGAGAAGCAGAGTCTGTTGCCTTCTGGGCAAAATGACATTTATTTTTAATCTGAAGTTTTTATCAAATCTATGTAGAATACATCCTCTTCAAGAGACAAGAACTACAGAACACTTATCACATGTAGACAACGCAAGACCAGTGCATTTAAATTTGTGAAAATGGCCGACAACGCGCACACAGAGCGTATACACATGTACATAGACAACACAAAGTAAAATACGCTGCAAATGCACAGCGCTGGCATAGCGCGCTCAACGAATGAGTACCGCACACCCAGGGCATACTGTGCATTGGTCATGCATCGTACATGTGACTGACCATTACATACAGGTCTGAAGAGCTAAATAAAGAACTACAGAACACAAATATGAAATTCATACTTATGAATGATATTATATTGTAATGTTATCATAGCCAGAAAAACTTCAATTTTGCCAATGGTAAGCCCCTCCCTAATAAAATCCTTGATTTTATCATGCCCTGTCATTTTTTTTTTTTTTTTTTTTTTTTAGATCATTTTCATTTCTACCCCAAGCTGACTGTTAGTCTGGCAGTCAGGGGAGAGGACCAACTTGGACGGACATTCTCTCCAAAAAGTGGAGCTATCAGTTATGAAGGATCATCTCTGAAAGCTCACGTCTGACATCAAGGGGCAAAGTTTTTGACTTTTAATTCATCAAGATTGAATCCTCATGTCTCGCTTGACATTCCATATCAACATGATTCTAGAGCTCAAATTCCTCTCCAAAAAATGTGATTGTCAAAATAAAAATAGGAAAAGTGAAATGCTTTCACCGCTGCCTCGCGTTTGATTTTCATTGTGTTTACTGAAATTCATTTTGGCTTCTGTTCCATTTATTGGTAATAAATGTTAATTAACGATCGCTATTCATTCTTGAGACTGAATATGTAATAATTTTTTTCTTATTATTATTATGATTTTAAGCGAGACTCTGAGGTAGTAGTTTTTTCCGTGCAGGGGTAAAGAATATAAACAGCAGGTCACATAAATAACCTAGCCCATCCCGCTATCATTGCCTGTGTTTCTATACTCCACTCTATATTCTTGTACCCCCTCATTCTTCCCTGCACCCATCTAACTGCCCCCCCCCCTATTTCTCTCTCTCTCTCTCTCTCTCTCTCTCTCTCTCTCTCTCTCTCTCTAAATTCCTATGGTAGCTTATGAACTCTTGAGAAATATTAATAGCCAAGCCTGTCTCCAACCAAATCTGAACATAAGGGTTATAAAGCATGTTGCCTTGAAAAAGTTGCTCTTGAACAATGGCGCAATCAAAGTTTTTACATCACCATTGGTTATTCAGAACAACAAGATACTAGAAAAAATGCAATTTGTTCATAATTGAATATATTATATAGTGCAATTCAAGAGATGAATGTTCACTCATTTTAGTGAACTCTGCTACCCTCTGGACTCTAGTCAGTGAGGAGGGGATTTGTACAGTTCTCACATTCTTTTATTAAGCTGGAAGAAGAAGACAGAGGCTTTAACATGTTCCGGTGATGAGAGATAGTGGATAATTATAATATGAAGATTCACACATTTTTCTGTGAACTCTGCTACCCTATGACCTGCAGAAAGAGAACAGGGTTTATATTTACACAGTATTCTGGAGTTTCACATTTTATCACGATTGAAGATGTTCGTGCGATGAGAGATAAGTGATATGGTCTAGCCCCCTCTAGAGACCAAATATGATACAGGGATGAGGGAGGAGTATCTTGTCCAGACACACTTTGGTCACACGTTCACTCCTGACTGGCACGTGGCGACTGTGCAGTAGAGAAGAGGTGGGGGAGGCGTGGTAGAAGGGGGTAAGGAGAGTGGTGTAAAGAGTTACAAAAACTAGAAGTAGGGTGGGGTGAGGGGTAGGACATGAGATCCAGACACAATTTTTAATCACACATTGTCTCATGACTGGCACGTGGCAATTGTGCGGGTAAAGAAGAGGAGTAAAGAAGAGGTGGGGGTGGTAGAAGCGGGTAAGTAAAATTGGTAGTAGGATGGGGTGAAGGGTTAATAGAAGTAAAAGTAGGGTGGGGTCAGGGTTAGGACGTGAGGTGCAGATGCAGAGACTCATCAGTCACACCGTCTCTCCTGACTGGCATATGGCAACTGTGCCTACAGAATAGTTGGGGGAGGGGGTGGGTAAGGAGAGTGGTAGAAGGGGTATGAAGAGTGGTAGGAGGGTGGGTAAATGGGTAATAAATGTGGTATTAGGGTGGGGTGGAGAACGTCTGGTGGGAGATCGTGAGATACAGACACATTTCAGTCACATCTTTCCTCTCCTGATTGGATGTGGCAACCGTGCCATAGAGAACGGGTTGTAGAAAGGGGGGTAAGGAGAGTTGTATGGGGTGGGCTGAGTTGTAATAAAAGTAGTAATAGGGTGGGGTGATGGGGTGGGATGTGAGATTCAGACGCACTTCATACACACGTCCTTTCTTAACTGGCACATGGGTAACTGTGCTGTAAAGGAGAAATGGAGGCGGTAGATGGGGGTGGGGGAAGTTAAAGAGAGTGGTAGTAAGATAGGGCAAAGGGATGAGAGGTAGGATGGAGGAAGGGTAGTGGTAGAAGGGGTAAGGATGGGGCAGAGGGGTAAGAGATGGGATGGAGGGTCTGAAGACCCCATTTCCTCAGTTGTTTGATGCAGAAGTGATTCTGAGGATTTCATAATGGGGAGAGGTATTGAGATAGCTCTGTGTGTATAGATAGGAAAAGGCCTTTTGTGAGTGCAGTTAGAGCTACGATGGACCCAAACACACAAAAACACAAACAGAAAAATAAGATCAACAAATCTTTTTTCCCTTTGCCTTTACTTACAAGTACTTCATAAATTTGTCTTTGTCTTGTAAATAGACATGGGAGAGAGAGTTTATTAGAGAATGCATAATGTATGTAATAAAAGTCATTTTAAAACAGCAATTTCATAACTCAACATTTCTCTTGGATCAAATAACAAATGTGCTGCATGTGTAGCTTTAATGTGACATGGCGAAGATGATGGTAAATGCTCCAGACATCTCACATTAAGTGAAATCAGGGAGCATTTGATGTGATGGAACCGTCCGTGTTCCAGCAAATGTTACGTGAGGTTCTTACCCTCCCACACACACGCATTCCTGGTTGAAAGTCTGAAGACAAGGAATCACTCTATGGGTGCGTTCATGGTCGATTAAAAAAAAGCACCTGAATTCATGATGCAAAACGCAAAACACAGACATACATACAGAGAAAAAAAGGTGTGTTGATGGTCTCCCAATTCTGGTTGTAAGTGTACTCGTCTTTCAGATCTCCACTCGGAGGAAAAATTAAACACCGAAAATGTGCGTTTTATAGGTGGTCATTCATGAGCATCGCTAAACTGTGTGTGTGGTCGCAGCCATATTGTTCACGAAGCTTAGAGCATGACTTAATTTGCATACGGTTACATGCCAGCCAATCGCGATCGCGCTGTGAGAGCGATTCGCGATACACACCATTGTGTGTGCTACTGTTTGTGTGTATAAAGCATACGTGCATGAGTGAATACCTGGGCCGAATACATTGTAGTGTTCGGATCTAGTATTACCTTCTCGCTTGCACGCGAATCATTGCCGATAAGAAATTGGCTCATGACTTCGGCAATCGTTCGGGTGTTCTAGCTTTCGGTTTTTGGACCACTGCGTAAGAGTCGCACATCGTTGGTATGAATGGGCAGCTTGCATAGTTTGTTACCGCGTACGTATTTTGAACTCCTTCTACACTATGGGGAACGTACATCTTTAAGACCATTGTTCACCTTCAGCATTGAAAATACTGTAAGCTGTGCTGAGAGTTGGGAAGTTAAAGACAATCCATGTATAACCACCACTAAATTTCAACCATGGAAGGTGCACAGCTGATCGCGATTGTCTTCTATGTTTTTAAAAGTTTGTGTTTTGTTTCATGATTCATATTGCTGTTTAAATTTTGTTTTTGACCTTGAATGCACCCAATGATAGAAAGTGAAAGCACTGGATATTATACATTATCAAGATGTCTGTGAATGATACCAATACCATCCAAGGGAGGTTGGAACGCATCTCTGAGGGGGACTTTAGAGAAATGAAAGCAAAATAAGAAAGCAGAAGTTTTGCATGTAAAAAATGCAGATATATGGACCCATTTGATATTGTTCTTTGTTGATCTTGTGAGTAAGAAAAGAGGCAACTTTGTAAACTTCAAAGAAATATTAAATCCATAGTTTGTTCACCTTAAAGCTCTACCAGTTTCCTGGCAGATGAATTAAACGTGATGATCGTATCAAAAGTTTTTTTGTGATTGGAAAAGGTGCATACAACTTGAGTTTCACCTGATTTTAAATTCAAACCTCTTTTGAAATAAATGAAGACTCCAATTTCATACTAGAGATGACTTCCCTTATCACCATGGCGACATCATCTTCCCCCATCTCCGAAGTAAAATAGAGAGGAAACTGCCCCATTCTGAGGTTCAGTGCATGCAGGAATGCCTGCCGTCCGGATTCTCTCCAAATACCTGTCATTTTTGGGGATGTCAGCAGTAATACGACTGCTATGTTTCCTATGTTCCCCCGAACTATGGCATCCGCTTTACCCCAATCCAGCCTTATTGGTGTATGTCTGCTCATGTCATATCATAGCATGTACTGGAATGGAATTGGAGATTGTACATGTATTTATAATTATTGCCTTCTACTATGGAGAATGTATTGTCATAGTAAAATATCAGATGTACTTATAGTCTTACTTGGTGTATGTATAAAAGAGAATCAATTGTATAATGGACAAATTGAAAATTGTTGCATGAGTTCAATGGAATTGCTTGAGTTTAATTGAATTGCTTGTCTTGGCCATTACAATTTTTGATTGCATCTGAAGTAAAATTATGCCCTACATTTGAACCGATATCCAACCCAGTCTCTCAACATGTTCCTCCTTATCATACCAAATAGAAATTTAGCTGACCAACTGTCGCGTAGCTAGAGCTCAAAGTGTGCATCGTTTCAGACTGTCAAGTCCTGTGTCTATGTTTACAAATGAGTGGGTGGACGTCACATTAAACATGACATTTCTGAACCCGGCCAATGTAGTCCTATTCATAGCTGCCCATGTGTGCTTCAGGGAAGAATTTTTCGTAGCCTGTCTTTTTGTTGATCAAGCTTGTCTATGATCACATCACAAGTCACGTTAAAGATTATCTTCAATTCTTGGCTCCGTAAAACAAAGGTTTGCAATCGTTTGCAAATTTGAACGAGATGATAGATATTTCAAAATCAATATGAACCTGTTTCTCTCTCTTGATTTCTAATCTCAAGATTGGCTTTAACCTGTGCAGCAGTTTAAAAAGTTGAGAAATAATCTCTAAATAAATACTTATCATAATAAGTATTGCAACTCTCCATGGTTTGTTGATTGAACAGAATTTCATCACTGGCCCACTAGATCTCCTCCACGTAATTGTAAATCTACCAATAGGATTATAAATTTTTATATCCCAGTTACGATTTATAAATTTTTATATCCCAGTTACGATTTATAAATTTTTATATCCCAGTTACGATTTTCAGTTTTAAAACCAAAACCACAAGAAAGTTCTATGGATCGATGCATCAAAACACCCATCTGTTTTTCATGTTCACTCCATGTCTAGAATATCTACTTGACATTACGTTCATCATCACACATCGAGATTATGAAATCCAAAGAATTCAACAAGTACATCTGTACCCTGATGCTATTGCTTTTCTCATTTGCTCCTTCCATGATGGATGATGTCCAGGGGAACATCTTAGGGTGTGTTCAATGTCCATTCCAAATTTAAATGCTAACATGAATCGTGATACAAAACGCAATTACAAAACACAGAACACAAACGCGATCAGCGGAAGACTGTTCAGTGTCGAAACTTTAAAGCTGATTATACGTCCATCTTCTTTAAATTCTCCGCTCTCAAAAACAAACATCTGTGCCTTTTTTCACTTGCCCCGGAAGCTTCCACTGCGGGAGCACATTTAAAGACGTTTGAATACTCCATTGTGTTCAGTGTCGCATTTCGTTGCATTCGCGATGCTGAAGGTTGTAAAATTGAAGCTGATCGTGATTCAAATCACATCTTTTTTGGCGTTTAAATTTTCCCCCGAATGGAGATCTGAAACATGTTTACTTTTATGACCGGGAATGGCGACAATGAACACCATTTTTGTTTCTCTTTACATCAGCGTTTTGTAATTGCGTTTTGTATCATGATTCATGTTGGCATTTGAAATTTGAAATCGACATTGAATATACCCCTAGGATCACATCTGTAATTCATGCTCTCCATCTATTAGCCCTACTTGATGCCCTAGTCACAACTGATCATGGGTGATACAACATCTTTCTGATGACATTTGTTTCAGGACTGTGTTTCACAAAGTTGTTTTCTGCAAAATCAGATGCAGACCAGTGCCATGTGAAAAGTTACAATCAATTGCAAATTGATAGTAACCAATCAGTATCCTTGTTGCATTGACTGCTTGCTTGAAAGTCTCACTATGAACCAATCACAATGGTTGTTTCAAGAGTGTACTGGTTGTAACCATGTCATAATTGATGCTCACCATTGACTAGTCCTACTTAACCTAAAAGTCTTATCCCACAGTTACATTGCCAGATTGACACCCAACTGAACAAGAAGTTGGCCATACGTGGTCATGCCATTATTTGTTTTGGTTGGTGTCTGTTGTGTCCTGTGTGACTGGGTTATTGATAATGAGGTCACATCTTATGAAGATGTATGTATGCCACAGTGCATGTACCTTCTGGCTTCATTAAGTATTCATGTCACCCACTGTGAGCAAAAAGGGTCTAAACCACTCTTCGACAAATCGTTACCGTTCTTCTTGCTCTTCAGAAGATATTAACCCTTTCGTCACCAGGCACTTCTTCAAAAAACAATGGATTCTCTCACTTCATGTTGAACTTTCAAAATGATAACTCAAGCAATACCCCTAGTGTTTGCATCCTCACGAAAACTACTGTTTCCAGCTTTCCACCCGTATAACTCAACAAGAGAAACTACATTAACAAAATCAGTTTCCCTTGTCACCAGTGTTCTATGGTGCCAAAAGGTGATCATGGTAATGAGAGGGTTAAAAGCTCAAAAAAGTAGTTAGAGTTTATCCGGTGTTGTCTGCCGTGAGTATGAAGGTCTCAAATTCATGTTCTTGGTTGAATGCCAAAAGGGACATTACATGCAAGAGTTAGAGCCATTCTTGCTGTCATAAGTAAATGTGACTATTGAAGGGTGATCAATTATAACACATGCAATGGAAGAATTATTGGGGACATTCACAATGTGGACAACTAATAATCTTTGGTAATGTCATTGCAAGACCCAAGTTTAGATGGCATAAAAATTCATGTGTTAGTTTTTACATTACATAATCATTGTAGGCATACTGCATTTGTATGACAGTCAGTCTGCTCCTATTTGTTTCTAGGCATTTACTTTTATAAATGGCAAGTATTACTGTGTTGTGATTGTGGCTGGAAATTTAATTCAATTGATGTAAAACAGCTGTTTGTTTATTAGAACATGGTTGTTAATGTTGTACAGTTGCTTCTGAAGTATGTTAGGACCCTACATGTGAATTGGGTCATACTGATTTCATTACATTGGCCCAGTTAGTTTTGACCTGAGTATATTTCAAATGTGTCAAGTTTGAACATGGTACTCTTGCACTTTGCTAGCTAGATGTACCACTACATACTCTCTGTACGGCTATGGTACGATGAGGTTTTTCTATGTTGCTCTGATCTTTTGATGGGATGACAATAGAATTTCAAACCAAAGCTATGGTATTTCCATTACATGTATTTCTGCATGTGCATCGTTTGCTATCAATTACAGTAGTAGGTCAAATACTCAACTGCTTGGAAATGAAACTTTTGGGTCTATCACAGTATCATGCTTTATTTTATCATCCTGAAATCATCCTGATCCACTAAATGAGGGATTGTGCCCATTTGACACAAGTCTTTTTTCTTCCCTCAGAACTAAGAGACCTGCGATGTCCAAGTTTAACAGAACTTTATAACACTGTGGAATGGGTGACTGATGTTCAGGCAGGCAACTTTATTTATTAAAGACAGAAAAAGCACATTTCCTGTCTTTATTGTTTCATTTCATTTTTGTCTCAGGTCTCACCCTCAACAATATAAGGCTGCAATGAGATGGAAAAGTAATTCTTTGATTCTATCTATCCCTATTCCACAATTTAGTTGCTGTATAATTCACTTTAAATACGTAGATACCAACAGCTCGCAATCTGTGTGGCCAACACCTCATGCACTTGCAACGAACCTGGACAAAAAATGTGAATCAAATATCCTCTGGTCTCATAACTTGCATCACATCGGATTTCCATTCCTAACCAAACCTTTGGAAAAGATCTGAACCCAATATCTGAGGTTTCATATTTTGCATCGGGAAGGGGATTTATGTCCATGGTATAAAAGACGATGAGGGGGGAAATGATCCCTGCGGAGCATTCCATAGGAGGCAGTAGGTTACGCACCGCATTAGTCGCAATCATCGTAGCAATTATTGGACATTCGGTTGGACAAGATATCATTAGCAGGAGTAGGTTTCTGCCATCTTCACTGGTAGTTAACTTTTCAGCTGGGATTATTGCATGCTGTGCAATACCTGAACTTGTATCTGTAAATGATGGAAGCATGGATTGTGTAATAATCATTCATTTGAGTCTGTGTAGTCTCTTTGAGATAACAAATTGAAGGAGATATTTTGTCCAAACACCACCTGCCCCTTACCCCACCCCCTTCATAAGGTAAACATCCTGCTGTTTAGGAACACATTTTGTTGATGTCAACAAACTTTTGTTGACGTTGTTGTCATCAAAATGTGATGCATTTTACACATTGTTTACCAGGAAACTATAGATTTATGTGGAACCAGGCCAAAATTTACCTTTGGTTTGTTTGTGTGCTCTGGACAAAGATCATGGTTAGAAAAAAAATATTGTTTCCTACTTTTACTTTGTACCATTTTTTTTTTTTTAGGAATTCAGAAGGTTTTGTGTATCAAAACCTTTCTGAAATTCAAAAGGGTCTTCACCCTTCAAGATGATACTAATTACCTTTAAACTTGCATAGGCTTACATGTATAAATAGTAAAGAGGTGATGAGTTGTGTATATGATGAGGATAGAATCTCTATTTACATGGTCACTGTGTGGTCCCAGCATACATCACTCTCTTCAATGGTCAGCTTTAAAATTCACCTTAGTCTTCATCCAGCCTCCTGATATTATTACAATTTCTTTTAAAGAGAGATTTAACCATCTATTATTTATAATGCATATCAGGACAACTTCTCCTGGACAATTACCCCCAGGACAACTACCCTTTTCACAATTACCCGTAGGACAACTTCCCCTCGTATTAAGATTAAAGTTAGATTTTTAATGGGGATAGCTGTCTGGGGCCCAGTGTCTGGGGTTGGTTTTCCAAAAAACTTTTTAATGATGTTTTAATTGAAGTATAATTATATAGTTTTTGATTAGAAGGCCTACATGATTAAGGATAAATAACTTGTTTGAAGGCTCTGTCATATTGCAATTTCTTTAACCAGTAATTATTTGGTCACAAGGCTAAAGCTCTTACCAGGGAAAAGCTCTAAATTAAATGATAAGTGTCTTTAAAATTCAAACAACAACAAAAGCATAATGTTGTCTGATTGCCGGGCAGTAGGGCTTTTACTCTGTATTCATTTGTGAGTTCCGCCTTTCTAGTACTGAGCAGAAGATGCACTTGTATGTTACGAAAGGCCTCAAGTGCATCCATATCAGTATCATCAGGCCTCATAATAGCAATTGAACATCATATTACAACTTGTATCGTTAACGTGCTTGTAATAACTGATGATGTCAAACTGACTGATTACAGCACTTGGTGTGATTTAACACGTAACCTTCAAGCCTTAATACAGACTAGCAAGAATGATCCTGGACTTGGCTGCAGGATTGAGCACCATAAGTTGTCTTGGGGTGCATTCATGGTTGATTTTTAATTCTAAACAGGAACATGAATCATGATACAAAAAACAATTAAAAAACACAGATATAAATAGAAACAAAGGTTGTGGTCACAGTTCCAATGTCCGGTCGTTAATGTAAACATCTTTCAATTCTCCATTCTATAAATAATTTAAACATAAAGATGTGCTCTGAAAGACGATTGGCATCAATTCAAAGACAATCCACATTTAATCAGTGTTTAATTTTAGATCATGAACGGTACACAGCTGATCGTGATGGTGTTTTATAATTGCGTTTTGTATCATCATTGATATTCCTGTTTAAATTTTGTTTTTGACCATGAACACAACCTTGTGTCCTCATTGCTACTGATATGTCATCATTCAGCAAAGCAGGTCACTTTTACCACTAGCGGGTTAATCCATCATAATTATTGTGTACTTGACTAGAAAGAACCCCCCCCCCCCCCCCAGTCTCCCTCTGCCTGATCCTGGGTTCGCTTAACTGCCTGGACCCACTCTCTACAATACATTGTGGATGAGGCACACAAAAAAAAGCCTTGATGTTTATATTCATTCTGATACATGTTTATCTAACAGGGCCCTTTAGTTCAAAAATCCAGATTCAGAGGCCCATTGTGGTCAGTGTTCTTTAAATAAAAATAGTGCCCTTGCTGTGCAAGTTTCATAATCAAAATCATCATGTCTTTAAAGTTAGTAAACTAATTGTTGGAAATTTATATGTGCCCCTTTAAAATTTATGTTCTTCTTTTCATTGCCCCCCCCCCAAACAAAAAACAAAACAAAACAACAAAAAAAAGAATAAATAAGATGTTAAAGAAATGAATGAATAGAATGAAATTTAGTTAGATATTTAAAAAAAAATACATAATCATAATTTTTGTTTTCTATTCACAAACTTTCCAGAGACTCATGAATATTTGCCATGCAGTCTTGTTTTTAATTTTTTTTCCTTTGACCCCCCCCCCACTTCTCCACACCTCTGCAAAACCCCACCCCTAATCCATTACCCCCTTCATCATCTTGATGTGGAAGTTTGTTACCATGCCAGCTTGCATTCTCCTTGTCATGCCACATCATGATCTTTCTTCACTTATTTTGAAACTTTCTAGCTGTGGGGGACTTGTTGACAAATTACTTCCTATTTCTTATCCCAAGCTTTCTTATGTCCACTTTCTTCCTTCAAAGCCTGTGTACTCTTGCTATACTCCTTTTCTTGTTATGTTACAGGGGTTGTATACAATTGTTGGTAGTTACATCAGCATATTTTGATCCAATTGTCAGCATTTTTTTCTTTGGAAAATATACCCCCTGCACATTATTATTTACTTCAAAATTTGTAGGCAATTTTCCTGTAAACAAATATTGAAAGAAGATTGGTTATATGAAATGGCATTTATTATAAGGGTTTTGAAATAGAAGCAACCCCCCCCCCTCAAAAAATAATAATAATAATAAGACAAATACAAAAACAAAACAAAACAATCAAACAAATAAACAGACAAACAAAGCAAAAAGCTCAACAACAACAACAGAAACAAGTATTAAAAAAAAGCAAGAAATATCATGAAATGAAATAAACCAAAAAACGAAACAACAATGCTGTTGATCTCCTCACAGCATAGGGTATAATTATAAATGCTCCCATTTGTAATTACAGTTTTCAGTGAGCTTATTCCAGCTTCAATTCTGTGATTTAATGAGCTAAGATTGAAGACAGATTGCTCCATAATTGGGTGATTTGTGCTTATGATAAGAACAATTGAAAACTTTCCTCTTTCTGTCCATAGTTCTACGGTCGTTGAGAATGTGAGATGGACTTCATGGTTTGTATAACTTTTAAACATGGCAGGTTTGTTTGAGTTTCACTTTGTTGTTTTTATAAGGGATTTAATTTATAGGGAAGTAAATTAAATGTTTGATATGATTAAATGCTTCCTCTTTTCTAAAATTGATTTGCCAAGACTAAAGCCATCTGCTCTAATTATGGTGTCTGTAACTTTTGAACAGCAACAAAAAAGGGATACATGTTGATCTGTGTTGGCTGAAACTGATATATTTAGCGAATGTGTTAGAAATGTATTCTATAAGAGATTGTTTGTTTTTTATAGATTTAACTTAATTTCACTATTTTCTATGGAATCTAAGTCTTTAACTTTCTTTCATCATGGAATTTTAGTGCATTCCATCTCTTTTGAACATTCTTGGTATCATCATCATCCTTTCATGTAGGTATTTATTTTGAAATAATATCTAAATCAAGTTCCAAGATGTGTTTATACCGGTCCGTAAGAAGACTACTGGTATTCCCTAGTGCACGTATAGATTGAACTACCCCTCAACTCCAAACTAGCAGTATGTCATCGTGAAATCATGCCCCGTTTCTGATTCAAATTGGAGCAGCGTGTTCCATAATGAGATGAAAATAAATGGTGTGAGTATGCTCGAGTAAAAGCCATTGAAGCATTTGATCCCGGTTTTCATCAAGATCCTTTACCGGTCATGTAATATTGGTTTTCCTTTCTGTTGACACAATTTCATTAAAGAAGCAAGAAGTCTGTCAGCTCCTACCAAAGTATGGGCTTGGTTTGGTCTTGGTTTTCAGGCACTTCAATTTGATGTGGGTGATGGCTTTGGATATTATGAAGCAGTAGTCATGTTAGTACTTTAGTATATATCTGGTGATACAGAAGGCTCAATTACTTTAGATTTTCAAACTTGTGCAAAATTTGCAAGGTTGTATAAAGTTGTCAAAAGTTGCAGAAAGTTACACAAAGTTGTCGCCTAACTGATCATTAGTTTGCACGACAGTTTGTATCTTGTCGCAACCTTGAATAACTTTGTGCAATTTGACACAATTGTTCACAACAATGTATAACTTTGAGCACAGTGACACAGAAATAATAGAGCAGAGGGAGAGAAAGATAGAGAAGGAGAGAAAGAGAAAGATTAGAAGTGGAAGGATGTATGAAAGGCAGGTAACCATTTGGGAGATTGAAAAGGAGAGCACGATCAAAGTTATTTTTAAATTTCATGAAACATTAAGCAATTAAGGAATCTAAAAAAAAGGTGCAACTAAAATCATCTAATAATCTATTTGGGAGGTCTGTGTTAGACTGAGTAATAACCACATTGATTTGTTTGTACATGATAAACTGCTCACAGTTAGATTCACACCTTTTATCACAAGCTGTATTACTCTCCTTATGCTTGCTTTATGGCTAAACCAATACCAATAGGATAAGACCACAGGTGAAAGGAAAACTTCAAAGAAAATTTTATAGACAGGCCAAATAATCTTTTACCCTTTTCAGACTGTTATTTCTTAACCCCGTACTATCCTTAACCCCATACTATGCTTAACCCCGTACTATCTTTTTTTGCTTTCAGACTGTGTTTCTTAACCCCATACTATTTGCTTAGTCGGGGTTAAGAAATTCAATGCTTTTCACACTGGGTTCCTTAACCCCATACTATTTGCTGGATCATGAATATCAATGATTTCACTCTCTTTCTTTCATGTTCTTCATTGTTTTTATCTCTTTCCTTATGTTATTTATGTTTTCTATCTTTCCTTTTGTTATTCATTGTTTTTCTCTTTTTCCTTATGTTATTCGTTGTTTTTTCTCTTTTTCCTTATGTTAATTGTTATTCCTTTTTTCTCTCTTTTTCCTTATGTTATTCATTATTTTATCTCTATTTCCTTATGTTATTCATTGTTTTTCTATCTTTCTTTATCTCTCTTTCATTATGTTATTCATTGTTTTCTCTTTTTCCTTATGTTATTCATTGTTTTTCTCTTTTTCCTTATGTTATTCATTGTTTTAATTCATTGCTTTCCTCTTTTCCCTTATGTTATTCTTTGTTTTTCTTTCTTTCCTTATGTTATTCATTGCTTTTATCTTTTTCGTATGTTATTCATTGTTTTTCTCTTTTTCTTTATGTTATTCATTGTTTTTCTCTTTTTCCTTATGTTATTCATTCTTTTTCCCTTTTTCCTTATTAAGTTATTGTTTTTTCTTTTTCTTTTTTCTTTATGTTATTCATTGTTTTTCCATTTTTCCTTATGTTATTCATTGTTTTTCTCTTTTTCCTTATGTTATTCATTGTTTTTCTCTATATTTGTGTTATCAAGTTTACGAATAATTATGCATATTCATGACCACATTTTCATTGATTGGCTAATGCTTAGCCCCGCTTTTCCTTAGCACGGTTTGGTTTCAGACTGCAACTCTTACCACCGCAATTGCCCGGCTAACTCCGCAATTACCCGGCTAACCCTGCTTTTTAGCAGGGCCAGATAGTACCGTACTATTTACCGTGCTAGCCTACTTTGGTAAAACGCAGTCTGAAACCGAAGCGTGCTAAGCTTAACCCCAGGAAATAGGTGGTACTAAGGTCCCCCCTTAGCCCTACCTATTTCCTGGGGTTAAGGATTGTAACTGCAGTCTGAAAAGCATATTTGACAAAGTGTGAGATAAATTGATATTCCCTTTTGATCGTTCAATGTAGAATCTTGAGGCAGAACAAAATGACAAGGTTGTGGATCTTGTCATCCTTTGAAATCTTCGTGATTTACTTGTCTGTGGATGTTTGTGCTCCATAAAGAACAATCATGAACTATATAGATCCAGAAATAAATTCTTTCAGGCTTCTTTTCTTCCTTTTTTTTAATAATCTTTTCAAGCCACTTTATTAAACTCAAAGGAGAAGAATGAGAGTGTGTGGTTCAAATTCATCACAAGATGTCATTTTACCGAGGACATGTTTCTCCTTAGTTTTATATTTGTTATATTAAATTGCTCTTGACACAAATTCAAGAAAAATGAGGCTCTCCTCAGAAGCACCCATGCATTACCCTATGACCCCTACCCCTCCTAAAGAACTTTCAGTTAACCCTTTTACTCCCAGATCCCACAACTCCCATGCATAATAAATAGGCTTTATATTGCTTGGTGCTGAGTGGGTTAAACACCCAGCAGGCTCTACATGTGAGTAATTGGACGAGGTGTGTAAATTGATGGGTGCATTTCAAATCATAGCCTGGGGGAACAAGCTTTGGAGGGCTTTCCATATTTCTGAGAATTTTAATGATTTTTAGTTCAACCCAGGGGAGGGGTAAATTGGCCTGGAAGGTGCATAAAAATTCAGTGAAAAATGAGCTGGTGGGTAAGAAATAGAAAGGTCCACAATGTCAAGTTAGAAATCTTTTCTTGTCTTTATTTTATTTTTTTTTGGGGGGGGCAAAATTTGGTCTCTCCTTTGCAGTTTAGTGATAACATGGCAAGAGCTCTTTATTCATGGACATTTCACATCGTTGATGTGTTTGAGTATTTCACATTTGAGGGTTAAATACATGTGGTGTTGTCATCAGTACTTTTGATACCATGATTATATAGAGAATTTCAGATTGCTATTAATTAAAATTTGAAAAGTTAATTTGAGATGAGCAGGTATTTGTGCTACCTTTATACTCACTGAAATCATGTTGGTATGGGAAGGTGATGGTTCAGTGTATGTTGGTATCTATATCAGATAAGATAGGTCTATACAGTCTCGGGTTACACCCCAATTAACTCTGAGAAACCTATCGCCGGGTCTGCCTAATTTGCATAAAGAAAACAAGTTTTGCACGGAAAAACCGCTACAAAGGTGTCTAGGGCGAACTGCGATATCTCGCCTTTAAAACCACCAAATGAAACAAATCCAACGTCTATTTAACAATAAAGAGTCATTTTAACCTCTCATGATGTTCATTATGGTTGAAATCAGTTATAAATTGTGAAAAATAGGCCTTTTCGGGAGCACCCCGAAAAAAACCCAGAAATCGCTAAAAAAGTTGATTATTTTTCACCTTTCTTGAAATTGCCCAAGAACAAAACTTTGATATGATACAAAGCATATCATATCGAAATACTGTACGAAATATCTTTTCATAATATGTTGTCCCACGGTTATGTCGGGAAAAATCCGTATCAAAGTCGTATCAAAGTCATTAAAAAAAAACCCTCCGTCAAGTTACATTGTGGTCCCACACACTGTGGTTCGTGATGTAGGCATATTTTGACCGCTGTATAGCCCCACGAAAAAATATTCCGCTCTTCTCCCAGCCATCAATGGCAAGAAAACGCTGAAATCGAACAAAGAAAATGACAAATGTCAAATATAGAACTAATTCATGGCAAAATAATTGAGGATTATAACAAAATATAGTGGTTTACTGTCCTTAAAACTTGCAGTAGGGTCATCGCAGCAGGTTTTGCATGGGTATTGGCGAGTGTTTTTCCAAACCCGGAAGTGAGGTGCGGAAATGCGCATGCGCAAATGAGCGGTTTGTCGTTGATAGATGCAATTTCCAGGGTTTTTTCAGCGAAATACTCAAGATATGAAGGAAGATTTAGACAAAACTACTGATTGCCCAAACACCAAAATGCGCAGGAAGTGAGACTGGTGTATACTTTACATGATCATGTCTTTTGTTTTCGTTTTCATTTCGTCCCAGACTTGTGTCGGGAAAAAATGAAACCTCTCTCGGAAAACAGAAATATACCCGTATTTCCAAAAATGCACAACCATTTTCAATGATATTTGATATGGTGCTTAATATTATCATTCTTTATGTTCTCTGAAAGTATCATGAACGTTGGTGATCAAGAAAGAGAGATATAAGCAGGTGAATTTTGGACGATTTTTGCTTTACGCTCAGCGCACGGCTTCCGTAGCCGTTACGAATTCAAAAGCTTTTACGACTTTACGAGCATATAATTGGGGTCGGCCGCCGGGACTGTATACACCAGTAGATAAAATATAATATCGCCCTCCTTGGTGTTAAGTACATTATCATCTAATGAGAACTAGAAGGGTGTTAACTGTTTGATTTCACACAGGACCAACTCCCTTTTGGCCCTCAAATGCAGATATCTCATTTTCACACTTGGGCTTTGGTTTCAGAGCTTTAATCACAAAGGTCAATTTCACCACCAGCATGTGGTCATTAATTGATAATTAGAGAGCTGAGATAAAGATATATAGACTAGGGAAATACGCAAAAAAGGTGAGAAAGACTGATACCCTTTTCAGACTGTTATTTCTTAACCCCGTACTATCCTTAACCCCATACTATCCTTAACCCCGTACTATCTTTTTTTGCTTTCAGACTGTGTTTCTTAACCCCATACTATTTGCTTAGCCGGGGTTAAGAAATTCAATGCTTTTCACACTGGGTATTCCTTAATCCCATACTATTTGCTGGATCATGAATATCAATGATTTCACTCTCTTTCTTTATGTTCTTCATTGTTTTTATCTCTTTCCTTATGTTATTCTATGTTTTCTATCTTTCCTTTTGTTATTCATTGTTTTTCTCTATTCCCTATGTTATTCCTTTTTTTTTCTTTTTTTCCTTATGTTATTCCTTGTTTTTCCTTATGTTATTCCTTGTTTTTTCTCTTTTTCCTTATGTTATTCCTTTTTTTCTCTCTTTTTCCTTATGCTATTCATTATTTTATCTCTATTTCCTTATGTTATTCATTGTTTTTCTATCTTTCCTTATGTAATTCATTATTTTATCTCTTTTTCATTATGTTATTCATTGTTTTCTCTTTTTCCTTATGTTAATCATTGTTTTTCTCTTTTTCCTTATTAAGTTATTCATTGTTTTTTCTTTTTCTTTATGTTATTCACTGTTCTTCTCTTTTCCTTATGTTATTCATTGTTTTTCTCTTTTTCCTATTGTTATTTATTGTTTTTCTTTTTTTCCTTATTAAGTTATTCATTGTTTTTTTTTTCTTTTTCTTTATATGTTATTCATTGTTTTTCTCTTTTTCCTTATGTTATTCATTGTTTTTCCATTTTTCCTATATGTTATTCATTGTTTTTCTCTTTTTCCTTATGTTATTCATTGTTTTTCCATTTTTCCTATATGTTATTCATTGTTTTTCTCTTTTTCCTTATGTTATTCATTGTTTTTCTTTATATTTGTGTTATCAAGTTTACGAATAATTATGCACATTCATGACCACATTTTCATTGATTGGCTAATGCTTAGCCCCGCTTTTCCTTAGCACGGTTTGGTTTCAGACTGCAACTCTTAGCACCGCAATTGCCCGGCTAACTCCGCAATTACCCGGCTAACCCTGCTTTTTAGCAGGGCCAGATAGTACCGTACTATTTACCGTGCTAGCCTACTTAGGTAAAACGCAGTCTGAAACCGAAGCGTGCTAAGCTTAACCCCAGGAAATAGGTGGTACTAAGGCCCCCCCTTAGCCCTACCTATTTCCTGGGGTTAAGGATTTTAACTGCAGTCTGAAAAGCATATGATAGTACAAACTTAAAAAGAGTGGGACAATATTGAGAAAGACAAAATGAGAGGAAGATAAGGAGCAGGAGGAGGCAAAGAGAGAGAAATATGAAGAATTAAAGATAGTTTGAAGAAAACAGTGTGAAAGAAAGTGGGATGAAATAGACAAGGAGAGATAAAGAGATAATAAGACAGAAAGAGGGTATTAACCAGTCATAAAGAGTTTTATGCAAGGGGTGTAAAAGAAAATCAAGAATGAGAGCACAGAAAAACAACAATAACAGAAGAGGAAGAGAGGAATGTATATTTTCAAAATTAGAATTTGACACAAGATTCAAATCAGTCCATAATTCTATGTTTCGAAAATTTTGAATAATCAATGGTTATTAATAACAGTGACAGAAAGTAAGAAAGAGGAAGATAATGTAAGAATGCATGACTCGAAGGCAACAATAACAGTGACGCTGATATCGTATCATATCATATCGTCGGTTGAGAACCAGAAGGGCGCTATGACAGATCAAAGATGTTCCGTTGAGAACCAAAAGGGCGCTATTACCATTGACTTTGTACAGCAATAGCGCTCTTCTGGTTCTCAACAGAACATCTTTAAAGACCGTTGACGGAGTAAATACAACCTTACATCGATTGAAAGCTAAGTAGGCGTATAACATAAATACCCCCAAAATAAATTAAATTTTCATAACAGTATTCATAAAAAGATGATCGAACCTCAACCAGGCCATCCCTCCCAAGTACTCGTAAAAGTACCCCTATTATATAATGCGGCTGATGACGTCAAAGAAGTTTAAGGGAATGCTACTGCCAGGCATGATTGGGTTTCGCCTTTAGAAAACACGTTTGTATTGCTATGTCAGAACAATAGACCCCATGTGTGCTAGAATTCTATTGTTATGAAATGAAAGGGCAAGTTCATTCAGCCTTTAGCATGTAGCATTCCGTTAACATTTTTTGACGTCATCAGCCGC
This sequence comes from Paracentrotus lividus, assembly GCA_940671915.1. Lineage (NCBI taxonomy): Eukaryota > Metazoa > Echinodermata > Echinoidea > Camarodonta > Echinidae > Paracentrotus > Paracentrotus lividus. The sequence continues at coordinate 23,495,480 of CALNVZ010003430.1, read as the reverse complement.
GCCACTATAATAGGGGTACTTTTTCGAGTACTTGGGAGGGATGGCCTGGTTGAGGATCGATCACCTTTTTAATGAAATACTTTCTAGGTGGAAGATAAAAATGCTTAAATTGGGAATTGTTGTATTATGAAGAAATATTAGCTTTCGTTTTATATGTAATTTTGGTTTTCATTTCTCGGTCCGGTCTGGGACTTTAAGATGCAATAAAGCCCTGGTTCTCAGCTGAAGATATGATCGAGATGTGCAGTAAGAAAAGGAATTCCTTAAAAAGTTTCAAAAACCAACACAATGGCAAGCTCCTAGAGGCAAGCTGTTTATCCATGCCCCAGAGAAAACTGTTCTAAACTTGCTCATGAGCCATTCATTCATTCATCATTCAAAAAGATATCATTTGTTGTGAAATATTTGCATGTTACTCCAACAGAGTGTGACAGTGTTTGCGCTGGCTGCCATGACGATTGAAGCCGCCATGATAGCGCCCCCAAATGATGAACAATGTTGAACAATGTTCGCTCCACTCTGACACAAAGGTGCAACGAGTTGGAATTTGCAAAATACTCCTGATAAGCATCACATGGCCCGAAAACGTTACTGTCACCACAGCTGTTCAATTTGTGGATTTTCTCTCCGTAACCCCCGAAAGATAATTGTCAGATTATTTGAGAAATACCTTCCCCCATAGGAGCTGAGAAGGAGATGCAGGAAAGACTGGAATTTTAAAAACCCTTGGAAAGAATGCACAGGAGCAGGAAAGGTGACTCTAAAAATAGAAGAAACTGAGTTTTCTTGAAAAACAAGACGAGTAAAAAAGCCAAACAGTACATGAGCTGTTACATTCTAATCTTCAGAGAACCGTCCTGTGTGCGGGGGATGCATGCAAAACATTCATGTTGTCCGTCATGGAATACGGACATTAAAATTGACAAAAATTACCATTTGATAAATTGCCAGAGATAGATCATTGCCATTTAGATTTATTTATTTCTACCAGTCCCACATATTGCGAAATATGCTGGTACTTGTTCCCCTCAGTTGTCACATTCCATGCTCGTGCTGTATTATGACGTCTGTCTTTCTGCTACTTCTATCACCACAAAACTTCAGGAATTTTGGTGATGGAGATCGAGGAAGAGAGAAAAAAGAATGTTTTAGCCATGGTTTGTTTTCATCCAATCAGAATTAAGTCTTCCATCCTGGCTGTTACTGGTTGCTATGGTTACGGTGACGTTAGAGAGGCAGGATGAGACTGTTTGAATTAGGAGAATGAGGAAGACTCTTTGTTTGGGTGATAAGCAGGAAAAAATCTACCAGGAATGATAGTAAAATGCAGAGGGAGAATATATCATGGGGTAAATGACAGGATGTGGGTCTATCTGGATGTGTGGAGATGGGGAAAAGGATGCAGATGATAAATTTACAATTGTTACAAAAGTTTTAGACAAACTTTCATTTTTATTGAAATGGGAAAGAAGGATTATCCAAAGGGAAAGTTTCTAAAGAAAATTTTGCGAACAATAATATGTCATTAATTTTTCCTTTTGAATTGTCATCCTGTTTTGTTTCAATGTTCGGACGATATCTCATTTTGACAATCGACAGAAGATTGTTTTCAAAATTCAAATGGAAAAAGAAGATACAACCCCACATTTTGAAGGCTTAGTGTTTGTTTCTGCTTATGATGGACAATTTGTTAATGGGGGCAAAAAACATATATTCTATTACATTTATGTTTGGAAAAATGACAAATAGTGACATGCATGCTCAGAAATGGCATTTATGAAGCAAATAAATTCGAGAATGTCACAAATGAGGTCAAAATGTTATTTTAGAGCTTAGCAAAATAGAACAGGATGAACTAAATGGATGAATCAAAGTTGAAGCATGCACCAGATGAGCAGACTGGCGAATATTCTCCCCATGTTGCTAACAAATCTCAAAGTGAATCTTCCCCGGTATTCTTTGTCGGCTATTCGCCTATTTCCTCTTGCCCCTACTGTGCCAATTTGAGGAAGGAATGCGCTCTGTTTGGGATTTGTCGAAAAAGAAAGGGAGAGGATCTGGATTTTATTGAATTAAATAGAGATAAAATGGTGTATCTGTCTAGTCACTGTGCAATGTGAGTTGTATTTTTAGATTGAATGGGAAGCATGAAGATCTCAAGCTGTTAGCATCAGGTGAAGGTCGTTATGTCAAACAAAACATTGCCAAAAGCATGGCACACAAAAGTTGATTTCGCGAATGTAAACAAACATTTATGAGTTGTTTTTTATTTTATTTTAGTGTCGTTACCATTATTTTAAATAGAAGTTTATTTGTTTTTGTCTTTTCCAAAAGGGTGACAAAATGATAACTTAAGATATGTTTCCTACATTATCCTTGTGTATATGTAATTTGTAAAATATCATTTGGATCAACAAGTATAAGTAATTACAAAATATCATCAACAAGATTCCCTTGGAATTTACACTCAAATACAAATATTTGTAATTACACTGTTGATAACATTCCATTATACAAAACCCCCTAATTGAAATCCATGTGGACTCCAAAATTTTTAGAGGTACATAGGGGAAAGCCTTTAATATTGAGTTTATGTAGTCTTTTGTTTTATAATCTCACCAAATTAAGCATCGATGGATGACAGTATGAAGACATGGAGGTGTGAAATAAGATTGAATGATATGATAGAAATCATCAGAGAGAAAGCTGTCCTAGCTGAAATCTGTTGTAAAGTGCTGAAATTTAGAGGAAATAAACAGAGCAGGAGTTGGAATGCTGTGTTTGGATAAAAGACACTTCTCTTCCCTCTAAGGTTAGATATCACTGCATTCAGAGTGAACTTGAGCAAAAGGCAATCTTTACAAAGTGTCTCATAAAATTGTTTGTCATTGTTCATTGACATTTTGTAGTGTCCTTGCAGTTCATATAACTATTGTCCAAGAAGAAAGAGGTAGTTCAGGGACAATAACCCCTGACAATAACCCTCCAGACAAGTACCCCCCTGTCCCTGCTCAAAATCTACCCCTAACCCTGTTTTGATGGGGCTAGTTGTCCGGGGAGAGGTAATAGAAGATTCTGGTAATTGTCCAGACATGGAAAGAAGCAGAATATTGCATATAGACACTGAATGTCTCATGTATCCCCTCCCTCAACTTTGTCTAAATGAGGAGAATTCTTTACAAGTTGGAGACGATTGTCCTTTGAAATACCTCTACATGTGATATTAATTAGTTCTATGCTATGTCCTTGTTGCTGAACTCGAGCTTGTCCGAGGTCGGTATGATATAGCGACAGCTGATACAGAACAGCATCGTCATCAAAACATGTAACTTAATAAAAGACAAGCTGCCTTTTTTTTCCTTTTTTTTTTTTCGCACACCCTGTACCATGCATGGTGAAGACTAGACAAGATCCTGACTACATGTCAAGTGTATATCATATCATATTGTGCGGGCATTGTATATGTTTTTAACAAGTCAAAAGCTCCGTCATGAAGCTTAGGCCAGAAATAAAACTCCACTCATGGCTTAGCCAAGCCGGGGATAATGATACGCTGGGATATAACCTTCTTCTTTCTCCGCCCTTGGTCTAGGAATCGTCAGTAATCTTGGGGCGTCTTTAGGCGGGTGTTCAAGTCAAACAAATAGTCAGCTGGAGGATAGAAGGTGCTCAGACGTCGAGACTGAACTGTGTTTGATAATTCTATTTAAAAGTGATACCAAGTAATAACATCCGCTGGGCATAAAATCATCTCTCAAAGGATGAAAGAAGGGCAAATTCAGAAACGGGAGAATTATAATTCATGCAATAAAACAATCCAAAATTTGATGAATTGATTATATAGATCAAACAAGAGTTTACAAAAACTGTGTTTATCTATATAAAATTGTACTATTCTGCAACACATCAAAAATAAAAGTGATACGAAGTAATAACATCCGCTAGGCATAAAGTCGTCTTTCAAAGGATGAAAGAAGGGCAAATTCAGAACCGGGAGAAATATAATTCATGCATTAAAACCATCAAAAAAAATAATGATTTAATTGTATATATCCAACAGGAACTTACAAAAAAAATCATTTTCATCAATGTAAAATTGCACTATTCTGTAAAGCATCAAGAATAGCATCAGTATAAACAGAAGTGACATTTACAGAGTCGCAACAGTTCAAGCATGTAATTTGATTCAATACTCTGTGATAAGCATTCATATATTACCCTGTCAAGATTTTTCTTAAAGTTACCACTGAAGTACTTAGGTTGAACAAATATAAAGGGGAATAGCTAATCACTTTGGTGTGAAATTAAGTATTTTGAATATATCAGGAATAAGTCATGTGTATTATAAACACGCAAAAAAATTGCTTTGTTTCATTTAAAGGGAAATTAGTAAAATTTGATTTTTGATGCAGCAAGATAAGTCAGAAAGCAGACATAATGAAATATGTTTCTTATTAATGAATTATCACGGAAACATTTATTTTTGAAGGGGGATAAACAAAATAATGCCTATAATTTTTAAAGGATAAACAAAAGTTGACTAAACACTCAACAATAATCAATTCACCAACTCCAAAATAAAATTCCAAAATAGATTAATGCATATTCAACCACAGGTCCAGACTATAAAAAGAATGTTAAAAAATACCTTTAAATTAATCCCTTTAAACTAGCCTGCCTCCTCTATTTGATCCAACCAATAACTCCATTCTGTACATGACTCCCTAAATCCAATGCTACATCTGATATTACCCTCCATAAATTTACGAACTCCCTACGCTAAACTTGAACCAGTTTCCTTCCCCCATCTCTTCGCTCGTTTTCTGCCACTAAAGTTTGGAGGAATCTATAAATTTCATCCAGAAACCATTTCATCATCTCATCTTCACCAATCACAATGCTCATATATTTCGGTTCTTGTTATACTCTTATACAGCTATTTTTATTTCCTTTCTGTCTGAGCCTGTATTGGTTGAAAAGATGCTTAGATCAAGTCCATCTCATTGATTGATAAAAATAGGTTGTTGCCAGCATATGTTTTTCAAACTTATAAAAAAATCTCTGTGCTCCCGATCTTGTGAATCTTCTATTTTGTTGCACCTCAAAAGCTACTGGTATATTAACAGCTCTCCATGGTCTTCTTTACCATCCTCTAAAAGCAATTCATATTATTTAGAGCTTGAATGGCATTAACTTTCCATTGAAATTTGAGGAGTTATAAAAAGCACTTGACATATCTCTTATCTGCGGCTTCCAAATATCTGCATCAAGTTCAGATCAAAGAGCTAGACTCTTTAGTGCCACAAGGGGATTAACTCAATATTCTAGTGTATGACTTAACATCCTTCTGGCTCTTAACACATTATGATTAACCTTGAGGAAGCGCTTTATTACTGAGAATTGGGACCATGTTGGTTTGATATGAAGAGACTCATTCATGTCTAGAATACTTCTTTTCATGGTGCAGGAATTTTCAAACATTTAAGGGTGCATTCATAGTCTATTTTTAAATTTAAACAGGAATCACGATACAAAAGGCAATTACAAAACACACATATATAGAGAGAAACAAAGATTGCGTTCATAGTTCCAATTTCTGGTCATAAATATAAACGTCTTTCAGATCTCTACTCTTAGGAAATATGTAAACGCTGTTAAAGGTGTGTTTTTAAAGATGATCAGCGTTGACTTTACAACCATCATGACTTTGAGCATTGCGAATGCAGTAATCTGTGCTGAGAGTGAAAAATTTAAAGACGATCCAAGTATAATCAGCGTTGAATGTCCGACCATATGAACTGTTAACCACTAATCGCATTCTGTGTTTGGTATTCATATTCCTGTTTAAATTTGATTTGCGACCATGAAGGCATCTTAGGTCTGCGTATTCACTCCATAACAGATGTGTGAATCTGGGTTAGAGGGATGGCGTGTATACAAATGATGCTTTTCTTTAGTTTACTGTGCAATTATATGGCCTCAAGGATGGAATTCATACATTCAGAGACCCTTGGATAGAAAATATTTTGATTGTATTGTAGATGATATTTAATGAAATATTTTTAAGAGTTTATTTATAATTGTCTTTTAAAGCAAATGTGATTTTAAATTTAAAAATAAGTCAAAAGTGAAAAACACAAACACACTATATTTGTTAAACGTTAAAACTTTTCAGTATGATATTAATCTAACATTGATTTATATTATTTGTTCAATTCAACTATACTGACGAAATACACTTGAAGAGATCATTGGATGTTATGCTCTAAAATCTTGTTTAAAAAAGGAATGATATATGTAGGATTGTGTGGAACAAACTTTTCTGAGCTTCAGGGTTTGGAAATCAGTTAAGTTGAATGAATTAGGCATCTTTCGAATCCACTTTGCATTGATACGTGTGGATGTGTACAGCAACAGATCATAATATACCTCATCTATTTTTTATACATCACTAGAAGCAGGGACAATGACTAAAACAAAAGGTCAGGATTATTCTATTCTGCTGGACAATTGCCATCCATATTTATATCCTCCATGCTTTCTGTATCATCTGCTGACAGAAGGCCAGAACGTTGATATTTCGAGATGTAAAATGATATGAAACCAAAAACCCTTCGGTACTCAACAGCTAATATTAATACCACACACTAATACAGCACCATCTTCATTTATAAAATGTATATTCGGAGGCGCATTCAGATGGCAACCATTCTCTTTCCTTTCATTTGTTCTGTTCTGTACTTATCACTCTCTCTCTCTGTCGTATCCCTTTCTCTCTTTCACTTCCTCTCTCTCTCTCTCTCTCTCTCTGTCTCTCTATCACCGCATTTACATTGAGACTCGGCTCTCGTGTCGAATCCACGGGAAGGGTTCGACACTGCAAAGAGTGAAGGCGAGTTCAACACGGCTCCCAGATCATGACCTGAAGTAAGGGACGTCATTAATGTGTGTTGCGATGTATAGCCAAAGTTCATATCTGACCTCAAGGTCATCGACTTCGACACGGCTTTCTGTTTACACACATAAAAATTGCCGTGTCGAACCCGCCTCCCGGATCAAAACCTACGATTTTGGCGGAGCAAAAAAGGCGTGTCGAACCCGGGTCGCGGATCACACTGATCCCGTTTACATGGCATAAAATTGTTGAGCACGATTGCCGTGTCGAACCCGCGATCCGAGTCACAGTGTAAACGAGGTATATCTTACTTTGTCTTCTCCCTCCTTCCACCCTTGCCCTTGTCTCTTAAATCTCCCTTATAAATCTTTATCATTTTCTTTATATCTGTATTCTGTCCATGCCTCTCCCTCAGAATACATTTTCTTTAATAATATTACAGTTTTACAACCAATTCTCCTTAACAAAACTTTGACACCTCCTCTTTGCCGCTTTTGTCTTTATCAAATTAATTATTTAAAAAAATTTATAATAAATATGAAATTTTCATAAATCAGATGAAGATTGATCTCTAAAACCAAGCTTTTCATAAATCCCACAATAAGTTGAATGAAATGACCATGTAGCGAACAGAAGTCATCATTATTTATACGAGGAAGGGTCGGGTCGTGGATGTCTACAAGTAGCTCCAACGCTACTGACGAAGTATCAAGTCCCACACAACAAGCCTTGCACCTGTGGTATAGACTGGAGACAACAAAAATCAAAATGGGCTCTCGGAATGTTGCTTCTGTGACCTCTCTTCATTCTTCTCTTAACCTCTCTAACTTTTCCTTCTCCTTTTTTGTTCTTTTATCTTTTTCCTGCCGTCCCTCGGTTGTTGTTTTTTCTTGACTCTTCCCTCCCTAGTCAGCCATTTGTAAGATGCCTGCAACTCTGTCATGCTGTGTCACATGATGGCTACTGCACGTGGCAGCGTGTGTTGATCAGCCAATCACAGCGCAGCTTGGCAGTATCGATGCCTTGTAACTAGGGAAACTTTTTGCTAGTTTTTTTGTTTTGTCATTTTTTAATGATATACAAAGAGGGTGTCACCCATGCTAGCTTGCTTCTTTTGCTTATCATAAAGTGGAACTAGTCTTGACACACAGAAAGAAGGACAAGTATATTTTCATTACTATTGGTAGAAGGCCTATATTTTCATTACTAGTGGTAGAAGGCCTATATTTTTCTTTTGAAATAAATGGTTCCGCCAGTAATTATCAAAGAGACAATTATTTATATCATGTCAGCAAAATTTAATTTAATATATTAAAACATCATCAATTATTTCCCTTTGCCCACCTTTAGTAGATTTCTTGCACCATTTTTTTTTTTTTATTTATTTATTTATTTTTTGAGGGGGATTTAGTTTTGATTTTGTGAGTCAATGGATTAAGTTTAGTCGTCTTCTCAGATTTGAACCTTAAACCCACTTCAGATGATCAATCTACATTTAGTTGAATGCCGTGCACCTTCTAGACTAACAGAGCTTTATACTTGGTCACAGGTCAAGTCCAACTGAGCGTGCCCAGAGAGCATCTGAAATCGGATCCTGCCCAAATGTCCCCTTTATAGGACCCTGTAGGCTGCAATCCTATTTATTTTTACAGAAAAAATGGGGATGGGGGGGGGGGTTGGGAGTCATAAAGTATCAAACCAGGTGTAGATATTATGATATGGGACCTGGGCTTGTTTATGAATTGTTGGCTGCTGTTCAACTCCCGAGGTCAGGGGTTGAATAGTACTTTAAAATTGAATTTGATGGGTAGCTTCAGTTCGACCATGGACCCTACCCCCCAACGTTGGGCAAGCAGGGAAGTTGTAAAAGTTTTAGTCCCATCAACTTCCTTTGATGTTGTTTCATACATGTATGTATAATGTACATAAAATAATAATGTTAGTAATTTGTTTTTATATAGCTCTATATCAGATGAATCACTTTAAAATTGTTATGATTGGGAATCATAGTTAGACTTAGAGTCTAGATAGTGAAAGCAATAAACTAGTCATACTATACAGACATTGTATATTGTAGGCTTATATTGTACAATTGGAACTCGACAACAATGTCTTTTTTTTCTTCTTTTTTTAACCTGATCATCAGATATAAAAATTTCCCTGTAAATACAAATGATTTAATTTTTTTTAAAGTTATAAGCATGCATCATCTTTCAAATGTTCTGAAGACCCCCCCCCCCCCCATGGCTGATATTTTTTTACATTGTACCTCTTTCAAATGAATTCTTATTCTTCTTACTTTCTCTTTATTTTTCTCAGGTGTGAAAATGAAACTACTTTAAAATCCAATTTTCTCATCAGGATTCAACCCAATCCTATACATCTGGTTTCTTCACTCCAGAAACTTTTTATTTTTTGTGTAGTCTCTCACACCATACCATATAATTTTAAGGTTTTCTTAAAAGTTATTTCTTAAAGTGTTTAGATTTAGATTTCAAAGTGGACCAAACATTATCATTTTAGACGTGTTAAACACCAAGGATATATTCTTTATGAAAAGCAAAATATAACAAACCATTTCTAGATGACTTTCATTCACTAGTTTGCAGGCACAAACCCATGTTGTTCGCTTACTAGGGTCTGCAGTTAAGAACTAGATTCACGCGTGTACTGTAGCTTCTCCCAACACAGACAGTGAGTATGGAGACTAGTCTCCACTCTAGACTGAAATTTGTTTAAGTGTCAAATTGAGTCTGTGCTTGCAGACTATTCATTCACTTTTAGAATAGTTTTTCATAAAGAAATTGCTTCTATTGGGTAAAGACTATACCTGTAGTTTTATGGGTGTGTTGCTATGTTATGTCAGACTGATTGGGTCTTTACTGATTAGCTAGACATGTTCCCCTGAGGGTCTTAGCAGCACGCCATTCATTAACAGGGCTTTGCTGGGGGTATTTGGCTTGTGCCAGGCTTGTGCTGGGCTTGTGCTGGGCTTGTGCCTCAAAAAGTTGTGGTTTTGAGGGCCTAGTCTAGGATATCCAGACTCTTTAGTGATCTTGATGCTTTGTTATTATCTTGATCACCAATGGATGGAGATGTTAAAGTTCTTGGGGTTTTTTTTAATTTATCTCATATACATGTATAATTTGTAAAGGTCTCACCTAATTTTATTATCCGAGTTTATTTATTTCATAACCTAAATCTGATAGTGTTACTATAAAATCTGTTTCATGTAATGTTACACTTGCATGGCCAATATTGTGCAAAAAAAAGTGAAGAATTTAAATGTTACATGATCTGTAAAATGTTTTCCCACTCATTCAACTGACAAGTTTTCTTTATGATCTTACTCTTTATAAGTGAGAATATTGAAATAAATTTCAAGTTTCTTTGTAGTACATTCATTGCTGTATAACAAACAGACTGGTGTTTTTTTTTAATAGGAGAAACTGAAAATTAATGAAACTACGTATTTAGCATTGATGATATGTGTTGTTGGTGATGCAACATACATTCACTGAAGTTTGACAGACAGATTTGATTGTGCTATGGATTATCTGCTTGTTAAACATTGGGATTACCTCAGGTTTATCCACACCTGAAGTTAAGGATTAGAGATGTTTGGGTTTATTTACCTGTGACACCAAGGTGTGTATTTGAGACTACCAGGTAGTCAATACCCCCAATGGGTGGTAACCAAGCTTTGCACCCCACTACACCCCATTAGCATAGAGGAGACCCTATGCACCAATCACAGCAGCAGGACCAGTAGCAGAGGGGTGTAGGGGTGTGGCCAAGATGGGTTTTGCTTACCCCTCAAAACTTTTTCTTGAAGAGCTAGAGGGTAAACATGTTGGTGATGTTTGATGGGGTGCTACCCCCCTGGGCTAGGAGCGTGGGTTTGTAATGATACCAGCTGACATGCTACCAAGCACACTTCATCCTACCAGGGAGCCGCTCTCTGATTGGTGGACGTTCCTCAGAGGTCGCCTGGCACTGTCTCCCTAACCAAACTCCCTGCTGGTGTATGCTAATGCCTTGGCTCGTGGACCTACACCCTCTCTGCGCACGCTCTGCGCAAGACTGGCACGCTTATGCATTGGAATGCTTGCTGCATCCCTGGTATAATAAACCTTCATCAACATCTGTTTTTTTTTCCTCCACCTCCTCCCATCTCTCCCTCTGGAAGTTGGGTTTTGGTAGACAAGCACGCGTGTGTAGGTTGTCACTAAGCGTGCCTTGTATCATATCTAGATGTAGTGTAGCTGTGTGCAGGCCTGTTGCTTGTAAATGTCTTCTGCGCCTGCCCTGCTCTCTTTTTTATTTTATACTTTGAAAAACATTCATGTACCTCCGGTAGAGCGCCCCACCCCCTCCTTTATTCTTTCACATTCCTAAATTTCAAAAGCAACTTGTTTTTCCAAACTTCCTGCTCTATAATTGCTGTCATCATCATCAACATCGTCATCTACGACATCAACAGCATCAACTTTTCCGCGAGATTGTACATTTTGCTCGAAATCGATTGGTAGCGTTTGGCTGATCTGGGGTAACCATCGTTGATGCGAGCTGGTCTCTCATGACGACAGGGGCCCCAACATCCATCAGGTCTTCAGGTGGGACCAGCTGGAGTAACCAGAGACACTGACATTTCCATCCCGTCTTACATTCCACAACTCCAAACCAACTCAACATCCCCGCATCCCTCAACCTCCTCCTACTCTTCATCTTCTTCATCAACTTCATCTTCTCTTTGCTATTTTCGAGGAGCCATTTTAATCCCCGTCTTCTATTTTTGGTGGAGCCAAGTTACGTGACATTACACCCTCACCTGGAATTTTCTCTGGATTTGAATACCACCACTTACAATTTCATCGTGATGCGTCACCATAGCAACAAGTTGTCATCTTATCCATCTTCATGAATATTCATGAGTATACATCGTCTTGGACTTTGACCTTGTGACAACTTTATCGCTTTGTATCATATATTTTTCGTCGTCATAGCAACACAGTATTTACTTTCAAATTCTGGAAACATTTTTTTTCCTGGTGTCGCTTATGTATACATCTCGCATGTGTTACCACGGAGTGCCTGAATCAAACAATTCAGATTCCTACAAGTTTCTGGAACACTCATGACTAAAAAGTGTAAGGACGACGGTATGGTGGTGAAAAAACCCAAATCGAGTAAACCATCATCAACCAAGCAACACAAGCAGCCCAAGCACGGGAAAAAATGTAAGTTGAATTTTTCTCTGAACTTCTGAGTTTCTCTGACGGATCAATGTCACCACTGGGCATTGTTAACTAGTTTCACTTTTCTTTTGAAAGTGGTTTAGATCTGTGACACATGTATCTATAACAATATGTCTGTTTCTTCTAAATAATCTGAAGAATCCTTTGTTGAATTTAACCTTACATGACATTTCACTTGTCATCAAGATTCGTACAGGTTTGTTTTCTGGATGATTCACTGTTTCTATTCTTCTTGTAAGTCATTTGAATATCATGTACGGGTTTGAATTTCATTTGTTTTTCATTTGATGATTACTCAAGACTAATGTGTGGAAGTCGACAATATTTCTTTGATTGAATTTGAATCCTTGCTACCAAGTCATGTAAATGATCTCTCTTTTCTGAAAGCTCTTCAGTCTTTTTTCACATCTCTCTGATTCATTCTCTTTCCATCTTGGTAATGTCTACACATCGACGCAATACGTAGGACGATTGGCACTTCTAATAATCGGCATCAGCTTTCTGATCCAGTCTACGAACGACACGTTTAAATGGCCAGATTGTTTGACTCTGATTCATATAACACATGCTCTCTAGATAGAGAAGGCAGTTTGAGCATCTCTCTCTTCTACCACAGCCTTGTCCCCACTGCCTTACCAAAGCATCACAACAAGGCATTCTTACATTGATTACTGTTGCGCAGCGTACATGTATGTGCTCAAACTGTCCAGGACATATACAATTTGTAGATAGTGCTGGAAGAGATTGAGCTGTTTTGGTAAAATCTGTACCTTATTAATCTTTCGCTGGGTTTGCTAACAGTCTTATGTGCATTGGTATTAAAAGCCAATGCGTATACATACAATTAACCAAAAGGTGACAAATCTTCAGACAGTGTGAAAGGGCTGTGACTCACATTACTACGTATACAGTCTGTCGTTCCCATTAGCGCTCTTTTTCATGCAAACCCCAAACTTGAGTCGTTGACAACCAATGACAGTGCAGGTGACCCTACCACCAAAAAAAAAAGTTTCCAAAGTTTCATTTTCACAATTTCCATCAATTTAAAAGTTATCAAAGACCCAAATTCTTAGAGGTAATATTCAAAAACTGAAAACATTTTCACAATCTTCTTCAGTTGTAGAGTCTGTATCACTCACAAATTTACATTTCTTGGTAATGTGTGTCAAAGATTAATAATACAAGGGCTTCAGTGCAGTTGTTATCTCTTTCTGTTTCCGTTGTTTACATCAAGAAATTGGTAAATCGACTCACCCTACACTGATCCTGCTTCTACAGCTTTTCTTGTTCTCGTCTAGTGTGATAACATATGTTCATTAGAGAACTCTTCTAATAGGTTTTAGTCTCTAAACTTTATTTAATTAGGAAGTTTTGGGATGTACTGAGATAGCCTCTACAAAGGAGTGTCTAATTACTTTGCTTTGTTGGGCTTGTGTTAAACTGGGGATTTCTAAAGTTGTAACTTATTGAAGAGTGAGGACATTTTTTTACAATCTTATTTAATTTGATGTTTTTTCTTTGTTCATTGTTATGCTTTTGACCATTCCCTTTCTTCCCTACCTTTATCATCTTCTTCTCTATGTCCATGTACCTATTCTTTCTCTTTATTTTTATTTTTTTTATTTCAATTTTAATTTTTTTTTTTTTTTTTTTTTGCTGTCTGATTTTGTTTCTTTCCCCCATCTTCTTTCCCCATCCTGTCAGGATGTCCTTGTATGACAGAATTGTATACCATCCCCAAAATTCCAAACCTCCCAACATTCACGCACTTTTACCAACTGTTTTTATACATCCTCTCCTCTGCATTTATGAGCAGTTATGCAGCATTTGGTATCCTTCGCCGCATCACTCCACAGTAGCATTGCTTTGTGAGGAAAGAGGTTTGCCATCCCTCCCTGGCTCCCGTTGCTATGGGAACCCCTCCAAGGTTGTGGAGGTAACAAGTCCACATCTGAGGAAGATTAGGTTGTGGTTGGACCGTTCATGAGTCATTTCATATGTGGATTATTCGTTTAAGTATCTTCATCCTGGCGAAAGTAAGCAAGCCTATGAAACCTCAATGTGTGAAAGAATTTCACCTGACTAGTCACTACCGCCTAAATGTTTTAGCTAATGGTGGTATCTCACTTAGCGGAAACAGTTGTGAGACTGTTTTGAAACTTGTTGTGGAGACGTTTCCAAGACATTTCCAGAGTCCCCGCCACATTTCGTGAGATTCAGGAATCTCAAAACTGCCTCAAAGTAGTCCCAAAGCCGTTTTTTTTTTTTTTTTTTGTCTATCACGGAGACAATACTTATGTTTTGGTCGGGGAGACATCTCTGATACTTTTTTTTCGTCACGGAAATGGATTTGAGACTATTTTCATGACTTTGAGACGGTTTTGAGATTCCTGAAACTCATGAAACGTCGCAGGGACTCAGGAGATGTCTCCGCAACAAGTTTCAAAACAGTCTCAAAACTGTTTCAAAACCATCTCAAAGTAGTCCCAAATCCATCTCCACAAAGTGAGATACCACCATTAGGGATGGTCACAGTTCCTAACCATTACCTTCCTTTCCAACACACAACAACTTATATTTTCCTAAACCTTTCTGCCAAAACATTATTTGGCTGAGTATATACTCTTTGAAAGGTTTAATGGCATGCCTACTCGCTCTGAGTTTACTCCATTTATTCAAAGGATTTACTGAGAGCTACAAGGATTTTACTTCAATCTTAAATATGCATAAAATCTTTGGCCCTCACCACACATCATATTTGTCTGCAATATAAGTTTGATTCAGATGATATAATACTATTGTCATATTTATAGGTTCTCTCGGTTTACATGCAAGCTCATGCATGAGGTTAAGCCTGAATGCATTCCAGCAACGGGCTTACTTGCACAGGTTTTGGTGTGACTTTGGTACAATGACATCATTTTTCTGTACTCTATAGTCAACTATTATGATTCGTTTACAATTGCTAATATAAGTGAGGATGACAAAGGGGAATGACCAGTATTATCTGGTCAAGTTTCTTTCCATAAAGGAGGGCTGCAAGAGTAGAATAATTTATCACCCGTCCGTGTTTCAAAGGGGGTGCGATTCACTCGGGGATTGCTACTTTGAAAGGGGATTGAACCTTTCCGTAGCGGCTGTGCCTGGATTTGGCTCAGGATGAAGGCAGGTCTAGGTGACGATGACAATGATGGAAAATGTGTGGCTGGCATGAGATTTAGAGAGAAGACCGCAACTCAAGTCGCGAGCAAGCGAGATTTATGAATGAATAAAGTTTAGCTCCTCCCTCCAGTATCATCCTTCTCTTGAAGTCTTGGTGGCTCGTGTTATGTCCCTTCCCTGTCTGCACCTGTTTTCCCAAGATGTTTCACTCAATTTCCTTCCCTCATCCCTCCACGCATCATCCTCCATGCTATCACTCTTCTGATACCAAAATTCTCCTTCAACTCTTCATTGCTAGTCACTTTATACAGGTTTGAAGGCATGGTAGATGTTTCTCAGAGTTTACAAAAGTGCCTCCTCAATGTAATTTCACTATGTGCTGCAACTTATTGTATCATTTTATTGTTGCTACACCCCCCCCCCCTTGTAGTTTCGCCCAAGTTGCACTATAAAACCTACTCAAAACAATGAATCAACAAATTCTATACCATTTGAAATTGAGATAATGGAAGTCTTTATATCCATCAAAATGTGGTTTCTTTTGACTGGAATCTGCAAAGAAGCTCTTCCTTTGTAGAAATGTCAGATTATTCTTTACCTACCAGAATGTAAAACTGGTTTATCTGGCGAAATGGACCTTCGAAAGTTAGTCACTATATATTTAAGCTGTGGCCCTATCTCTCCTACTTGTCTCCTGTGTCGTTCTTCTAAATTTAGACCTTAGTCCTTGCCTTAGCATACACCCTGTAGTCAGCACATTAAATATGTTGGATGTATTATTATGACTAGTGTTGCAGCTGACTGTCTGTGTAACGAGGTGGATGTTGCAGAAGAAGAGAAGGATTTATAGTTTGAAGAGTCTGGCTGGAGATGGGTCGCGTGGCTGGATCATCTAGCCTCCTTCAAGACCCAGATATTTTTTTACTTTGATTATGTTGGGAGGGATATTGCTTGTGGGTTCTGCTTTGCACAATGCAGGCTGCAATATAGAACAATAAAAGATAAAGGAACTTTGCATATGTTCTTTAAGTGAAGATTTTTTCATGTAAAATATCTGTGAAAAGGACCTTTTTAAAATCTTGCTGAAAAACAGCAATGTATGAAGTTATGATAATTTAAATCTTTTAACAAATTAAATTTGTTTAAATTAATATCAGAAAGATTATATAACTAATTTTGTTTTGTATGTACTAGGGTATATGGTGGATTATTATGAAATAAGTTGGAGAAATAACTATTTTTTAGTATGGAAGAAGACTATGTTGCTGATTGAGTCAGATAGTGAGACAACTGGTCAATTTATGAGTGATAGGGATGGACTCAGAATGTGGCGACAGCATTACTGCAAACTGAATCATTGGTTACATGAATAACATCCTCATTCTAGTTACAAAGATAGATACCTTTTTCCTCTCTCTCACTCTCTCTCTCTCTCTCTCTCTCTCTCTCTCTCTCTCTCTGTTTTTCTCCAATCCTACCCCAATTGTCAAAACTACTTTTACATCTATTTAATCCCACTGAACATGTCTTTCTTAATTATATAACATCCTGTTGACAATGCATGGTCCAATTACCGGTAGATTCTATCCGGTGTTTTGTTTTATATCCACTCCTTGTCTGGAGGTGTATAGCTCTTTATGTTAATGTTCTCTCTCCCACTTTTCGTCTTTCATCTCTTTGATCGAATCAGCCGCGATGTCAGTCAGTCAGCTAGCGTGGTTTTCTTTACATGACAGACCTAGTAATGTTGACAGGAGTCATGATGTGTTTGTGTAGCGCATCACTTTGTTCCTACCACTTGATTGGTATACCTTCTGACCCACCCATCATCTTTGCCCCCTCTGCCAGAATAATTTTACCCTTCTACCGGAGATTATTTACCCCTCTCTACCAGTAAAAGCTCTATCCATGCCCCTCTCTTCCAGAGTTCTTTTACCCCTCTCTACTGGTAAAATATCTATCCTTGCCCCCCACCCCTCTACAGGAGTCCTTTTACCCCTCTCTACCAGTAAAAGTTTTGTCCTTGCCCCATCTTCCAGAGTTCTTTTACCCCTCACTACTGGTAAAATATCTATCCTTGCCCCCTCTACAGGAGTCCTTTTACCCCTCTCTTCCAGTAAAGCTCTATCTGTGCCTCCCTCTACCAGAGTCATTTTACCACTTTCCACCAGATAAGTTTTCCCCCTCTAACGGAGTGCTTTTACCCCTCTGTACAAGAAACAAGAAAAAGTTTACATTTCGCAGAAACATGGTCTTCAAGTCTAATTGCTTCATTACAGAATTGATGTATCTTCCATGTAACTTTTGGTACCATGTAGGAATCTCTAAAAAGCAGCTGTTCCAGGGTCAACTTTCGGTTAGACCAGGTCCTAATTGGCACATGGTGAAAATGTTCAGTACATTCATGATTCAGTTTGACACAGGTCCCATTATTGTCTGATATGAAGAAGACCACTCACGTAGAAACTTTCTGTCTTTTAAAAAAGTGATTTTAAGATTTTGTGAGTTAGGAAAGTTTCAAGCGTGAAACGTGCATCCCGTATTACAATATAAAATTGGAAACATGTATTATTGTCTCATTGCCTTGTGCAAGCCAAGTTCAATTGATAAGCTCAATTTATTTTTTATTACGTTGAAATGCAACAAGTCTTTATGTCAAAGGTTTTACCTGTATTTTCCCTTCTCAGATTATTTTGTTTGGCTCTGCTCTTACCACAACCTGAAATTAAATGTAAACTTAAAGAACAAGAATATGCCAAAATGGCATATGACGAAGATTCTTTCAAGGCTCAATGTTTTAAATGATATCAGCTTCAATAAATTTACTCTTCTTTCTTTTTCTGCTGATGTAAAGTTTTCAACTAATTCGGTAGCACCTCCAACCGTCTGTGTTTACAATATGAGTATACAACGTCTCACAACCATAGAAAATTATTCATCTCTTTCATTTATTGCTAACGCCTAGTCTGCAGTTACAAACTCTTATCTGACTTTAGAGTTGAATAAAACTGGAGGGAGTCATGGTTTTTAGCGTTTCAATAATAAAACTCATGAATACTGCATTTCCCATTGTTTATCTTATAAAAGTTGGCCAGTATTGAAAACTTCCATATGAACTTGTTTTATTCAATTTATGTGACGAATTGAAAAAAAAGCTCCTATTCTGTAATAGACCAGCACATTCCATTCTAACGAGAATGCGTGGAGACATCTAAACTCCAGTCATATTTTTTGGGGTTGTTTGATAGTGATAGAAGAAGGCACAGAGGTGAGAGAGGTGATCTGAAAACCATGTTTATGCCCCACACACGCCAGCCACGCGCCCCTGTCCTCCAAAACACCAGGCAGCATTGTGTGTCCAATTTGCCGGAGCGGTAGGGGTGCACAATGGCCGGTTCAGAGAGGCACGGAGCGTGAATTATAGCCCTGTCTGGGGCCGGCCTCAGTCAGCGTGGATGCTATTTCTATCCTACCATTACCAACTTTTTCTTCTGTGCTGTATTACTCTCTCTAACTTGTAGCCCTCTTTCCAATTTTTCTGTGTTTTCAAGTCATTTCATCTTTCATTATTTCAACAACAAAAAAATTTCTCTATCCCTTTAGAGTCTATGATGATCTTTCCTTTCAGCACCTGTAATTGAGTTCTTTTGTCAGTCTGTCTTTCTATCTTGATGTCATCTTGTTCATTCTGTTCTTCTGTCAATCACACCTTTATTCCATTTATATATCATTAGTATCAATCAATGTTCTCACATTTTTTATATTTTATCTACAACTTTTTTACAAAATGCACTGAGAGTAAAATTGTCTTTTTCCTACACTTTGTTTCTGTACAGACCATGTTCAATTCCTGCTGTGCTGGGATCACATCAGTATGAAAAACGAGTCGATAATTACCATTAACTTCTTACTAGCTGTCCATATCATCAAATTGGCAATGCGATCCATACAGTGAACCCTTCTCTCTACGAACCTAATTAATTCCTAATTGGCTGCGAAGGCTGTTGATTGTTGACCCAAAAGTTGGTCTTGCTGGGCTTATTCATTTGTGTGATTGCATGTGAAGATTGTCAGTGTGCTTGCAGAGTCTGAAGGGACTCATCAGTTGTTCTATGTCTTCAGGAAGAAACAAAATGGCCGCCTATGCAACATTTTTCTCTAAAACTTAGCTTGTAGATGGAAATAACAATTAATAATTAACTTTAAGCATAAAATAGTGTATTGTAGAAGTGCAAGAAGCTAGAATCTAGGCAGGCATTAATATTTGTACTTATACTTCCCATAACAAAAATTCACATGCTCTTTCAGGCTTCAGACAGCAGCCTATGATACAGAACTGTATCTCTGCCACTTTGTTATGACAAGAAATTATTAGCCGAAATCTTTTCTAGCTTGAATAAGCATATCCCATTACAAAAGCCATTCCCCCTTTTGAAAGAAATGCTGAGTAAATTTTAATTATTAATTAAAAAAATTAACCTACCACTTTTTGGCTGCCTCTGGAAGTGGATGGCTTTTCTAGCATGAAAAACCCTGCTGTGGCAATCCCCCATTTGATGACAGGTAGACATGAATTTGGATAGTAACCAAATCAAGAAATTCAATATTCTCTCAATCCTCACCCAAAATCACCCGAATTGGGTCAGATTTTTCACTCAACGGTGAAGTATATCTGCCTTTTTTGATACATCTGCATCATTACAGGTTATACACAGGTGAATTCAGGTCTATGGTCTTTGAGAACTTTGTGCAACATCAACACACATAATCAAAGCCAATGAATTGAAGATGAATCGAAATCCAAATGTTCTGAAAATATTGACTTTGAGTGTCAGGGATGTTTTGATACCCAACTATGGTTAGAAAGTCAAGGCTGACCAGAGTTTCTCGCTTCACCCGCAAATCCAGAATAAACTCCCTCGTCGAAATCAAGTCGTTACGCTCCATGTATCGAGGGAAGCTGACAGGCAATTTTCTTGGGCATTTCAGCGGAGATTACATGTTTATATACGACTGAATCCAAGCCAAATATTTTGGAGGATTAGTAAAGGTTTTTGGGGGATGGAGTTTGAAGACTTTCTTGGGGGGCTGCCGAGAAATTGGTAGATTTTAGGGATGAGTTTATAGGCTTTGAAGAGGGTTCGTCTCCTCAACGTGTATCGTTTAGGAATCCAAGAGTAGCTGGTCTATTGGGATAGAGTTTTGTAATGAGAATGTCAAAATGTCTGTAGGAGAATAAGTCTGAGTGTAATATGATTCTCTTTTTAGATCAGGCTTGTACCGACTCTTTATTGAACAGAATATTATTTTGAATTTAATAACTTTAAACATAGATCTCTAACTTTGTATTCCATAGAATATTATTTTGAATTTAATGACTTCAAACATAGATCTCTTACAAAAACACTTCATTTCAAGATCCGCAAATACATTACCTTTCCATTTTGACAGTATGTTTTGCATATAGAGCATGAATGCTCTAAAATGGTGACACCACATTTGCTCCTGCGACTTTGATTTAGGCTTTATTTCATATAAAAAGGGTTAGGGTTCCAAAGAGTTTTATGTTGGGTTTTTAGATTTAGGGTTTGGTTTAGGGTAGAATATAGTGTTAAGTCCAGGATTGAAGTAATAGTCAATTATTGTTTAGCATATAGTGGAGCAGTTGTCGCAGGAACAAATGTCATGGAATCTCTTAAATGTGTTAGGAAGATAGCATTGAAATATAATTAATTATGCATCTATTAAATAAAAATGTGGAAATCAAAGAAAAAATCTTTTAAAAAATCAAGGCAATGGCAAAAGGTGTGTTAGCGTAGATAGTGACCTGTGATAACCCATCCTGAAAGAAAAATACATAAACGAGTTGTTTTAGGAGCGCAAACAAAAACCCGAGAAGGAGGTCAAATGGAGTTGGGGTGCATACCAACAGTGGAGGATTCAGATTGAAGGCAAGTAAACTATACAGCTGGGCCTATACACTTATGGCTTTTAACATCCAATCTGTCCATTTTATATCTAAGATTTGTTTATAGCTTCAAGTCTCTTGGTTGCATCCCCACTCCAGCCCAGGCCTCAATGTTTGTGTAGTAAAGAAAATAAATTCAAACTCCTCCCGCAGCGCGCCTCCTTCTACCACACAACATAGGTATTTGCCTCCATCTTAAAATCGAACAAAAGACAGAAGGCGGTGCTGCACTAGTTTGAGCTTGATACATAGTGTGCTAATTCTGATCTGATAGATTAGCGCTTTCAGAGAATGTCAGGCTTTTTCTCTCTAATTATAATAATGTGCTGAATTAGGCAAAATCCCAGCCCAAGTCTACTTGGGATTTTTACAAAAACTCTAGCTTTGTGGTTTTGCTCGATTGTGCGGCTCTGCACTAGCTCAAAATTGGCCTAATCCCATCATGCTCCTGTTCGTGCATTATCAAGCTGTAGTAGTTACTAGTTGCGCAATACATTTGGCTTGTTGATTCAATCTCGAGGTCAGGTCGTTTATGCAAAACTTTAGCTCAAGCTTGAGCAAGTGCAGCACCGGTTTGTTTTTGAGGGGTTTTCCCAATCCACCAATTAGCACGATATTACTTAATACATCTAGCTAGTGCAGCAACGCCTAGCAAGGGTCGCTTCTTTGGTCTACTAGTGTTTTGCAATAGGGTTTAGCCTCAATGCTGAATTATTTTGGGGGAGTTAGAGTTTTTATGACCTAGACTTCTGTCAAGAACGCATCTTTTATCGATAAATGCCATTATTTATACCCCTTCTTCGACCCAGTAAGCTCCTTGATGATAAATCAGAAATGTCAGATTTCTTTCTTCAGTTCTGTCCTGCTGAGTCGAGAGATTGATGGGCCTGATAATGAAAGTCACAGCATTGAAAAGTGATTAGACACATACGATAATTTCATTATAATTTATAAGATTTTTGTTATGTTATGACATTGCATTTTTAGTGATGATATTCTGATGCTGCTTATAATTCTTTTTGAGCTTTAAGAAGTACTTCATAGACATTCAGGGGTGTTTTTAATTTTGTCCACTCTATGCCACAGAATTATATTCACGTTTTGACAATGTCCAGCACTTCTATGAATTTACTTGATTATCCCAAGTGGACATTTTGAGAGTTTTTCTTGGAAAGATGGTGAAGTATCGCTTTCTCTAAGGAGATTCCTTGCTTTCTCTGAAGGTTTGAATCTTTGGCAAGTCAGAGAGATTAAAAAAAAAAACCTCAGATCACACTCAAGTACTGTACAGTGAACAACTTGAACTTCAAAATAAACAAAGTCTCCTTGCTTTGTGAATGATCTGAATAAAGAAAATGATATCAATTTATTGCTCTGTTTTGTCTCAGATGCCATTCTATGACTGCTGTGTATCTCTTTGTCTTGGTATTTGCATTTCATAGTTGTTGATTGTTAGTAGCTCAAGTCAATTAGTGAATGTAGAATGAAGTATTAGCAAATGGATCATTCTTTTGATGATACTTTATAAAGTCTTTGGTTTCTTCGACAGACGGCCAATTAAAAACTAGTCCACATTTATCATGCAGATAACATTAAAAAGCAGATTCATTAAAATAGTTTAGAAATGAGGATGCGGTGATAACATTGACTGAAGAGAGCTTGCTTCAGTGACAAAATCCCAAACAATTCTGTGTCTTTCTTTGTGGAGTGGTTCATAAATCAGGCCAGGAAACTGAAACCTGCAGTGTCAATGGTGGCTGTTTATTTGGCCGAGATGTCCGTCCGATAGGGGGACAAGGTGGAGAGGAAGAAATAGCACAGACAGTTTTGGGTGATAATCAGAGAAATCAGATGCCCTACCATAAACACCACATGAAACCCTTGGGATGGGACTGAAGATGGTTGGTGTGGCACTACACTAAACCTCATGGGATGGGACTAAGCAGCCAGTTTAGGGTCACAATAAACACTACACCAAAACCCATGGGATGGGACTGATCAAGTGATATGGCCACACAGTGTGAACTATTTTAAACTAAATTGACCATGACTGTGAGTGGTCATTTTCACTTTTATTTTAGACTGTAAGATAACAAAATAAATTCCCCAAATAAGTCTCAATACTGAAAAGGTATGACATCTGATGTGTCTCTAGCATCTCACATTTCCAATATCTCAATTCTTGTTTCTGATTCACTGTGCATATTGGTACATATGTGTATCTAATAATAGACTGAAGAGTAGGCCCAGTCCCCCCCATCGAGATACCCGTTGTATTCATCAGTAGTGATTAATTACACATGTTGATATACTACTGTAATTATGATCTAAGTGTTGGTGGGATATATATATATATATATGACTTATTGATGGGCCTCATGATCTGATAGAGAAGGTCAACCATTAAAATACTTGAGTAAAGTCAAAGGTATCAGCTTTAAAGTAGAGTGTGAACAGTGCACGTATACAAAGATGTACATGTGAATCCAGCTTTATCATGATTATGTGAACAGTGATGTACATGAAGATACGCTTCCAACTTTAACAGGTAGAATCTGAACACTGCCTCTAGGCTTTAACATAGATCATGTAGAATCTGAACACTGCCTCTAGGCTTTAACGTAGATCATGTAGAGTGCAAACACTGATGATTCCAGCAAACCAATAATTTTGAACAGTCGGTTTGTAGACTTTGTTGTAGATTCATTCCAGCCTAACATGTAGAATCTGAACAGTGCCTGTAGACACGATTCCACCTCAACATTACAGAGTGTGAACACTGCTTCGTGATCTATATACAGATGTATAGTTGATACCAGCTGATAATGTGAAGTGTGAACAGTGTCCTTTGATCTATATAGATGTAGTTGATGCCAACTTGAAATGTGACATGTGAACAGTGCCTGTAGACGTTGATTTGGGGGTAATGGTAGTACACTTGAGATGAGATAACCCAGTGCGTCTGCATCTTTCCCCTTGATAGGAACTTGGCAGCTGACCACAATGGACTAGTCAATGGAAGGAGGATGGACAAAGCCATGAAGGACAGGATTCCTGTTTAAGATTTCCATTTGTTGCAGTCTAGTACTGGTCTGAAAGGGGCCTATAGTTTCAAAATAGGAGGGAGAGAGAAAATAGACAGGATAATGAAGGAGAAGCTGAGATGAAATGCTTGCAAAAGAAAGTAGGAGGATGAAAGAGAGAGAGAGAGAGAGAGAGAGAGAGAGAGAGAGGAAGAGAGAGGGAGAGAGACTGACAGACATACACTGGACACTCACAAAAAATATAGGGGGTATTGGGTTAGGGTTAGCGTCTTCAGTTTCACAAAGTAAGAGTTCATCAGTGTTTTACTATCTACTGTAGATCTCACTGGTGTGCACAAATTGCCTACCAGAAGATATATGTATTTGTATACATGCTCAATACTAATACCTGATCAATGTTTATTTGATTGAATTTAGTAGGTCCACTGGGACCTGGTATCATATAAAGGGGTGACAAACAAAAAGGCCTACCCCAATCTTCAGCTGGTTTGTGCTGTGATTGGTGGACCTACTTTAATGTTTAATTAAGTCGCACAGGTGCTAATGGAATGGGGGCCTATTCTATCTAAACCAAGGCCAAGTTTAATGTACAACACAGGAGCTTTAGAGTCAACATGTGATTAAGAAGGCACTACAAAGAACCTATTATTATTTCTACTACGTATTATATCTTAAGAACTAGGACACAGGTTTAATGAAATAGTTTGTACCCCTGTTTGCATATTGCATATGTTATATATAAAGTATGACATAAATCCCGAAATACTATTATTTCAGAATAGTATCTCTGTGTATTGGCAGTAAATTAGTTAAAAGTAATCTTCTGATTTGTTGTGTTTGTGAAGTTTTTATTGTTTCATGGAAGGCAGACAATCATTGTAAAATTAAAGAGTGTAGCTATTGGTGGTAGAAGCAATTACTCATGTCCCTCAATATAACAGCACGATATACATGACTTATGTCATGGTGACACATCCTTAACATTACACCTTCTTTCGTCCTTTCTCAGATGCTGTTTCTATTTTTAACCTTCGCGTAATGTTACATTTTCCTTCTCCATCCCTTTCTGAGCACGACATACCTCCTCCCCCTCCCCCACCAAACCATACTGTACTTTATTGTGTAATTTTTTCTGTTACCCTGCTTTCACAATTGCTCTCCACTATTCCCTTCTCTATGTGCGTGTCTCTCTCTCTCTCTCTCTCTCTCTCAAAATCTTCCTTGCTTTCCCTTTCTTCCCACATCATACCTTCTTTCCATGAAACCTCCTCTCCTCATCACCCTCCCGCTTTCTCAAGCTTCTCATTTTCCTTCTGTCTTTCTTCCAGTTCCTCCCTCCATCTCCCCATCTCTCTCTTTCTCTCTCCTTCTCTCTCTTTCTCCCTCTTTCTCTCTCTCTCTCTTTCTTTCTCTCTCTTTCTCTCTCACTCTCTCTCTCTCGTTTTGTCATCTTAGCTCCCATCTCTCTCCTCAGCCGAGGGGTACTCCTGTCTGAACATGAAGTATGGAATGTGTAGGACATTTAACGCTATTTATATATAGCTGGCCGATATGATGCTATCATCTAAACTAGCTCACTGGTAATCAATTCCTCATAACGAGGATCTAGTTTCGTCTACCAAACACGAGCGCATACATAGCTGACGAAGATGATGGGGAAAAGACGCATCCCCCATCCCGGTCGATATCTTGGCCTTTAAACCAGCTATTTTTGTTTATCTTCGTCACCATGGTAACTTGATGTTGTCTGTTGAGAGCCAGGAGCACATAAAAGAATACCCTTTTTCATGAAGTTGGTACTTAACACCTTCTTACTCTCAATATTCAATATATCCTATACATGCTATAAAAGATGCTAAGTTATATTTACCCAAAAATGGTGTAATATCCATTTGTCAGGTCAGCAAAATAATTGGGATTTCAGTTAATCATGGCCGCTTCAACATTTAAAATGGGTTTAGTATCCTTCTCCCTATGCCCGATATAGCATCGCAGTAGCATCTCGGATTTATAGCAACATTTACCCTGCCACGTAGAAGACGTTTGGATCAGATTGAAACTGAGGGCTTCTGTCAAGGAGAGTATCCCTCCAGAAGATTGTATTCCAAGCTAGACAGCTGATCAGAATCGTTGAGACAAATGAGTGCAAGACTCCTCAGCCAATGCTTCTTAAAGATAAAGTCAATCTTTTGATGGATGTGTGATTCCCACTTTTTTTCTCCAATATTTGTAATTTTGTTCATGTTTTTTATAGTACAAGTCATCTTTCAATATTGTCCATGAGATTCTCAACCAGGCAAGCATTTGTCTATGTCAATCTCAGCAGAAATACAGAAAATACATTAGAAAATGATTAACATTTTTCTGATAATCAAAGCTTAATATCAAATTTAATAGCAGTTTGGACTTCTTGCATCCTGGCAAATGAGAAATGAGAAAACAAAAATGACATTGTTTGCCTTATACCAAAAGGTGAAGACAGAAACTTTTCCTTTTATCCCTCAATGCATTTTTAACCTGTTGAGGACTGAGCCCGAATATATATTCGGGCTGAGGTCAATGGGAAACGTGTGTTATAGCCAAATCAGCTCATCTCCAACAGGTTAAAAGCATACGTTCGACCATGTTGAATTGTATCTTTAAGATGGAACTATGTGATCTGATGTACACAAGACTGATGTTACCAGAAGCTATCTCAGGTAATGAAGCGCTTTCTAATGAGCAGTCTGTAATATTAACAGGCTATAATGTGTTGCGCTTGGTTGACGAGTATGGCAGCCTGAGGAATGCGAAATTTAAAGGGGTGGTGAGAGGCAAATTCATCTTATATTGTAGGTAATGTGCAATACTTATGAATAGGTCTTGTTCATACAAGAACAAGAAACATCTTGTTTATGTTGGTAAGAATAATTGAAGGACCGCGGTGTCTTGTCTTTTATTACAAGTTCTTGCAACATTTAGGGTACATTTACAACAATTGTTATAAAAATAATGTTGTTTTGTTATCATCAGAAAAAAAGCCAATGGGATCAAGAAAAGAGTGAAAGCAACAGACAAAGAAAGAGATGGAAATTGAGAGCAGTGATGGAGAAAGAGGTAAACCAAAAGGAATGGAGAGAGATTATCTGTATGTTAAAAAAATATTGTTGTAGGGGACTTTAAAAGCTGACAAGAAGAATCACAAGGTACTGGAGACGGAGTAGGAGTATTGCTACCAACGTGGTCCAACATGGTTGACAATTATGAGTGCATCGTATAGCTATGTTGTTTTGATTGTACTGTGATGATATGTTGTTTACTGTTGCCAATTTTGAACCACGCTATTCCACATGTACCATCATATCCTTACCGTCAAGTATTTTAAATCGATACGGGTTCAATGGAAAGAATAAACGGGGTGAACCACAGCAATAACTTCACGTCCTTTGTCGCTGATCTCTTACAGCTGACTTGGAACTTAAAGAAGACGATGTCATCATCATAGAAACATGTCATGGGTGTTCATGCGAAACTTTGAGACTGTAATCCAGTTGAATCTAGTATAAGCTGACACTATAGTATCATTTAGTTTTAAAATGCAGCCTGCGGTGGAAAATACTTCATTTATGAACTGGATATTCTTAGACAAAGCATTTGATTTCCTAATATGTAATAGGTATCATCTTTAATGACTAGTGAAACATTTGTTTCTTGCAGCTTTCTGGGCCATGTGCCCTCAGCCAAATTGTTGAATTATGGACCGGATATTTTTAGACGAGCTTTTACATTGCTGTTCTAATGATTGAATCAGTGGTGCTCGTTCTAGATCATCTGCCGATGGCAACGTATCATCTTCTGAGGAACAGAAGGACCTTAAGGCATGCCCTTTAATATGGAGTTAGTGTCCTTCTGACAGTATCTGAAGCCATCCAGCAGGTCTTTAGAGACTTGATAGGAGAACAATGACATACAAAATGGAAGGCTTACATTTGGAAAGACATCACTAAATCTTCTACAAGATGACAGAAAATTGGAGTTGATAAACTTTTGAAAACTTTGTGGTTGGCAAGGGTTGGTACTCATATATTCCTTTAAATATTGATGATTTTTTATGGTCCTTCTAGGGCTCCAGAATCATTGTAATTTCAAGGATTGCGTAGAGTAATCATTGTCCTAATATTTATTTCTGGAGACATACAAAAGGCTAAGTAGACCTGCCAAACTGTACCTACCTGCCTGGTTGGTAGAAATGGGAACACCTCACAGACAGTGAGGCGTTCAAAGGGGGAGGGGCTAGC
This sequence comes from Paracentrotus lividus, assembly GCA_940671915.1. Classification (NCBI taxonomy): domain Eukaryota; kingdom Metazoa; phylum Echinodermata; class Echinoidea; order Camarodonta; family Echinidae; genus Paracentrotus; species Paracentrotus lividus. The sequence continues at coordinate 23,466,876 of CALNVZ010003430.1, read as the reverse complement.
AGCCAGGTATCAAATCAACCTAAAAATGTGTCGTAGGTAGCCTCTGGCAGGCAGCGAGCCATCAAGAATCATTTGTCATCTCGATAGACACATTGCCAGACGATTGCGTGGTCGCTATGGTGATGCCATTCAAAGGATGCGGCCTTTTCATGTCATCCTGTTAGGGCTGCTATCTATCTCATGTCCCATCTTTATGTCATGCCAATCTAAAGGTCTACATGGACCTTGATTTCAGTGCTGTTCCCTGACCATTCTTCTACATGTACATTGGAACTTGTTATATTAAGTTTTTTGGGACCATGGAAATTACCTTTTATATCAAGAATTTGCTTGGTCATGATGAAAAAAACTTTGAATGAGTTTTTATTGTATAATTATGATATCTGCTTCTGGCCAAATGCAATGACATATCGTCTGTTGAGAGCCAGAAGGGCATTATTGCATCCCAAAGATGTTCCATTAAGAACCAAAAGGTCGCTATTGCTGTACAAAGTCAATGGTACTAGCGCCCTTTTGGTTCTCAGCCGACGATATGTCCATCTTGACTTGGGTGGAAAAGTTGTTCATTATCCCTGGCCCTCAAATTTAGCTATTGTTATTTCTATTCAAGCTCTCTGTGATGATGGAATACAAGAATTCTTAATTTTTGTAAATAGTGTCAATTTTGTATATCAGTATTATCTGGTTGTGAGATTTTCATAGAGCTTCTATAGACATTAACGATTATAACTTTAAGTTGGATTAAAAGAAACTAACCTAAAAATTTACTATCTGAAAAATATGGCTCTATTTCAAACTGGCATCCGATCAGAATCGATTTGTAAGCAGGAAAGAAGCTAAACCAATCTTCACACCTCTTTAAGTTGGTTATGTTTTCATGCTGTGAAAACACTTTTAAGTGTCCAAAAATATAATTTAGGGAACCCTCATAAAAGTCAAACTATAAAAGCTGAAGAACAGAGAAGTTCATCATGAATTTTTATATTAAATTTTTTTTATCGGCTATCCATGGTGAAATTCAATTGCAGCAACATGATTTTCAAAGTTTATTGCATGTCCTTTTTATGAGGTCGCACTTAGTCTCTAAGTGTGTCCTTACATTATGTTATTAATGCTTTTTATGAAGCATAATTTAAGAGCTGGAAGGACCACAGAATAATATCTGAAATGATGCATGACATCATAAATTTATGGAATTTCCATTCCTGGGTCATCAGTTCGTATCATGCATGTATGTAAGAGTGTGATGATCAATTCTTTAAATGGAGATTTATGAAGAAAGAAATTGGAAGAACAGTGAACAGTTTTAACAAGTACTGTCACTTTGAGCATGGTCTAATCCTGTTTTCATGAGATTTTTGTTAAAAGTTTGCCCCCACATCCTCCCTCCAACAGCAAAAAATTCCCCTACATATGAAGGTTTTAAGCCTTCTTGCAATACCAAGATACATGGTATCATTGTAACTGCCTCATAAAGATAGAAATTGACAATATCTAGTAATAAATGAGCATAGTAAGACTTCATAGAACAAAATGTGCATCTTCTTCTTGTGTACATTTTGTTATCCTGCAATAACATGATTTAGCCAGCTAGCGTGCTGAAACAAGCTGAATCAACTAGACGTATGTCACATCAGAATGTTCTAATGTAGTCTTATCATCATTCCAGTTCACTGACCGCAATGCTTATGCTACGGTCAATCCAAGCTAGCACTGGTCAAGCTGAGGAGATAATTATACAATGCTCATCACTGATGGTCAAGAATAACGAGGATGTGTGGAGGGTATAATTTGTCCAATCTGGGCGACTTCCTTCGACTAATGACCGGAATTGGTCATCTTGAAATTGGAACAAGATGGAGAGGTCATCGTTTAGAAATGACCAACAGACTTGGCCTTAATTAATCAACAAATTAATTCAGCATCTTTAGGATGTTAAGATTCTCTTTGTATTGACAACAAAATCTGTAGCACCTCTAGGAATGTTGGAGCCTGTATTTTTCTTGCGACATTTTCTTATGATTTATTGATTTTGATATTTAATGTGATGCTGTTCATTTCTCATTGAATTACAAACTTTTAAAATTTATTGTTTATGATTGATTATGATAATTGAGTAATTTTTGTATGGTGTATTATACTTTGGAATGGTATCCACATGCTTTCACAAAATTATTTATTGATATTAGTTGGTCAAGTGATGTTCAAATATATATTTCTTCAGGGATTTATCAAGTATTATCAATTCACATTGGCAAAATACCCGATATTTTAGCAAGGTCCCCCCCCCCCCTCCCCCAGCGATTAAAATATTACAAGATCTCTTTCTGATCTGTGCCAGTGTTCTTCCGTGAAGTGTTGGTCAAGTGAGATTCCAATAGGGTCAAAGAAACAGAATTCGCCCGCCTCCTCCCAGACACCCTAATTCCACAGATGTTTTATGGTGATTGGCAATTGCATTTTTATTGAAACATTATGATTTCTTTTATTTCTTTCCCCCTATAAAACCCCCACAGTTATCCTTGGTATAAACACAACTCAAATGATTTACTCCAATCCGACTCCAGAACGTGTTCCTCTCTGCCAATTCCGACACTTTTCTGGTTGTAAATTTGCCACATTTCTACCCCTGATCAGTTCTATTTTCACAGCTTTTCAAGGATTCTAAATTTAGCATGCAGACACTTGCCCGATTGATTGACGACAAGTATGAGTCTATTGTGCATGGGTTAATTGGGGCAGAGCGTTGAGACTGACAGATTTGTGCATATGAAATCATACATAATTCTTGTTTAACTCCTTGGTGACACTGAATTTGATTGAAACTTAAAAGAAAACTAAGTTGGACTTGGAATTAACAAGGAGAAAAGGGTACTTAAAATTAATAAAGTGTTAGTTTTTCATGACATAATTTTACACTGCTGGCGGCATCAGTGTTAGAAAGTAATTCTTTTTACAGACTTTATATTGACAAAGCATTGCCTTTGCCAATTTGGACATGGAAGGTCTATCAAATTTAGACAAATTCTTTTATTTGATTGAATAATTTGTGGGCAGTATTTAGTTTCACTTTTTGCATCAAAGGAGGTAGACAAAACGAGATGTGTATAACAGAAGCTGGGGGATTATGCCAAGGGATTAGATTTCCATTCGGTAAATTGAAGTTTAAGATTTGAAATTGATATTAAGGTATGAAAATGGGGTTACCTTTTAACCGAATGAACAGACGATATTGTGCCCTTCAAGACCTGAAAAAGAGGTTAGGGTTAGAGACACGACTATCTATCTGTATGAGATAGATAGTCATGTCTTGATTTTAAAAAGTAGCTAATTTTATTATTATAATGAAAGAATGAGCTCTGTGCCACTAACTTTAATTACGGACCATCTTTAATGATTAGATCACTGTATTCAATGCAAATGTATGATTTGTTGAAAAGAGGAACACAAATAATAAAAAGTACATCAATGTACAAGTTCTGGAATCAAGATCTACATCCAAACGAAAAAGTTTACTCCTTCATTTCGTGCTGAGAGACGCTATCAAATATGAAGTCATATCGTGTGCCTCCATCTTTCGTTATCCGAGCCATGTGCGTAGAAGTCTCTCTTTTTTTACTGTCTAGGGTAATGTTTACTGCCTGCGATTTAGGCCCTTGGGCTGTATCCTTGTTCGACTGGGATAATTGGTGAAAATAGAGGTCATGTTTGGCTGAGAAATGTAAGAAGGAGAAGGAAAAAGCGACACGTGCCAACCTTTTCTTACCCTCCTAATGATACTCCTGAATGGAGTGGAATGTGTTTAATGACCAATCACGGGTGCATTCATTTTATGCGATGTGAAATTGAGCATTGGATTGTTGATCCGATGCTCTACTTAGACGGCTTCCAAGCTCCAAACTCGGTCGGTTTTATAACTTCAGTCTTGTTCAAGTTCTTTTTTTATTTTCTCCATCTTGTCCTTGGCAGTTTCCCAGCTGAAGAATGTTTAGCAGTAGTTCCATATGACTCCCAAATTACTGTCACACGACACGGAGAGGAGAAGCAAACCATCGGCCTTCGTCCAATCTATTTTCTTACCCACTCTTGATCTATTTCATATGAGATCCTGGTTGTTATAAAATAAAAAGCCAAAAATATTCCTTAGCCTGCTGCATATTTTCACTTTCTTTGCCTTCCCCGAAATTCAACTTCAGCAAAGCTTCTGCCACTGGTCTGCGGTACATACTTTAGACATTATCTTTGGGTGTACTTGGCTTGGGTTTCGTCAACCAGATTCAAGTCGATTAGGTAGGATTGGGGGTGAAATACAAGAGCACCCCAATTTGGATCCTGAAATTTGTTCCCTTTCTGGGCTAGAGTGTGGGGTAACAAAGAACTTGCTCCATACATTCAATGAAGGAGCATTTGTGTAAGAAATGATTTTGTTGAATTAATGTTTTTGGAGTGATACCACGAGGGGAAATAAAATATGGAATTGAGAATATACAAGCAAACATTTTCTTGATCGATATGGTTGGAATTGCTTCAAGCTAGGTCTTTGTCATCTACCCCCATGTACATGTACATTTTCTAACTTACCCATTCAAGCTCAATTACACTACTTAATTTCATAATTATCACATTACTCATCGGCACTAAAATAACCATCATCATCATCTCCATCTATTTCTCATCATCCTTTTCCTCCTAGAATGTCGTCATGACAACAATCCTCCAAAGTAATTTCTTTGATGAAATACCCCAATTCTTGCATGTTCATGTCATATTAGGCTAAGAGATTTCAAGATCTCCAAGCTAAATTGGATATTTTCTTTGAAAGGAGTCCAATCAGAATGAAAATCAGGGGTAGAGGACTCAATTTGGCATTGAGTGATGAGAGAGGTAGCGGAGGCTAACCCTTCTTGATTCAAAGGGTCCAGCCCCTGGAGTCTTCAGCTCCCAGTTGGGCTTCCTCATCTAGTCTAGGTCTAAAGAACTTTTGGTCAGGATCAGTTGACCTAATGCAGGTCCCATGTCCATGCTTTGGGCATGTGTGCTTATCCTTGTGTAACTATAGCTGGACTGTGTAATAGTTTGTCCAATTCATAGATTAGATGTTGCATATATTGTTAAGAACTAATATAGTCCTTGAAGAATTAGGAAAATGGTTTTATTTATCAAGACTAACCCACAGATCATCTACTTTACTGTCAAAATATTTCAATGGAATCTTTCAATTTTCATACCACCTTTGTAAAAAGACACAAAAAGGTTGTTCCACCTTCTTTTTCTTTTGGTAATGGTGCTTGTAAGAAGTCGTTTTGGCAATTTTTGGCTCCATTTGACTGGTGGATTAGATCTGGACATTGTGAAGTTTTATAACCCCCACTGAGCATGTCAATAATGACATGTGTTTAGCCGCGAGATGAAAGACGATTTCCAAATATTTGACAAACAATTTTCATATCAGTATTTTGCATCTCTCATTGACTGCTGAAAGCCATAGAAATTGTTCTGTTTTGATTTTCTACTATTCCCTAAGATTTGTGTGCCCAACATTGTTTCATGTCTGTAGTTTTAAATATGAAATTTAAAAAGAATGTCATTATCATGAATCAACTAGATATAATTCTTAATCCAATTCAGTTTTGATTGCTTCAATTGTGAATTTCAAAGTTGAACTTCAGTTGAACCCACACAAAAGTATAGGCGCTACTACATTTTATTGAAAGATATAAACATCTTATATACAATTCATGATTTGATAGAACAAACATAATTAAGACTTTAATTTTTTTTTTAACATTTCTGATCGTATTTTGGTGGTGATATCTTTGATATACCAGAGCTTTATGAAAAAAGAAGTTATTGTATGACCAAGAAGTCTGTGATAACTCCTTGCTCTGATAAAGGCTACAACTTCATACTTGTTGCTTCCTTGAGTAAGACAAGGACAGGGCAACTGTCGGTGTATTCAAGCTGATTGGTCGCGTCACTAGCCCCGCTGGGCGGCTCGTGGCAACCAGCTGATCTGGCTGATATGGTCCCCCATCAGCCAATCACATATCCGATACCGTTCCCTTTCTCTCTGTGATGGGCTAAAGAGTTAAACGGACTTTGACTGGTAGTCTTTCCACCAAGTCTTTGAATTTTAGAATATTTTTTTTGTCAAGATAGATCTAACTTTTTTCAAAGCATTGCACATTTTCTGGCTTTGTAGCAAAAAGGATGCTTCTACATTGGATATAAAGTTCTGTCCTTCTCTTATGTAAAATGATACACTGAGTTTCAAAAGGACATACCCAATACTTCAGACCATACAGGCCTGTACCCAAGACTAATGGAAATCTTTTCTCTCTTTTTGATATCTTGACTTGAAGTATCTGCTCATTTTAAAGTTCTATTGGAGGACATGTTGGATATCTGCCTCCATTTCTACAAATAAAACTGTGAAACAAACTTAGACCTTTCCTCTTATTTTTATCTTCATGATGATAAGACCAAACCATGACTTGCTGGAACATGTTGTATTATTTTAACCATACAAAGAGTTGGCTTGAATACTACTTGTACTTTTGTGATCATTTTGAGTTCCACTCTTCTCATTCTTCATCCCAGTCCCCCATCACTTACCGGTCTCCCATCCCCAGGCCCGGCCCTCTCACTTCTCTTACTCCAATCCTACCATAAATTCAACTATAAGTTCTGCTCTTAGCTGATATAAATCACTATTTCCCTCGCTTCATTTCCACTGGCTCCATTGCCTATCATAACTGTTTTGACAGGGCAGTTTTAACGAGGCCTGAATAGGACAGGCCCCCAGTCGTGAGCCAAGCGTGGAAGACTTTTAATTGGTGGAGGGCAATCAGGAGTAAGGAGTAAGTTTGGTTGGAGGTCAGCTTGGGTTACGAAATATGAAACCGGAGAAGACTTAGAGCAAGATATGATATGATGATAAATCTCTTTTATCATTCATTTTGACCCTTGACACTTGAGGGTATTACAAAAAAAGATAGAGCCGGTTTTGGCTCCTTTTTTGCTCCATTTCCTTGCTTGCATTCACTGTACAACAGATCATTTATCAAATTTTGACTATTTTTTATAAATTCCTTGGACCTGGCATTCGATAGGTGGGCATCTGTCAAGAACCACCACTGTTTGTTTTGTCTTGCATAAAGATGAAACATTATTATTGCTTTCACTTTTTCTTCTTCTTTTGGTCATATTTTAATCTTTCAAGTCTATATTCCTGGAAGTTATTAGTAATTCTTTATATATTTATCTTCCTCTTTCATTTCCTATTTTCTCCTTCAACTTATTCTGCAATCTGTTGTGGCACATCACTGGGCCATTCACTCTCATACAGTCGGCTGATAGCCTTGAAAAAGGCCGTTAAACTATCACCTTTTACCTTAATCATACATGTTTATTAATACCGGTATCCCATCACCCATTTTCTGTTACCCTATCCCTGGTATCAGAGCACCCAACCGCGCCCCTATTTTACACCTCTCTCCAACGCTTCCACTCCTGTTTCAACCACGCGCGTGCCAACCCTTAACCTTCCCAATTTTTCAATCAAAACTTTAAATTAACCTCTCCAATGTTTTTATCAAGTTTCTACCAGTCCTCTTTCTCCATCCATTATCTTCGTCTCTTGTAAGGATGAGGGTTCATTGTGTGGTGTTCGCCCACGTCTTTAGACGGCACGCGTTACTAGCTGCTTGTCCTTCTCGGTCCTAACTCAATGTGGCATTGAAACCCGGGAGACAGTGAGGGGAAAGATGAGAGCTGGCCATGGGGTGCCAACAAACGCAAAAATTAACCTATAATGTCGACTCAATTATAGTAACCTCTTTCTCTTTCAACTTCTCTCCCTCTCTCTCCTTTTCCTCTCTATCTCTCCCTCTCTATCTCTCCCTGTCCCTTTCTCTTTCTGTTTGGAGTATTTCGGGATTGATTATTCTGTTTTGTTACATCTTCCCCCACCATTGTCTCTTTCAAAAGTCATTGTTTTGTCAGCTGCCAACTGTTCATTTGAGATGGTTTGGTACCATTTCAGATGTGGAAAGGACATCTTGAAAGTGACATTGTAATTCTTCTCAAACTTGCTTTTTCTTTCCACTATGAAAATTTTGTGCCCATATTACTTATAATTTTGTTGTACATTTCAGATCTTTATTGTTTGCATGTTGAAATAAATCATTTGTTGGCTATACTACTTATTTCTTATTAAGATCTCTTTTGAGTCATATATTTATTATCTCTCTGTTCTTTTTCTTTCTCCAATCTGCAGTGCTGGCCCTCCGTCTCAAGTTAAGAAGACCACGAGAAGAGCTAGTTAGCCAAGGCATCATGCCCCGTAAGTACCTATCATACTTGTGTTTATTGTCACAAAATTATTTAAATACTGTCTAAAGTCGCCAAAGCAGAAGTGCCCGTCTTGATCACAAGCTGTGGCACACTTTGAGGTGAAGAAATCAGGAAGAGCAGATACCTATTTTCTACCTACAAAAGACAATTGGATAACATTGAAGTTTTACGGAAAGTCACTTGATTAGAAGGTTGATAGTCGTTAGAAGGCCTTAATGCTTATATTTCGACATTAACTCTTTGCCTGCCAAGTTCGACTATAGTCACAATTGTACTTATTAACTATACAATGGTAATAATTCATTTTCTCTGTAATTGCTGGGCCAAAAGATCTGAAAATCACTAATAATGCTAGGACCGGGTCTGCGGCATAATTTCTTGTAGTTCATACTAAGCAAATATTGTTATACAATGTTTTAAAATTAAAGAGAAAAGTCTTCTTTTTTATGCTTAAAATTAATGTGGCGGGCAAAGAGTTAAGTACCTTCTGGTTCTAAACCTTTGATTACACCTGTTAGTTGTCCACACTGTTAGGACGCTCTCCAAGAGGGGGCTAAGATTGGTAGTATTCTGGAAAAGAAATCATCCCCCACAGTTGACCCTGACATTGACCTGGCTTTACCCACCAGTGGACAGTCCACACAACATTACACTAAGCCTAGATCTACTCTGTCACAACACAGTCTATGTATACCACCCCTTCCTCATATGCTCGAAACCCCTCCCCCCCCCTCAAAAAAATGGAGGAAAAAAAAAGAAAAGAAAACTAATCCCTTTCACTTAACGTGCTTGAATAGGGTTGATACATAGATTAAAACAATGTTGTTCAGAGTTTAAGCTCAATTTGATGTTTTATATCTTTTGACATGCATTGCTTAACTTTCAGAACATTGACTGAAAAGGGGTTGGGAGCTAAGCTATTTTAAAGTTTGGGTGATCGAAAATGTGTGAGGTGAAAATCTCATGGAGGGGACGAAATATCTTTAAACAAAATATACCAATCTGATGTTATGTTTTCAAGAATCTGGTGAAAGGGAAGAAAAAATGGAAAAGCTGTATCTCCCTTCCCTCCATTTTACAAATCCTTGGATCTCTTTTGATGGGCTGCAAAGTCAAGATTTGGTCGAAACGGATCCGACTGGTTTCAAACACAAATCCTGCGGATAAGATTCATACATCCAAAATAGATAAAACAGTCCAAAATACCACCAAATACAAGGGTAAATCTGTTAAAAGTTTGTTCAGAGTCGAAAGAGGAAGTGAACGTATTAGGGGCAGAGAAAAGGCATCATTGTACGGGTTGTCATCGTCAATTAGAGGGCGATGTTCCCTTTGACGACGATGCGTTGGCCGTTTGCGTGTCTAGATTGCCACCTGTACAGGGGTGGTGTCAAGGGCTGACTGTCTAGATGGATGGGTTGTACACCTGTATGGGACAGGGGTGCTTCTGTCCTCTCTAGAGACCCCTCTTAGTGCCCTATTACACCCCTTTCTCCCAATGTTTGTACCCCCCCCCCCTCCCAACCCCATCCCATCTCCTCCCATTCCCAAATTTCCCTCCCCAGCTCTCCACTAGTCTGTGAACATAGACTCCAATTTGACTCTTGAACAAATGTTGCAATGCCAAGTGGGAAGACTGAACTTCTTCCCACTGCTACAGTATATAGCCAATCTTAGTCTCCTCAATTCAGTCTCCACTTTATGCACTCTTTGAAGACCATGGGTATATGCCTCACACTATCTCTATCATTAGGGTCTATTTAAAAGTCAGAAGTTGGGGAAATTTAAAGTCACTGTTTACAATATTTGAATTTATAGAGTAAAACACATACACTCACATATCATGTAAGTACTAATTTAATGGATAGTCACATAATACATAGAGAGAAATAAAAGCAATGACTCTTTTGGGGTTCCTTCTTGAAATCAGATGACCCCTGCCTGAAATCAGGTGACTCCTACCTGAAATCATGTGACTCAGTAGTTTCACATCTTATGAAGATAATGTTTGAAAAAGGTCAAAGTTCACTTTTGAGCTGGTGATATTGATTCTTTTAGCTCCCTTGTAATACATGGAAATGTGTTCATAGATTTGACAAAGGAATTAAAAGATAAATATTTTAGAGATGTAAATTTGATGGAATAAAGTGACAATAAATCATGATTCGAAATGATTTATTCCTACAAGTATGATAAATAGACACTGCTATGCTTATAGTTTATTAGTCCATCTTCTTGTTAAGAGCTATTTAATGACATTTAGTTTGATAGTTGATATTTCATCCTTTACAACTCCCCATCAATTACCTTCAATACAAATAAAAGCCCTGTCCTACTCCCTCGCAAACAGTCATTCCAAGCCTACCGGGCACAGGGTAGGCGTTTTTAGTTTTCTTGCTAACCAGCCTATCCTAGTTGTGGTATGTGCAATCAACACAAATATATTATCATGGGATTGGTCATTTCTAATTCTGGCCATCAAAACGTCACTCAAAAGTGTCACGCACCTTGTCAATCTATCAATGTATTATGTAAATACCGCACACATTTTGCTTGTATTTGTGTCACGTCACCCAGTGTTATTTGGAAAGCGTATAAATACTTTTCAAGGAAGTAATCGTTGCCTTTTTCTAATAATCATGTTAAAAGATCTCAAAAATGCTTTCTTGGTTGTAAACATAGACTCTATGTTATATTTAACCTTGTTTTATGAATTCCCAAACATATTTTAAGCGTGGTATTAAAGAGAAAATGAGACGAACCGAATGAGGCCCATTCTGTCGCCACAGGTCCAAGTAGACGTCATTTTTCAGGAAAGACATTTATCAGCCTGATGATGTATTGGTGGAATTTTGAGCAGGAATTTGAGTCGCTGTTGGGCAGACTGTTTAGGATTAGCACCTTCTCTGTGGACGGAGTCATCTATGAATTCCGTCTCGCCAATTGTTACATCGTCGACATCCTCTTGATTTGTCTATGATTAGGTTGTACCCCCCCCCCCGAATCTAACCCCATTTTTCGTGATATTGCAGGCATGACAGGCAGTGGTAGAAGAATTTTAAGTTTTTTGTAATCATGCTAACGAGAAGAATGAATCTGATTTACATTTAATATATCCACAAAAATATGTAACCATATATTTCCATGGAATCTGTACGAGTACTTTGATGTCTGAGACAAGGCATCATGCAAAATGTATATGTGGGACTAAACCAATAAACGTAAAATGTATTCTTGATGAATCATAGCACTCAGTTGAATTAATAGCCACTGATACCAGTTCAAAGACATAAATGGCATTAAGGATGTGATTTAGTATAAATCAAGCAGTTATATTCCTATTTAATATATTAGGATTGAGACTAGAAAATTATCAAATTAATTAATTTAGCCCAATAAGGATGAGTAACCGAAAATCAATCATAAAATGATAACCTAAGTTTTTATCTTTCCTTGCACAATTGAAATAGCATACTACATGTACAACCTATATTGAGGCGATGACATAATCAATGTGTAACATGATTATGCATGTTAAGACTATCCTGTCAGTTTGCATCCACAGATATACAGAACATTCTTCAGCAATGAATTTATTCCATACCACGAGGGAGGGGCGCTAGAAGAAAGATTGTACTATTACCATGGCGGTGGGTGGGGTGGAGCGGATGGTGATGACAGCGTGGGGAAATAGTGTTGGAACTTCAGTGGTGGGGGGGTGGTATATTGTGATGATGTGGAAGTGAGGTTCTAGGACACTATTCCCCAGACACCTACCCCCCCCCTCAAAAATCTACACCTAACCCTACACCTCTGTCCTATTTCTTGGAGTATGATTATTCCCCCCCCCACAGCGTTAACTTGAGCGTACCACGGGATGCTTTAACATGACATTGGTGTATTCATCATCAATATCTCGGCAATTAAGCAACTGATTACCTTCAAAATCTCAGCGTAATTCTTTCTAACCTAAAGGTGCAATTATAATTACAACATTAACTGGAAGAGATTTTTTTTTAATCCCGCCATAAAGTTAACAGTCCCTTTAAATACCAGGGTGAAGCATTTTCATTTCCCTTTTTTTCTCTGGGGGGGGGGGGGGGTTGATGGTGATAGCTTTGGTGGAAGATGCTACGGAGGGGTGGGCAGTGTATATGAGACTGGTGTTGGAGGTGGTGGTGGTGGTGATGCGATCATTAGAGAAGGAAGCTCAGTTTTCCGTTGTACTCTCTACCCATGTGACGTCATCCCGAGAGCTACATTCCACACATTGTTATGAGATCCTGAAGATGGTTAGCTCAGATGCTCATTTTCTTTTCTTAACCACTTACTGGTGTCTCTCCCTCTGTCCTACTCTATCTGTATCTAATTCTCACTCTATCTATCTCTCCCTTTCTCTCTGTATCTATGGACATGTATCTAAATTTTCGTACCTGTCTGTGACTGTTTCTCTTTCTTTCTGTCTTTTTATCTCTGCCGTTATTCCTGTTATCATTTTTTATCTCTTTCTTTGTTTCATTTTCTTCATCTGTTGCCATCCTTTGTAGGATTTTAGCCATGATACTATCCTCATCTATCCCTTTTCTATTTCAGTCGTATTTTCATAGGATCCTGTCTTTTCTGATGCCTTCTTAAACTTCTGTTTTCTCCTCTTTTTATTTCCAGATGCCCCTGTATTGCAATGAACTTATACCTGGTATCGCTTGTCATTCCATATTACTCTCTCATCAAAAATTCATTCTCTTTCTTCATGCATTTCTTAGTTTCTCTAACCGCCCTCTGCCTATTCTATATGAACGGCTCCTGGAAAGACCTGGATGGATAATAGGTCTTAAACCTCCTCCATGTATCATAATTCATCAAGGGAATGTAAGCCCACGCTGTTACTCTCTTCACCAGACCACAATGATTCAAGTCTTTGAGAGGCGAGATGAATATTTGACTTTTGACGTCATCGCTCATCCCTCATCAACTTTCTCTCTGCATTCCCTTTCAGTTTCCTCCGTGATTTGTATCTTTATTTTTGTAAATAGCTGCCTGATAGCCGCTTAAAGTGTAACACATCACTACCGAAAGGTCCCCTCCACTATCGTCTCTTTCAATTGAGTGTAATCATGTTGTACGTTCCCTCCATCTTTTCCGAATCAGTCTATCGAGCATGCAGGACAGGGGTTGTAGACAGCATTGATGTCATACTTGTAGCTCTGGCAGGGTGACGTCACATCGCGAGCTGGCAAGACCTGGAGTTGTGTGGTTAGATGCAAGCTTGTAACATCCTTCGTGGATGTCATGAGGACAAGCATTCCATAGTCATTTCACATCCCTACCCCTCCCCCTCGCTTCCCCCTCTCCTTCCCACAACCTTTTATTCATGTTACTTTTTCACTTATTATCATGAATACTCTTCATAAACCTTTTTTTCCCACAACAATTAGTACTATTTTAATATTGAGCTGAGCTTAAATTTCCACTTTTTTTTTTTGGCCTTCGGTTAATGTTTCCTATGCCTATTAGACTCTCTATCCCATGTTACATGAAGCCTATTGCTTTATGCCAAATATAATAGCGAGAAGTTCATCAAACTTTTATATAGATCTGTGTCAGTTATCTATTAAAGTCTCTCTTGCTATCTTTCATTTATCTTCCATCTTCCACTCTCTCTCCCTTTCTCTCTCTCTCTCTCTCTCTCTCTCTGTCTGTAGCTGTTTCACTCCTCCCAGCCATCAATCCATATGATAAATAATAGCCTGATATTAATGACTCCAGCTATAATATCATGATGATGATGATGCACTCTTTGGCATCTCGCCCTCCCTCCTCCTCTCTCCTCCGAAGACCGCATCACTTACCATCCGCAAGGAATCTCAGCTTTATTATTTTGCCTTCTCTCTGTCCTTGTCTCCCTGCATAGTTTGTATCTTGTACTCCCTCCTCTCATTACCCCTCCCCATCATTACCCACCGCTAAGAATCCACTGGTATTCTCTTTTACCCCTTTCCGTCCCCCCACACCCCTTCTCATCTGCCCCCACACCACTTTGTCCGGTAATGAATCTTGTTGGCATCTGCCTCACTCTTTACCTTTCTCTCTTTTCTCCATCTTAACCTGCATCACTTTTCATCTCTCAAGAATCTTGCTTCATTCTCCTCCAAGATGTAGCTTCAAGAAGAAGAGTTATCTTGTTGAGGAGAGTCTGTAGACCTTTACCACCACCACCACCCCCACCACCACCAACTCCACCAGAACTACCACTACCACATCTAAAACCGGTGCCATACTTCCACCACTTGCAGCCAGTGGTTTTAGTTGTAGTCAATCTCTTCGGATATCTTGAACTATCTTCAACAAAATGTGACGTCAGCTCGTGCATGTAGAATAGACATAGAGTGTATTGCCAGTGCTTGGACCAACTTCTAACCAACTTTCCAATCGATGCAGAATAGTTTTTTGATGGGACAAATCTTTCAAATTCTTACAGAACTTTATTCTGAGAGTTTATTGTACAATCTTGTGTTTCTAGGGACCTTTGTCAAGTCATGGTATTTTGCTGGATTGTCAAGAATCTTTTCCCACTTTGGCTCCTGGATGGACGATCACTTCAGTAATAAAAAAGTCCTCTTTTACAAATTGGAATAACTTTTCAATCACATGGAAGGTGTTTGATGACTTCAAAAGTTTAATGATTTGAAGAACCTTCCTGGAGCACATGACATTATTCTTACCTCATCGTCTGCCCCTACCAGTATTGTGGTGTCCGTTGATGTCTTGAAGTTTTTTGGCAACCGATTTAATTCCATGGACCTTGTGGTTACATTCTCTTTGAGGATACCATATTATTGGATTACCTCATGGTTTAATGGCTACCCATCATGCCTCTCTCTCTCCTGTTATGGATTTTAAGATCAGCCTTCGTCTCCAGATACCAGAGGAAAGTGAGTTATACTCAGTATACCCGGTATACCCAGCTCAAGGAGCAAACTCATGATGAGAGATTCTGAATAATGTCTCTAAACTGGTCTAAGAAATAATAGTATAATTGTACAGGTTCGCCATTCAATCTGTAATTGTGACATTTTGTATTAAACATGGGTTGTGTGTCATCAAATCATTTGTAAATATAAATGACTTTTCAAACAACTGGAACATGTTGAACATGGGTGCTGCATTAATCACATTCTCAATCATTTAGCGCAAAAATCGATCATCAGTTGCTCATGAAGTTGCTTGTAACTTACGAACGACTTGGTGAAACCCTACCCAGTTCCATTTGGTAAAAGTTATCAATCGATTAATGTTCTTCTCTGTATAGCCCATTTGATGTAACTTGTCAAAGGTTTATTGGTATAAATGGTAAGTCAATATTTTATAAAGGCATTAAATTCTAGTAAAAGTGTACGACTTCTCATCATTGTAGCTCTTTGCAGACCATTTTCCAATTTTGATTTTGTTCAGTACTATATTCATAATGATGCTGTCTGCTACTTTTATAAAATGAATACTAACTCGTTATTGTTATTCTTGATTAATTTCTTACAGCCCTCAAAGCCACAACGCCAGCATTCCATGAACAAAGACAGAGATTAGAGAGAGCAAAGGTAAGACTGTACATCCTTGAGTGTAGTCACCATAGAAACAACTCCATACAAACATTTTGTCTTTTGTCAGTCTTGACATGGCTTGTGAGCCTATTTTGAAGCATTATTGTCGTCATTGGTGCAACACTACCAACTTCACCGCCATCATCCTCATCATCCTTATCATCATCACCATCATTATCATCATCTCCATCTTCATCATCACTATCACCACCATCATCATTATCATCATCATCATCACCACCATCTTTACCCTAACACCATCATTACCATCATTATCACCACCACCACCATCATCATCATCATCATCATCATCACCCCAATACCATCTTTACTATCACTATCATTAGGCGCTGCTGCACTAGCTCGAGCTATTTTAAATAGCGCGCTATTTGTGATCTGATGAATTAGCTCGATCAGAGCAGATCCGACTTTGTGGTCAAATAGCGCGCTAATTTGGAGGAAATTCAAACCTGAGTCATCTTAGGTTTTTTTGAAAAAACTCGAGCTTGTTTGCGGTTTTTTGCTGCACTAGCTCGAGCTAATTTCGAAATCGTGCACCTGTGAGTGTAGAAGCTAGCGGTAATTACCAGTTGTGCAATACACATCTGGCTTGTTTGGTCAAGGTCGGGTTTGGTCGTTAAAGCGAAATTTTAAAATAGCTTAAGCTAGTGCAGGACCGGTTTCTTTTTTCAGGCTTTTTTCCCGATCCACCAATTAGCGCGCTATTTTTTAGCTCGAGCTAGTGCAGCAGCGCCTATTACCACCATCACCATCTTTACTATCATGACCACCACTATTGTCATCAACATCATCATCATCACCATCACTGTCGTCATCACCATCATCATCACCATCATTATCACCATCATTATCATCATCATCATTCACACCATCAACATCACCATCATCATTATCATATTGATCATCACTACCAATGTCATCTTTAATTCACTTCCTATGAACTTGTACATATCCTGGTCTTCTCTCCAGAATTTTTTCCAAACTGTCAGAACTATAAAGTTCGAACCTTCCAAGCAAGGACTCTTTTTGTCAAAAATTGTCATAGACCCATCCATCATCAGAGCATGTGCTGGACACGGGTGGGGTGTTGGCGTGAGTTCCGGAGGAGGAGTAGGAGGGGGAAAAAATTGGAGAAAAATAGAATTGTTTGTCTGGTGTTCCATCCCTGAAAGTTACCTAGATGGCACGCGTCTCTGATTTACTGACTAGTCTTGTCTACCAGACTCACAAATTGGATGATCTTGCTAATCAGCATTTTTTTTATTTTTAAGATGATATCTTTTCAAACATTTGACAGCATACCTTCTTTCACCTCATAGTAGTGTCCTTTGTGAGCAAGTGAGGCATTAACTTTCCTTTAAAGTACATAATACAAAATTGAAAAGTGTTCTGGCTCTCGATATCATGCATATTTTTAAAGAAAATGAAGAAAAGTTTGATTCAGCAATATTCACTTTTTTTTAGGACATCAAATCAACATTGGTTTGAATCATGAAGCATCACAGTCCGCTGAACTAGGAGCTTTGTTGCTTTAAATTTCGCAATTATTCAATAATAAAAATTAATACTTTGAATTGTGTATCAAAATCCATTTGCCTCTCAAAAACATACAAGATTCCTTTGTGGAATAGATGACTTCTTTGGGGTGGATGAAGGTAATGCCCAATTAGATCACCGAGACAGTCTCCAAAAAAAAGAAGAAGTTACATTACTGCGAACTGAACATTAGTGACTGGTTAGGAGACAATTCTGAAATGTGACTGGAACGATGCTCTAGATTTGACTGTAACAAAGTATATCGCCCATAGTCAAGTCCAACAGAGTTTATCCCCAATGTTTGGAAGAACTGCTTCTAGTCCTTGGGCTTCTTACAACTGGTGGGGATAATGACAGATAGAGAAGGACATGTCTGTTTAATAAAGAAATGAAAACATAAAAGCTTTATGACTATCCTTTTTATCTTTCTTCTTTCTACTTTTGTTTCTCTTTCTCTGTCATCTAACCCAGTGATTATGAAAGGGGAGGGGCTATATTGACAAAATTGAGTTTTAGGGGACAATTAATGTCATATCTCCTTTGTGAACATCACAGTCCCAAAATGAGTTGATATAAATCTGTGAGACCCGTGTTTCATTATACCCCTCTCTCTTTCTCTTTGTCTTTTTCTTTGTTTGTTGCTATTTCTCTTTTTCTTCTTTTTGTTCTTTTTTCTTTTTTTTTTATCAGCTTCTGTGTAATTTGCGACCGGCCCCTTTCATTCCTCTTTAGCTAATTTTCTGTATCTCTTTTTTTTTTCTTTCCTTTTTCTTTCTTTCTGTCCATCTGCAAAATCCTGTCTATCTTTTTCTGTCTCTCCATTCTCTTTCTTCTTTTTGCTACCTATTTCCTTTCATCTCTATTAGCCACTCTCTTGTAGAGCTGCAATGTTTTCAAAGAAGCCCAGACCTATCTTGGGGGTGGTTTCTTTCTATTTTTCCAGTTGGGATTATATTTTGCTTGCGGGTTGTTAGGGTGGATCTACGTTTGTTACAGGTGGGCAGTTGCTTGTGATAGTGACAGTCCGGGATTATAGGACTTAAAGTCTAAGTACCATTGCTTTATTAAAACAGACAGTGGCTTAACCTGTTGTGTACTAAACCCCATGCAGGATTTAAAACTGGAATTTAGGGCAGGGGTATCTCAATCCTTGAGGAGCAAGTTGAAAGAGACTTCAGCAGGACATTTATTCATTAAATTGACATCTCAATAATTGTCAATATGTGTTAAAGTTAAGAAACTATAAGGGTATAACTATCACCAGTAAATGTTTCTATTTCTCTCTTACTAGTCTTAGTTTATCTTTGGGGGCGATATGTATTGTGATCAGCCATTTTTTGATAGATCAGCAAAAATAGGGCATCACTCTACATTGAATGCATATTGAATTAAATTTATTGCATTCTTTGCTTATTTCATGACCTTCAGAATCACATAATGCATTTATAATCTCTTCGTACATGGGCACGCAATTCGAGAAAGTTCACCTTTAAATGACAGAAGTTCGCCTTTTTGTCAAACACTTCTCCAAACTCACTGGTAGAGGAAAAGCGATTATTTAGGAGGATGCAGTACTCTTCTCAAGGCCAGTCGGGGGAGTCCAAACGTGAAACAGCGGGTAAAATAATTTACAAATGACGCACCGAGCAATTGTGATATTTTGGTGGTTAATCACAAGGTTTGGCCACCAAAAATCAGGCTCGGCTTGAAGTACAGCTGACACATATAGGCTGTTTATAATCGACAAGTTTTCCATCTGTTCCAAAATGCTTTACACCCATATTCAGGGAGGAATTCAGATTTTGGGGAAGGGTGTTCCAATTTCCAGATCTCTCACAATATTTCAAGATCAAAGTGAACTAGTTTTTGGTAGTTTAACAACATTAGGCACAGATCAGGGGGTAACGGGCCTGCCCCCTTTCAACCAGAAATTTAAAGAAAAATGCCCCCCCCCCACCAAAAATTGGGTACTGCAGCTTGCGACCCCTTCAACATCGTGGATCTACACCTGAAGAACTATGCCTCTGAATATGTTTAAGGGTTAGATATTGGATATAATGTACCCGGTACAGTATAACATCACCAGAAACAGTTACAAATTTTTTTTTTATCCTGGACTATTTTATGAAAACGAAAAAAACTCATTCTTATTCTTCCTAAAGCAAAAGTAGGCTACTAAGTACCCGTCTGAATGCATGATCTACAAATCTGACCTATGATGTAGACATAGTTTTAGTGGAAGCCAGCCTAGTTTTTTGAGTCACCTTCTTAACCAGATGTAGAAGTCATTCGATACTTACTGGATAACCATTCATTGTCTATCACACTACAGATCTGTAATGAACTTGATAAGGCTGATTAGTCCAACAGAAATCAGTTGGTTGCTTTTCTTTGCTTTCACCATATTCATATTTCCTTCCTTAATTTATTTCCTTTTTGATATTCGAGGGATCCTTTCTATTCTATAAATAGTACTGTCTAAAGTCTTAGTCCGGTTTTTTGTTTTTGTTGTTGTTGTTTTCTTTATTGCATGTAAGGAATTGAATTTCACATTTTCTGTTAATACCACCATTTGTGTTTCTTTAAGCCCTTGGTAAAGATTTGGGTTACTTAAGTATATTTAATAAAGTTTTTATTGGTTTATTCAATCATGACCAGAACATATAGTTATAAATGTAGGCCTATACCCTTAAATGGCATGCTTAAGAATTCATATTAGATGGGTTTGTTTCATTTTGCTGATTTGCTGACCCTTAAACTGTAGCCTAGCTTTCAGACTCATGCCCTTTTTTAAAAATCCTACTCAATAAGCATTTGTTAAGATGGGTCCCTAATTTGAAATATATAGAGCATGACTATGCAATGTATATCTCCTCCTATAAGTATATTAAGTTTGTCTGTATCATCCAGACTTATTACAAGCTAACCTGTCACATGCAGGTTCAAACTAGTTAATACATGGTCTTTTCAGAGCCAAAGGGATGTTTACTCTGAATGTATTAAAGTCTTTCTGGCATTTAGCATACAACATTGTGTCAAACTAACTAGATATCAGCATGTAACCGACAGGTGATACACAAACCCCTAAACAGCTAGCTATTTCTAGCATATACAACCTGACTATTGGGTCAGACATATACTAGGAGGGGGAGTGGGTTTCGCTTACCAATCAAAAGTATTAAAGAAAGGACGGAGAGCTATCTAGTCATTTTTTATCACTTTTTCTAATTAAAATGTAGTTCAGAAAGCAGGCTCCATACTGGATTTTTTTTTTCCCATAAATTTTGTATGTTTTATTTGCATTTAATGGCCCTTGCTAAAACATTAAAATGCAGGGGGGGTCCAAGTTAAATGTTGGGGGCCCGTGATGTGTACTGGACAACTGAAAATAAATGAAAAGGTGGGATTTAAGTACCAAACAAGAAAATGTAAGAAGGCTGTGAGAATGAGGGTATATTTAGATAAATTTCTTCTCCTTTACCTTTTCTAGCCAAGTTCTAATTTATACTTTCTATTTGATACATGATGATTGTGTGGCTAGTATATTAATGGTGAAAAGTATAGGTGTGGGGGTTTACCCCCCTTTTCCTATATCTGCAACTGCTACACTTTTGACCCATTATTCTAACCTCTGTCCCAGCCCCAAAAATATCTGTGCAAGGCTAGGGCAGGGGCAAACGAACTCGACATCGATGAGGGATCATAAAGCATTCCAGAAGCCACGATGTCAGCATGCAAGGTGTTGCTACTGGGTTGTTCCCGATTCTGTTTCTTATGATTAGGGTCACAGTAGGGGGTAGTAATGGTGTGAGAGTGTGATGAATGTGCTGAGACAAGTGTTACAGTAATGTCATGTCATTTCTGTAATGATTTCATGTTTGCACCGTTGGATCCTGTACCTTATGTCCCTCTACCTCCTTCCGATCCCAAGTCCTCCCCTACCCAACTGTTGTCTACCGAGACTTCTGAAACCTCTTTAACATGTATGTCACCCCTACCCCCTTCCGATCCCAGTCCTCCCCTACCCACACTGTTGTCTACCGAGACTCTTAACCCTCTTTAACATGTATGTCACCCCTACCCCCTTCCGATCCCCAGTCCTCCCCTACCCACACTGTTGTCTACCGAGACTCTTAAAACTTCTTTAAGTCTAGGGTTGTATACACAATTGGGTTTCAAATTCCTTGTTACTTTTTATCTACCAGTGCCTCCTTTCAGATATGATTTTGTTTTCTTAATTCTACCTGTTTTGGTTCATTTATTGCATTTTTCCAGTCTTTTTTAAATCTAGGCTCTGTTGTTGTTTGTTTGTTATTTCGTTTCATGTTTTTTCAAGAGTGCTTCATTTTATTATTTTATCATTTTTTTTATCTTTCTTCACTTGTATTTTGACTTTTTTTATTTGTCCTTTCAATGTTTTTTGCATGAGGAGAGTTGTGTGTCCCTTAATTATACTGTTGTCATCTTTGATGTCATATTTTAGCTTCATGATTTCATTTCTTAAATACCCATCAAGAAAGGCAAGCGTAAGTTGACGTAAATCTTCCCCATCGAGAAATAGAAATTGGAAGTAATCACAAAATAATTACTCTTACAAATTGAAATGGAAGGCCCTGTCTCGAAATCCGTTTTTATTTTGGTTGTAGTTATCCGCTCGCTAGAGGATTGTTCAATGTTTTCATGACCCATTCCAGATTTGAACGTCAGCCACTCTCTTTCTCCTCCCTGCCCCCTCCAAATTGGCAAGGCAAATCCTCTGTCGTCAGCCTGTCGCTCCACGCTTATTGTTGCGCAAATCCGAGGCAGTGGGACTACAGGAGAGGGAGGGGGAAAGACCTGTCATGTTGGTTCGGCTGAATTAAGCATCACTCAGCGCTGGCTCGTGCTACCGACGCTTCATGGCTGTTAGCGCTTTGCTCCTGTAACTGGCCAATTTGAGGAAGAGAAAGGGATTTATCTGAAAGTGAGGTTCGCATTCCGCCACAATCCAGTTGAAATGTATCTAAAGCTGCTCTCAAACATCTGCGATTTTTACCCAAAAATATACGATCATGAAATATGAGAGACAAAATGGTTAGAACTAATAATGATTTGATATTTTTTTTGTAAATCTTTCTCTCTTTTTACCTATAGGCCTACCTTTTATCTCCTTATACTGCTTGATATCATTTTACATCTTTCTCCCTTATTATCAGTCATTCTTCTTTTCTCTCTTTTTCTCCCATTCTCTCTATCCCTCTTACTTTTTATACTGACTCTTTATTTCTTTCTACCTTCATCTCTCTATCTCTCTCTCTCTCTCTCTCTCTCTCTCTGGCTTTCTCTGTTTGTCTCTCTCTCCATCTCTCTCAAATGTGAAAATTAGAACCAAAGTTAGTCAAAATGAGCCATAGCAGTTTGGCGCTACCACAATTTCAACTCGAAATGAATCCCAGGAGTAACATGCTATACCAATAGAATACCAATTTTCGCTTGTCCTCGGAATGAGCCGTTTCCCAATCATTTTCATCTTGCCACTGTTTGCTAATATCCGTGCACCGTTTTTCATCTTTTCTTCCTTTTGTCTCGATGATACCCTGAAATGTAGACCAGAAGGGGTTTTTAGTCGGTCCCATTGGTGCGGGATTTCTCACTAGATTAGAGATCGATTGGTCGCACATGCCACCGTTTTCATCCTCTTCTAACAAGACTGTCGAATGCATGGATAGCTTTCTGAAATTTAACACTTTTCGAGAGGATGATAGTTTTCATTTCTTTTCCCTTAAGAGAAAGTTGGAGTGTGATGGCAAAGTATGAACATCAAATATATAATGTTTTAACTGGGTACTCCTTAGAAAGATTTGTTTAAAGCTTCTTTGAGTATGAATAATTTTTAGAATCTTTTTATGGTATTTCAAATGGTAAATAGAAATCATAATATTTGTAAGTATTGGATTGTCTGGGGAAAATGTATTCAAGTTTTAAAGTTATATAGCAATTTGAACCCCAAAAATAAACTTGTTTTTCTTGATGGCAATGAAGAATTCACATATAATTTCTGTTACAGCTTTATAAAAGCAATCTGTACATTTGTTTGTTTAAAATGTTTTCCATGTATTTTACAACTTATCTAAGAAATGTCTTCAATTGTCACCTTTTCAACTGAATCCTATTTAGAAAAAAGGAAAGAATCTTGACACAGAACACATCCCAAAGCCCCTCTGTCCATCAAACATGTATCAATACCCCCATTACATATCACTCTGTCTTGTGGTGTTTAGGGTGCATTCAATGTCTATTTTCAAATTTAAACGCCAACACGAATCATGATAAAAAACGCAATTACAAAACACGGAACACATACGCGATTAGCGGTACACCATACAGTGTTGAAAATTTAAAGCTGATTATACGTCCGTCGTTTTTAAATTCCCAGCTCTCAAAAACAAACATCTGCACTTTTTATCACTTCCATTGGAAGTTTCCACTGCGAGAGCACATTTAAAGATGTTTGAAAACTCAATTGCGTTCATTGTTGCATTTCGTTGCATTTGCGATGCTGAAGGTCATAAAATCAAAGGTGATCGTGATTCAAAACGCATCTTTTTCAGCGTTTATAATTTTCCTCCAAATGAAGATCTGAAAGACACTTACGTTACGACCGCGAATTGGGACAATGAACACCGACTTTGTTTCTCTTTATATCAACATTTTCTAATTGGGTTTTGTATCATGATTCATGTTGGCGTTTAAAATTTGAAAATGGACATTGAACACACCCTTTGTCTTGTGGTGTTTAGAAGAAGAGATGAGTGGAAGTGATGGGGTTTTCATCCCAGATTACATCCTAATATTGTTTCGCCCAAGTCAAGAATGCTGCAAGAAAAGCATCTCGAAAGCCCATGGATTCCCCTAAAGCTGTAGCCTCTTTCTCTATGTATCTTTGGATGTCTAAAACCAGTTCTTTTGCCTCCCTTCTCTTTTTTCATTGTCTTGAAGGTTGATTTTTTATTTATTCATTTTACTCTTGAGTTCTATTTCAAGTTCAAGGTGCGGTCATGTAGGATTGGCTAGGTGACACTAGGTAACTGCTAGTAATTTTTTTTATATTGTATTTTAAGACTTCTGGATTATATGTTAAGGAGTTTAATTTTGGTCGATAGGGATTGGTGTGTCTTAGGATTAATACTATTTTTTAGAAAGAAATTGTGCAGGATTTCAGTTTGATTATTATCTTAGGTGGTAGTTTACTTATCCCTCAATAAATTATGCCTTCTGTATTTGAAATTCCCCCAAATGGACATATCTGTAATTGTGAACAATGGTTTTAACTGCTCATCTTTCCCTTTAAGGAGTATTTTTACAAATCTGGCACCCTGACTTTTTGACTCGCTAATGGATTGTAGATCTGTAGGGAGGAAGGGAGCCCATCTCGTTGCTAAGAGCTACTGGTAGTCACTTCCATCTTCTCTGCAGGAGTGGTAGAATTTGGAGCTTTTCGTACGAGATATGAAATTCTCAAGGGTCTACATCGAGTGACATATCATGTATGACATATAAAACATCAAGGATTTTTATATGTTTCTTCAGATCATTCTGTTCATAAAAAAGTGGTAATCATATGAATCATCATATAAATAGAAATAATGATTCAGTATATGGGTTGTTAGAACCAGCATCATATTCAACAATGCAAAGTTTTCAAAAAGTCAAGTTCGTTGAAGAACAGGTTCTTTCATTTGCACTTAGAGAAAATGTAGTTTGATTTCTGTCCTTTGCACATCACGTTTTGTAGTTTCAAACATTCATGTTAATGTTGTGAGATTCTGTAGGTTTTTTTTTATTTCTTGCCATAACCAGAACTGAGATTATCTGCCTTTCTTGCTCCCAACAGATGATATATCAGGTATAAAGCAGGAATTCCTCAGACAAGGCATAGAAACCTCACCTGACACAAAACACTATCCTCAACTTTCTTGGATGGGCGAACACATAGCTGAACCACAAACTTACACCACCATAGTTGTTTAGCCCTAATCAAATTATCCGGCCATCATAGAGGTTACAGGAATGACCTTTACTAAAACTATGCAGCATTGAAGCTCATCTTCGTTCTAGCATTGTTCGTTACAATAGATTAGTCTTGTTATCAGCCTTTTATTTCATTAAAAGTTTTGTTCTAATACAATATATTTTCACTAAAATATGAAATCAATTCAGAAACCATTTATAATGTTTTTACTTTGATGGTCAAATAATGCTTAATTTTTCAACCGAAAAAAAAAAACCATCTGTTTTGGTTTGATAATATCTCTAATATTAATTGAATTGGCTTTATATCTAGGTACACTGAGAAAATTTTCTGGTACTCAGATAGTTCAAAGTGATACGATTTCAACAAATTTAGATGTATTTTTTATGTTTTTAAAAATATCTTCAGATCTACTGTAGATTTCCTTAATGCTAGTTTTGATAACATATTTTGTTATAATCTGTTGCTTTGGATTTGCCCCTGGATATGAATTAATATCCTTGATCATGACACTACTTTGGGGGTTAATTCAGCATGGACTCTATACACGCACCCCAGGGCATTATGAGTCTGTTCCTATATTGTATTACGCCTAAACTCTATCTTGTGCTTCAGCTTAGTTTGTTTCACCAACATGGTTTCGTCATCACTAGCTGTTCAGTCGGCCGAAAAACCGCTCGCTGGAATGTGGCGGATTGGATGACAAATGAGAAAAACGGTTGTCTGTTTTTTGCTGCTCCCTCCTACTTGCATCCGTCACCACTGTTGGATAGAGGAAAGTGGATGTCGCTGCTCCCTCCACACTCATGCATAGTGGAAAGTGAGTTTGTGATTGTGGAGACACTAGTAGAAACTTATGATATCAAGGATTGGCACAACAAGCTATAAACATTATGGTTTCTTAGAGTAATCACCATATCGCATCAATTATGATTGCGGTGTCAAACAATTTGTGTTGAGGTCAGGAGAAAGTGGATTTAGTAAGCAATTTGTCCTTTTAAAAGCAGAAGGGTCTTATCTCCATGCTTGAAGCATATGAACAATGTCCTTATAGCCCTCAGCTCATGCCATCTTGTGTTTCCATCCAACTCTGAGAGTAGTATTAGAGAGGCACTTGTGACAAATGTAATTACGCAAGATGATTTCAAAGAAGGTTAAGCCGTTACCGATCATGGTCGAGTCGTCCGAAAGCATCACTTATTGGAAGAAGCTACAAAGGTTCAAGAAAATAGATCACTGACTTTCTTTTCGCTCGTAATGAGGGTCAAGACAACATTGCCAGAGCTGGGCCTTGAAACGTGGAGAGTTATGATTAAACACAAATTGAAAGTATCCAATCAGGATCCTTGTTGCATAGACTTCTTGCATAAAAGTCTCACTGTGAACCAATCAGAATGGTTGTTTCAATTTTGCCAGTGATCACAATTATCTATGTTACAGGGCACTGGTATAATATCAGATTTACAAGTTATTCCAGCAAATTCTGCATCGGATGTTGTTTCACTCACAGAGGCAGAATTAACAATTAAGTTACATGTAATCCTGATGTGTGTAAATATGCCCGACAAGAATGAGAAAGACATTTACGCACATCTCATAACTTTGTGAAAGTACCCTTCTTGATTTTAGAGGACAAAATGTAGCTCTATGCTCTGAACTTCTTCAAGTTATCTGAAATCTAGCCTGCCACTGACTAATTGAGAGAAACACAAAACGCTGTAGATTGAATTATTTGAGGATCATCCAACTTTAATTCTCCCTGTCCCCTTTTTTTCTGAACCTTTGAATAAGTTTTGAAATCTGATTCTTTCCGCATTTCACTTGAACTCCCTTCGATCCTCCTAAAATATGTAGATACAAGAGAATACGATGACAATGCCGCTATTATATCTTAAACTTCCTGTTTTAAAGAATCCAAAAGATTTTTCCTGTCGCCATCCCCCGTAACTTTAACCTCCTAAAATCAAGGAAATTTCCCCTCAGAATTGTCTTGTTTGAGTCGGTTAGGGAGATGCTCAGACTCTGTGCCATTCCGCAGAGTTCAAAAGTTAAGAGAGACCACTTCAGGTATTCTGTGGAAGAAGGATAGGAAGTAATAAGAGATGCCCTGAAAAGAGTGAGAGGGGATGAGATAGAAAGTCTAATGTGTTCATATTTCATTTTGTTAATCTGTAGTTCAGACGGATTAATCTGGATTTGGATAGGTCTGTATGGTAGGAATATAAACGTTTGAAGAAGCTGAAAGCCCTAGTTAGGGCTAGGAGGATGACAATACACTCATAGAATTTATTAAAAGTTCCAAATTCTTTTAATTGAAGATCATTTAAGAAACAGTGACTTCTGTTACTAGGTCTCCTACACCTCCACTTTTTTTTTCTCAGGACTGAATGCCAATATCATTTTAACGAAAATGGAAATAAGCTTTCGTTTTGTGCGATGAAGATGAATTTTGGGGGAAAGATAATCTGTTATCACCTCATGTATACTCTTTTCATTCAGATGATTCTAAAATAAAGTAAAAGTCAAATTTTTTTTAGGAATGAAATATAAGTATTGATGCAGTCGAAATGACATGAGTTGATCATCTTAGGATTGGCTTGTATGAACAGGGCAACCCGACATGTATGAACAAGGCAACCAGATGCACTTGTGCCTTGTAAGATCTGAATATTTACTATGTATGAACAGGGCAACTGATGCACTTTTGCCATGTAGGATCTGACTACTTACTTGTATGAAATGGGCAACCTGATAAATATGAACAGGACAACCTGACAAGTATGAACAGGGCAACCAGATGCACTTGTGCCTTGTAAGATGATCGGGGTATCGGGGCTCGCGCCAGACCCGTCACCACTATATTGTCTTTCCCTGCCAAAATATTGGTGCTCTGCCCATGACTGGGCCCAGGGGATAGGGGGAGGAGAAGCTCTAGTTAGCATCCTACTCTTGCAGCATTGGATGTAGAGGTCATTCTAGAACGAGGTCTGAACGACAGACTAGCTCAGGTGTAGCACTCGTTTCTTGTATCTTCTTTTCTGGGGTGCATCCAACTTTGTTCCTTCTTATCTCCACATCCCCTCTTCAGTTAAAATACTTTTTTTTCTACACATGTATCTGCTTATTTCTGCCATTTTTTTTTCTTCTTTTCACTCTCCTCTTGTCATCTCCGACTTACTTCTTTTTCTCCCCTCTTCTTTTTGTTTCACTTCCACTCTCTATCTGTCTCTCATAAATGTCTATCTCTTTATCTCCCTCCATCTAACCCCTTTCTTATATCCACCTTCCCTTGCCTTATTTGGCTGGATGTTCCCCTCCTTCCTTTTTCTATCCTTCTTTTCTCTCTATCTCCCCAAGAGTAAGTTGAGTAGTGGTATTGGTATACATCTTTGGTAATCTAATCCTCACTGCGGAGAGATGGTAGACTGGTATTACTCCTTTCTGCATCTGTCTAGATACAACTGGATCCCCAAGTCAGAAGCAAAAAGTGGTTACCTCCACATCCACAGATTTTATTAGACAGCATGTCATGCCTTGATGATGAATGACAAACATTATTTGGTAAAAGAAATGTTACAAGTTGTATATAAATCTGATAATAATATTTCAATTTAGGTATATCTTCTGAAAGTCCTTAGTATTCCAATTTTCATTTAATGTAGATTGGACCAGAAATACGATTTGAGGTTTTTTCAAACTTCCCTCTTCTGTCTATGGTTGAAGCAAGGAGTTAATAGAAAGAAAGAAAAGGAAAGAGAGAGAGAGTGAGAGAAAGTAAGGAAAAGAAAGAGAGAGCACAAGGAGAGAGGAAAGCTGGGATATTACGATGACAGGTAGTAGGATTGAACTAGTTTTGGGGGGTAAATCTAGAGGAATAGGATCCCTCTGTGTATATCCACTATAAGCCACTGATCTTCTCTTCAGAGACAAAAAGACATTAAGTTATATACTGAACATAGAGTACATGCCTTTTTCGCTTTGAGCAGACCCTATAGGCTTGAAAGAAGGTGTATGTTTGCAGGTAATATAAACTGTGCATGGGATCCTATATTTGTATCTACTGGTTATTGAATAAAAAAAGAAATGCAAAATCATTGAAACCATTTCACAAAAGCGTGAATCATTTTTGGACCTGCAAGAGTCATTAGAGGCAAAACATGTATTGTACTTGAAGAGCGGCGTAAACTTGTGACTTTCAAGTTTTTAACTTAATGTCTGCTATATTACTAAGATACACTTTTAAAAAAAATAGGAGACGGATTAAAAAGGAACGTTGCAGTCTGGCCTCCTCCTAAAAATTTCCTTCTGGTTAATAATTCAACATATCAATCATAAAGGAAGAGAGAAGAGAAGGCAAAAAAGACTGGTGACCTAATAATGACATTCAACATGAACCTATGAAGTGGAAGCATGTCGGTAACCGTAACAAAATATGGTTGTATCCTTTCTCCCGATGTCACTCCGTATTAGTTGAATACACAATGTGATGGAAGAAAGGGTTTGTTACCACTCATTCCCTCAATTACTCATCTTTCCATCTTCTGTCATCTTCCATTGAACCCTGATCTTGAGGCAAAGTGAAACAAAGAAGTAATTGCTCTTGTACCATAATACCAACGAGGGTAAGAGATTCGGATATAGGGGGTAGGTATACCCCCGTCCCCCGCCCTCCGCCCCTCTGGAGTTCTTTTAAAATTAATGTTCCTTTCCTTTTGTATCAACTTTATTCATTAGATTTTGTCAGTACCTGTGATCTGCAAGCTGAAACAAAGGCTTTTCATATGTGTACCAACATAAGATTGGGTACCAGAAGGAATAGCCCCCCCCACCCCCATTTCTTTCCATTATCTTTCCCTTTTTTTCTCTTTTTTTTAAAAATCTTTAAGTTTTCTGGCATCCATTCATTGAAAATCAGTAAAAGCCCAGTCTAGGGTACTAAAATTATATTAGAGGAAGACAAAATGAATGGCACTGTCATGTTTTGTTTTATTTGTAGAGAAAAGATTGATAGGAAGGTTTTGTATCCTAGGCTTCAGCTGTCATTGTCAGGAATCTTTTCTCTCTCCACCCCACCTGCCCCCAGCGCCGCCACGGCCCACTGTGTCTATTAGGGGAAGACAGCGGGCCTCAGTACGCTACTCTGCACAGAGATCCGTCTTATTTGGACTAGGAAAATTAGGTTAAATAAGACAGGAATGTATCAGGAGAACAGGCACTAAATGATTGTTTTGAGGACACCATAAGTCGCATCTCGGCCTAAATCTGACCAGTGTAATCTTATCATGTTAAAGAGTCCTTGTACTGTCAGCCTCAATTTTGTTACATTGTTGGCACATAAGCACGCTTGTAAAACCAAATCTTTTTTGAAAATCACATTCTAAGTTTCACAGTGCTCATACTAATGCACTTCTTTTTAAAAATGAATAAATAAATAAATATTCTTCATGATTTTGCAATGTTTGAAGGACTATCTTGGCCATGAAATGGTGTAGTTGGTGCAACGTGGATCTTCTATTTGCCCTTGTAGTTCAAGAGTGGGATAAAAATTGGCCCTCAACTAATTCTTTAGTTTGAAAATCTTTAGAAACCACTGGGAATTCTGGTATAAATATTCTTGAGAAATGATAAGAATATCAAAAACGTAGAGGGATGGAAAAGAGAATGGAAGAGAGAGATAGAGAGGCAGAATGGAGGAATGGGCAGATGCTCACAGAAAAGACTGCTATAGCCCGACAAAGATAGAATGGAGAAAGAGGTATTTGATGGAATGAGGAAGAGAGATAGAGAGCCAAAGAGAGAGAGGAAGTAGTGGGAAAAATAAAGAAAATGGTGAATGGATTTCTTTAAAAATGGAAGAAACAGACACAGGGCAAGAAGAACATTGAAGGACCACCACCACCCCCCCCCCCCCTTCAAAAATTTTTTTTTTGCTGGAGAGTGAAGGAGGCAGATTGAGGTCAAGGGACGATAACATTGGATGAGAAGGGTAGAACAGGGCGGGTTAATCCAATGCCTATCAGGGAAATGTATTGACTCTCTTAGATTAGTCAATCCAATGATCAACCACATCATGAGATAAGAAAAGCATCAGGAATGTTCTAATATCTGCCATTTCTTGTCTTCTTCTACAAGCTGTGACTTGAGGCAAAGTCAATGTGGGACCACCAGAGTGGATCACGACAATGGTTCCAACATGGCATTTTCTTGACTTCCAGTTCTTTTTTTAACCATTTTCTCATCTTTTTCCCCTCATCTTGTCAAGATGATGAGTTTTGTCTGTTGGTATTGATGGGGGCAGCATCCCAGTTTTTTTTTACGGTTTTGATGCCCAGGTCCGTGGATGTTGATTCATGTGTGTGTGATGCAAGGAAGAAAGATTCCTGTCAAAGCCGATGACTCTCACAAATTCTGACGTGGTTGGAGGAAGTTTTATCGTGTTGTTTCCAACTATTTTGTCATATATTACTTTTTTGTTAAAATCATCCCCTCCAAAAAATTAAATATTTTTTTTATCAAATGTTACCCCCCCCCCCCCACTTCATGGATGCCCATTGCCTTGGAGTGGGTGGGGTAGATACCCTGTTTACAATCACTTACATACAAACAATTGTTGTTGCTTAGAAGAATTTAAAGCTGGAAGATTCTCTCCTCGTTCTTCTAAAAACAAATCAATGAAATTGACAAGAACTGATACCAAGTGGGTTGGCACAAAACATTAAATCAAAATTAATGGAAACTGTTTATTTCCCTTTGCATTCCCAACTTTTCAAACCATCTCTCTTTAACATTTTTGTAAATGATATACAACCATTTATTTATTGAGTCTACATGTAATGATTCATGAAGTAACTGCACAATAAATTCATTTTGCTGTGGAAGCATCTTCAAAAACTCTCCTCACACGTCATTTTGCAAGGAATAATTGCCGAAAGAAGAATACAACCAATATGTGACCTAGATGAGGAAGGCCTAATACTTGGGATTATATGAATGAGAAAGTGAAAGCTCTTATGGCCTAGTTAACCATATGCACATGGACAATATCATAACTTGATATGAGCCCTTGTACGTCCATGAAATATGATTGATCCGTAGTCATATGGATATCATTAGTCAACAATCGTTGCCAAATGGAAGATGAAAGTGATCTGGAGAGTCGGAAAGTTCGTCAAGGTTTGGGGTTATAGATAGACACAGGAAACTTTGAGATCATCATTTATAAGCTATCATCCCAAGACAATGCTTGAAAATTAAGAATTCAGTGGGTTGATATGAGTCATTTGTTTGACATTCTCTTTGTGTTTGCAGTCTAAAAATGTTATTTGACATGAAAATCGATCTTGGGTTTCTTCTAGTCACTCTCAAGGCTTCAAGTGAGATAGATAGAGAGAGAGAGAGAGAGAAACGAGAGACATAAAAGTTTAAAATTACAAAGGGAATAATTTTTCATCAGAGAAATTGTTTCAAAATTAGGAATCTGGAACTAATATGAGTTGTTTTATTTAGCATTTTCTTCACAATTTGAGAAGAAGAAATTATATAGAAAATGAATGTGAACAAGGAGATTAGCAAAATCATTTCACACTTTTAAAACTGTAACTTTCTAAATCACTATGCTCTACTCTTACTCTACAGTAACATTGACAATAAGATACCTAGCCTTATCTGTAAAGTATTCCAAAGTCAAGCAACTAAAAATATCAAAGGCGGGGAATGAAAAGAGGTGTATATTGATATTAGACGATGTAATTTCCGGAACTTATGTGACGTAGTCGATTCACTGCGCACCGTGTGAACGCTTTTAACTTGCCACCCATTAGGACCCCTTTCATGTCTATTATCATAACTGTTGGTGTCAGATATTGCTTGTTGTGTTTCAAGATAATTATGGAAAGAAAATTGTGGTCAGATAAAACCAACATTTTGATGTGATAATCATGATGCTTCAAGGGCATCACCCTATCTATCTCCCGTTCTCTCTCTCTCTCTCTCTCTCTCTCTCTCTCTCTCTCTCTCTGTCTTTTTCTCTCTCTTTCCCCCCCACCCATCCCTCTCTTTCTCTCTCCATCTCTCCTTCTCTCCTATATTCTCTCCTATATCTCTATTTCTGTCTGTCTTTCTGCTTTTTCTCTGTTATATATCACTTTCTATCTGTCTTGTTGGGTTTTTTTGTCTTACTTGATTCTTCCTATTGCATCATTATACTCTACACTTCCTCATCGTAATTTTTTAGCATTGTGATTTCACTTTTCTATCTCAATGATAACTTCTATTTAGTGCTTTATGTTGTCCTCTAATGAAGATGTAAATGTCTCACTAATGTATCTTTATTTCAAAATGTCTTCTTCTTTCATATATATGAAAGACTCTTCACAAAATATATAGTTCCAAGTATGTTAAGCAAACAAAAAGTTATTTTTTTATGATGAAATGTATTTATCCCAACAGGGACAGGGGGAACAGTTTTCATGAAAACTTTTAATTGTGTACTTCCCTAGTACTCTCTTTGACATGATGAAGGTTGGAGACATTCTATACATCAACAACAAAAATTTTCAATATTAATGAAATAATTTTATGATTGTGTCTTTCTCTTGTTTTTGTCTTTGCTCAGGTTGGGGACAGTCTACAGAGGAAGATGAGAATGAGACCAGATAAGGCTCAGCTTGTTCATCAACACATACTAGAAGGTAGGGATTGCCTCTTCTAGGGTGTGGTCAGTGGATGAGATGGAGCTGGTGGTGGTTGTGGTATTGATACCATTGATAATTGAAATGTTTACCATTATTAAAATTTTCTCATGAAAATACTTTGGGTTTAGGCATATTGAGACAAGATGTGTATGTTTTAAAGACAGAGCTACATACTTACTCTTATTTTAGGATTTGAATGTATTATTTAGGGTCTATGTGCATGAATAATGTTACAATTATGATTTTTTTTTTTTTTTTTTTTTTTTTTCATTTGTATTTTTTTTTTGGGGGGGATTCCTATTTTAAATATTGGGGTGTAATGTGAGGGCACCTTATTGTTAGGTTCTGTTATACTTTACTGTACTGTATATGGTCTAAAAACACCACCTAAAGGGACATGTCTAAACAGTTTTGTGGTGTTTTGTCCCCACCCAGATACCAACATGGAGCCTATGGTGAGTGCCACACACCAGAGACTAAAGAGGGCCAGAATTGAGCAGGACCTGGACTGCAAGATCAAGAATAGACCTGGTCCTCTAGAACTGATCGAAGGAAACATTCTGAAAGCAGAACACTTTGTGGAACAGGCTGTCAAAGGTAAGTTCACTAGTAAAAGACCAAAGTTCAGAGGTCAATTTGCTTTTTTGCATTCAGTCATGATAAAGTTAAAGTTAAAATGATCATGAGATAGAAAAGACAAACCCTATATATAAAGACTAAAAGGACATAAAGGTTTTTGGTAGGTTGTTGTTCAAAAGTAGATTCAAAGTAGGATAAAACTGGAGAAAAGGCTGAAGTGTTACAAGATATATTAAATATTTATTGGAAGGGTAATGGAAGTAAATGGTATTATCCCCGAGACTCTTGAATTCACAATTAATTGTAGCACCAAACACAAGCTGGTCTCCATCCATGTGGTCATTCCATCTTCGCGAAAAATTTCCACTTCATCATAAGGCTATTTATAGTAATGAAAACATCACCTAAATCGCGAAATTATCCACTCACGAATTTCCCAAACTAGTATAAAATGACAGAAATATCTGTATGCAAAAATATTGGCTTATACAGTAATTAGGAGATGCATTTTTCACATTGCCCTACAAATCGCAGCATTTGATTATGCAAGAAGTGCTAGAAGACTGAGCTTATTCTAATGTTTGTATATCATATGTACTTCTTGTGCTTTCAGATGGCAAGGTGAAGTTCCTAAAGACAAATGAGATGGATACATGTGATGATTCACCATATAACTTTGATGAGGACAGTCAAGAAGGAGGTAGCGATGAACCCATGTCCCCTCCTCAGCTCTACTCCCAGCAATCGGACAATCCTCCTAGTAGTGTAGGAAGTGTACCTTCACCTCCGGACTTTACTTCATATTATGAACATCACATGATTCCTCAAAACTTCACTTCCAGTAGTCCCATTCAAATCAAGATTCCATCGACCCCTCCAGCGACGATGTCGATGATCACCATAAAGCAGGAGCCAGGCATCACCAGCCCTCCTCCAATCGTCAGCATGCCCAACACGGTCACATCATCATCGCCGTCGAGCAGTAAAAGTGCATCGTCATCGTCGAGTTCAAAGAATGCCAGGAAGAAGCAGACAAAGAGGAATAAGCCGAAGGAGATTAAATTCCATGAGTACAAACCCCCAAATGAACAGGCAAATAAATTAGCAATTTCACCAAACGCCAGTAATCCGTACAATTTGCTGTTGATGCAGCAGCAACTGCTTCTGCAACTTCAGCTGTTACAACAGCAACATCACCAACTTATTCTCCCCAATGCCCCAAACATGAGCACAACTTCCAGTAAGATCTCAGCAAACAATCCTGGTTCACAATCTCCCAGCAGTACGACAGTGACCAGCTCTTCGTCACCTACGCCTCAGGACAACAAGTCCAGTGTGGCCAACTGCACAAAGACAAGGATCCTCTCCAATTTAGAGGACATGAAGGTGTCGGAGTTGAAGATGGAATTGAAGAACAGAGGACTTCACGTATCTGGCACCAAACCCCAGCTTGTTGAGAGGTTGCGCCCCTATGCCGATGTTTCCATGTCCCCTGTGGCCTCTGCAAACTCTTCTAACCAGGATGTGACGTCCTCTTCAACCTGTACAGGAGCAGGTGGCACCAAGGTGACTAGTTCTACCGATGCAGGGCAGGAGCATGGTAGCGAGACGAGCAGTGCAAGGGCATCCATGAGCTCACCGCCGGTCTCCCCTCCAGACTTCAAATCTCCAGTCTCAGTGGCAGCTTCTGAGTTGTCCGACCCTGCTTCTCCTGGCAGTGCCTTTGATCCAATGTCCCCTTCCACATTCCATATGGCACCACCCCCATCAGTCAACGCCAACCCAAGCTCAGTTATCTCCGCTTCCTCACCACCCAACGCGTTCAGCCCCAGCCCTGAGGTTCAGCAGAAGCAGCACCAGACCAATGTCCAGTTGCTGAACTCTTTCCAGAATCAAACCTTCCAGATGGAATTGAATGAAAGCAATTCTGTCATGGAGCAGATGATGGACATGTCTGCTCAGCTGGCGTATAGCGACTCGGGTGTCAGCAGCGATATACTACGCAAACAGCAGCAGAAGATTGAAGAGCTTCAGAGAGCACTGAGGTTATCACAGCTCCAGCTTCGTCAGCATCAGACAAACTTCCTGCAGTCACCTACCCTCAGTCCACCTCCTGCACCACCACCACCACCTCATCATGTTCCTACCGCTGGGGTGTCGCCCAAGTCTGGCTCTCCAATCAAACTTGCAAGCATCAACCCTCCTCCGCCTCCTCCTCCAATAAGCCTCACATCAACCAGTATCTCCCCATCAACATCAATATCTAAGCCTCCACCTCCTCCAATAACAGCAGTTCACATCAAAGCCCAGTCTCCTCCGAAGCAGACATCACCTCCTGTATTCCAGCCCCCAGACTTCGCCCAGTCTCTGAACCATCAGCAGAGGACCATTACCTTCACCACGCCTCCACCCAATGGTCAGCCGTTCCTCTTCTCAAACGCAACCCCAGACGTCAAACCAACGGCGTCATTGACCAATGGTCTAATGCCTGGTCAGAAGTCATCCAGCTTACCCAGCAGTCCGACTGAGCCAGAGGCCGTCCTGGGTATCGGTGGTGGAGCCAGCCTACCAAGCTACAGCAGTCCACCACCAAACTATGAGGAAGCTGTCAGACAGACCAAGGAAAGAAAGGTAAGCTTTTTGAGTACTCCTAACCATTTCAAATCTAAACTAGTTCATGAGAAAGTCTATAACGTCTTGAGAGAGACAATCGTATTGGAAGAATGCATTCAGAATTCTCAGGTAATAATGTCGTATCAATAATAACTTTTTAAAAAGTTATTTTTAAATCTTTGACCTATTTTCAGTTTTCCCTTCTTCAAATCTACAAACCTGTTACAAGATGGCTCAGTTGGTTAGATCGCCCGTA
Organism: Paracentrotus lividus; assembly: GCA_940671915.1. NCBI lineage: Eukaryota > Metazoa > Echinodermata > Echinoidea > Camarodonta > Echinidae > Paracentrotus > Paracentrotus lividus. The sequence continues at coordinate 23,429,214 of CALNVZ010003430.1, read as the reverse complement.
GGTAGCTCGCCTTGCCTCATGGACCTGAGGTCGAGGGTTCATTTCCCAGCCAAGTTATACCAACTTACAAAAATGGTCCTTATGGCTGCAATTTAGCTAGGCACTTAACAACAACATATCATGTTGATTAGGGCCTGCTGGTAGAATAGTTATTAGAACAGAAGTTGGTAAATAAAATTATACCATTATGATTTTCATAATCTGATCATATGGACCTTATCTTTTCTCCTATCTTAGGCTCACCTTGGCTCATTTCTGAACCCTACCAATACTGAGACTGGAGAACCTAGGATGACCAAGAGCCAAGATCTGGATGATCTCCTTGAAGTCCTGGTTGATCATGGATGTAAGTATATCAGAAGAAAAATGAAATTTGGATAGAGAATACTTCAAAATATCCTGAGGTTTGGTGGATGTTCAAAGGAAATGATTTTACCATACAAACGTTATCAGGTAGTCATTTTATTGTCAACATGTGAAGTTTAGTTAATTACTTGTACTGAAGGGCCATGTAACAAAAAGGTTTGCAATCAATTGCTGATTTAAAAGAACAATTCTAGTTGCGCATGCAACAATCTTGCAATCTTTCAGTCTTGCAGTATTGATTGGCCATTGCTATTTTGCATTTGAATGCTAACCTTTGTGTTATAGAGCCCAGACCTTTATGTATAAGTTAGGTCATAATTCTTTCCTTTTTTTTAGATTTTTTTATTTATTTTTATTTTTACTTATTGATTTTATCTATATTCTCTTTGTAATCATTAGATCAAATCCCAGTGACTCCAAAGAACAAGGATGTGATAAACCTGAGTCATACCAGACTTCCTCCTCACATCTCACTACCATCCTTCACCATGGCAACGACATCATCATCGTCATCATCATCATCGAACTCAATGCTCTCACAGGCAGGCATGTCCAATTCCACGACCACCAGTCATCCAGGAATGGCACAGAGTCAGATACAACATCCCCCTCATCCTCCACCGCCTCATCCTCAGCAACAACAAGAGCAGCATCATCAGCATCATCCGACCGCGGCAACGCCCATCACCATCCCCCAATCCTCATCCGCTCCGTCTCCTTCTCCCATGGAGCTACCAATGGATGTTGATAGCGCTGCCGACATGACCTTGAATGCATTGGACATTAGTAAATCTCAGCCGAACACCAGCAAGGAGCAACGCCTCATGCCATCGTCCGTTATGGATGATAAGGACAATGCGAACATCCTATCGTTTGATATGTCGAGCATGCCGGTGGATGGAGAGCGGGAGAGCTCGACGTTTTGGGCTTTCGGAGATCAACCATCCCCGAGTGCAGGGATGTTGTGCCCTCCATCAAGCAGCGATGCAGATATGAATTGGTTGGATGTGATGATGTCATCGTCAGGATCGGGGTTGACCCCGGTCAGTGTGACCCCTCCTACGAGCATAGGTGCGGAAGGGTCACTAGGGACGCCCCTAGGTAAAGAGCCTTTCTCTCTAAACCTTTTTGATTTGAATGATGATGCTTGGGACAATATACATGTCACTGATTGATCAGATTTATTTATAGTATCCTGTCAACTTTATTACAGTCCCAGAGATGGTTTTAAGCAGAGCATATTCCTTTAATCATCCTCCTCGACAATATAAACATAACGAGAGACTATTTGGAGGTGATATTGGGATCTAAAAGAGGATAAAGACTAAGATCCTGCAATAAAGGGATACATGTATGTTGCTGAACTCTGGGATGTGAAGCCTGTTGTTGAATTTCCAAAGGACCATCATCATCATCCAAATTATGATGTCTAGCGCTAACGACACTGCTGTGCTTCAGCTTGCCTCGATCACAAAAGTTTCTCGTTGGATGCATGCTACGGAAGAGGATGCTAACAGAAACATGAATGAAGAAACGATTCCAAATTTTCTAATCCTTATTTCGTGTGATGAATGTCTGTTAATTTTGTTGCAGCAAGCTGACGAATTGCTTTTGCAATACTAAAAGGTGAAGAAGAAAGTAACATTGACTATAGTTTATATACAGGTGCCTCAGAAAGTTTGTTTCATTTTACCAATGAAAGTTTGATGAAAGAAGGCATTAAGATTTGAATGATAATGCCTGTAGACATGATGGAATTTGGGGGAAAAGGATAATTTTCCCCAACTATTTTGAAAAGAAAGATTGATGTCAAATAGAAGCTGAAAGATTCAAATTTTATTTTTGAAGAGAATGAGTCTTTGGAGTTTGTAAACTCCTCTGTGTCTGAATAGAGAGAGAGAGAGAAACGATTGTTTCAGTATTCATTACATTGAAGAAGAGAATGATTCTATGATTCCTTTATTTTAAAAAAATATATGTTTTACGTTGTCTGGTTTGTCTAGAAAACCATGCTGCTAGACAATCTATAAAACACTGTGTTCTCAAGAATTACCAGGAGCTTAATTCAATGGAATGCCTCGATGATTCTTGGGGGAAAAAAATGTTTCTTTTATGTTGTCGGTTTATGTGGTGTACAATGCTGCTAGACAATTTATGGAACACCATGTTTTCAAGACTTGCCAGGAATTCAATCAATGGACTGGATTCCTCGGGTCTCGCTGAACTGGTGTCCTCAAGTTTTTCTATGTTTCAATAGAGTTTAAGATTTTATTCAATCGTATATAACACTACGCAGTGGAAGAAAGGTGAATGTGTACTTGAGATTTTAGATAGTATTTATTTTTTTGTGGATTCATATTTATGTTGATTTATAAACTCATACATGAGTCGCTGTATGGTGTGGTATATTTTACTTTGTGTGGCAATATACTTTTAGTTGTTTTTTTTTTTTTATGTTGTCATTATTTAGATTTTTTTTTTTGTTCACTGTGCTTCATTTTCAAGATAGTTTATGAGTACTGATTTTAAAGCAAACAAATCTTTGCATTTTGCATTTTAATTCTGTGTAATCTTCTGATGCTTCTATTTTTTTTTTTTTTTTTTTTTTTTTTTTTTTTTTTTCAGGAACAATAATTAAAGAATAATTCACTACAACAACAACAATTCATTAGTTAGTCTTGATAATAAGTGTTTGAAATTCAAGCTTGGATTTAGATTTGAGATAGCATGAAATATATGGTATTTGTTTGGACTATAGATTCACAATACATTGAAGCAAATTGTCGTTGTATGGGAGCCTTAGAACATACGGTACTAGGCCTGTAAGAGATGAACTAGATTTTTAAAATCCAACAAACTGAGATAGCTTAGTTGTCAATTTCTAATGTTTTATTCAGTACTCTGAGATATTTAACCAGAATGCAACCAGCGTTAAGAGAGCATTGACCAAGTGTGCTCTCTTTTGAAACAACATTCTGCATGTTTTTAATATGTTGTTCACTGAATCCTATCAAGAGTCATTAGGTTTAATCACTGAACAGGGGAAGCAAAGGTTTTGTTTTCAATCCTGGGAGGGACTAATATCCATGAGCGAGGCATTTTAGTTATATGCTTCTCCCTACCCAGGTGTGCATATGTAACTTGTATGGTGCGAATGCCATTTTGATTTGATTAGTAATTGTGGGCATCTTAAAATGTGACTGACTGGAATGCACCCCAAAAAATGGAGAATGTGCACAAATTGCGTGGAGGCAAGCCTGTCTCCAATGACAAGGGTCAATAATAGAAGTATCTGGAAAGCGCGTATAGACATAGTCTGACTATGTATTATTAAAGCGCTGCAATCCAGAATATTATTCATGTAATTTTAAGATGTCTTACAGGCCTAGTACAGGTAGGTTTCAAGTAATTGTGCTAAAGGTTCACTCCTTTCTTTTCCATTGTTCGATAGCAAAAATCATTCCAACTCGTCTACAAGATAGAGAGGTAACCAACATGTTCTCTTTTATGTTCTCTTCCTTTTTCTTTTCTTTCTTTCTCTCATTGTATGATTATTGATGCTTTAATTTGGAATGTAAAGTTAAATCTAGACCTATTGGGTTGGAACCGGAGCTTGGACATATATCAGGTTGCCTGTTGTTTTTTATTTCCAGTTTTGTTGATGATATCAGAAATGTTTCTATTTAATTTATCTTCTCTTGAACAATTTTTTTCCAGTCAAGTAGAATACACTAGTTGAACGTGTAAATAAGAGCGAGTATACAAATTGATTATTAATATTACTATCGGCCATAATTATTATAATTGTAGAGTAAGAATTTGGGGTTGTTTTGTGTAATATGTTATTGGTAAGCATTTGATTATGTCCCCCATTATATATAGCAGGTGTAAAGGTGTATATCTTGTTAATATGAAATGTGTAAAGTAAACAAAAAAATTGTATGAAAATGTACATAGTATTCTGTGACATATCGAGTGTGATTTTTCTAACAATTAATGAAGGCCTATCCTAATATGTAGATAATTGGGTGTTTTATTGCTATGCAAACATCACAATGTGAGGGTTACTTGAAGAAAAAAAAGAGAGATACGATTTTGCTGAGATGTATATGCGTCTTCCACAGGTAAATGGGATATATTTTGATTGTCAATTTTTGTGTGAAACTGTAACATAGATGACTTAATATCTGTAGAAAATTCATCAAATGCACTTTTCAATCAGAGCAGAATCAGTTGAGTAGAATTTGTAAGGCAAAGAGAAATGGTCACAATATATTTTGTTTTCTCTGTTGAAGATAGTATCCTAAATGGGTTAGATATGTAAGAATTGGTGTAAAGCCGATATAAAGTTAACTAGATCCTAAAAGGATATTTATTGTAATTTACTGTTTATGTGGTTTTTTTTTCTTTTTTCTATCTTGTGCGCCCAATTGCCACGCCAGCGTTTCTTATATGAATCTTAAAGCCTGAAAAATTCCATGAAAAAGATGGCTTTGGAAAAACAAAATTGCCAAAAAAATTCTGCCCTTACCCTACAACACTCTTATTACTGCAGATTTGCTACTTGTCACATTTAGACCCTCCAAACATGTATAACTTTCTACATACCCTGAGAGAGCTTACCACATTTTGCTCCGGCTGGAAAGAAGACTTTCGAAAATTTTCAAGTTTTAAAGAAAATGTACCTTGTTGCCATGTTTTTAAGTATTGTAACTCGCTGGTTTAAGGATCACTAAGACATTGTAATAAGGATCCTATATAAGTTGGTAAGCATGACTAGAAGATTGTGAAAGTCCTTTACTCTTGTAACACATTATTAACATAAATGTCCTATATAAGAGCCCTTTACGCTTGTTAAAGAATGTCATTCACCTATTAGTACATTCACAATAGTCGTACACACAAACACTGTTCATAAATTCTTTTATGGATCATAAACACAGCTAAATTACATGTTGCAAGTGTTTCAGAGACGGGTGAATGCATTTCAATTTTTAAAAATCCATCTCTTGAACCATGATTTTACCTTGTTCACAGCACAGTACCCATATTTGCCTGCGCGGCTCCTCCTGCGCCCCGCTCCTCACTCCACCCCTCGCCTCTCGGTTCAATTAACAGCCCTTAATTAACAAGACAATGATCGAAATTTAAACATTTTTAAAAGCATTGTATTTCTCGTTGCCCTACATAGAGCTTTAATTAAGACCAAATTCAGCTATATAGCTGTAAATATTTTTAATAAATCAATAAAACAACATCATATTGAGGAGCCAGATGTCACAACTCCACCTTTTTAAGGCCCAACTCAAAAACGCATGGCCATATTTTTAATTTGATTATCCCTGTCCAAAAGTGTATAGTTCTTTTTTGGACGCACTGTGTATCTGAATTTCACTAGCCAATGTACCTGTAGGCCTAACATGTATGCGTAATCACTTTAATGGATATGAAATTATCCTTGAGTTTAAGCGATTTTTTTTACAATGTGCGAACATTGGTCCAAATAGAGTTGTATGGACTATAAATTGCCTTCTTCTTTTTCAAAAGCTCAGTATTATTTCATTGTTTTTTATTTGAAATCTCTCCAACTATCTCAGTTACAGGTCACACTATATAAGAATGCGCAAGCATGAAGTACCCATCATTTCGAGCTGTAGCAGTGGTGGATGTTCATCTTTTAAATCTTTTACACATGTGCGTGAATACTACAAAATGCACACACTATTTTTCAACTCTTTCCTTCTCATTTCGAGCCGTAGCCATGGCTGGGTGTTAATTTTTCACACATGGGTGAAATACTACCATACATATCTTGTCAACTCAAACATGATAGAAAGAGGCTTCACCACAAAATGTCCAATTTACTCACACACGCTAAAATAGCCTTTTGACGACAACATGGCCTATTCCAAAACACTACAGTCTGTGTTGTAAAAAAATGGTACAGCGGAAACATTCTTTTATAGTATGAACATTCAATTTAGAACTGGTATTGTTTGGATCTTCATAAAGCAGCATAATCGGACTTTCTTTCTGCAACTTTTTTTCATCACATTTGTGCCTGCTAATTTTTGGGATATTGACCAGTTTTCCTCACAGTCAAGAAAAATCCATTTTCCGCACGACGTTCCATGCTTTTGTGTAGTTTCGCATTATGAACAATAGACGTGGTAATTTCGATTTGGTTCCTCGTACGCACAATATTTAGCATAACTTTGTTTAACAAAAGCAATTATACAGAACAAAGTGCTGACAGCAAGAAAATATTCTGGCTATAATTTGGTACTACATACACACATATTTGAAAGATTTCACAAACCTAAATTATATTTTTCCCCGACCTGTACCATTTTATTGACACAGCACTGTATTTGTGAACACCAGGACATATACACTGTGAACTCAAGCTTTATACATGTATGTATGTAACTCCCATAATCTACACATCTGAATATCAGCATATACCATTTTCCCTTTCATACCAACATAGGTAATATACATTTTACAATGCAAATCCGTATCTCAGTATTACATGTATTTTATCCTTGTTGGAATCTTAATCCAAACGCCTATTCTTTTCAACCTCTTCCATAATAATAGCATCTCACTACACCAGGAAAATACATGTTGTAATCTCCAGGCCAGCATCTCTTGCAAAAATGCCATTCAAGGAAACCTTCCAGTGAAAAGTGTTATATTTCACCACTTTAAACATGATTCTACCAATTTCAATTTATTGTCATTACCACCATTATCTATTAATTACCATCATCATCATCATCATCCATCGTCATTACCATCATCATCACACATTTATCAAAATCATCACCATCATCATCTCCTTCATCATCATCTCATTCATCATCTACTTCATCGATAAACATCAATCAACATCACCATCAACTGCCATCACCAACCATAAACATCACCTATATCATCATCACACCCATCATCCTTCAAATCATCATTCATCATCATCATTCATCTTCATCACCTATTCACTATCATCATCACATCATTATCCTCCTCCTCATCATCATCTTCATTCATCATCACCATCCATGAACATCAGGATACGAAAGAGTTAGATATGTACAGGGCCGGCGGAGACGGCGGGCCCTGGGGGCCGGGCCCCCCACTTTTTGCAAAAATTCCCTTAATATTTTCTAAGGGAAAAAAGGGAAAAGAAAGAAAAGAAGGAACGGGAAGGAGAGGCAAAATGTGTTTTAAAGTAACATTACCTTTGGGTTCATTTCTAAGCCATTTTTTTTTCCCTGCCGCCGCATCGCGCTCGCAAGGTTCCTCAATTGTAAGGCACATTGACTGATCCCTTATGTCCCATATTAGTAAAGCTATGTAAAATTCTACTGCACTTGGCCCTTGCAATTTACTTTTGGTTAATTGTGTGGATCTGACCCATTAAAAATTCAAACAAAAAAATAAGATGGAAAATGCTACGTAACATATAAGGCATGTCATAAGCCAAAATTCTTCAGCTCGCGCTTTCGCTCGCAAATGTGTCTCAGATGGGATACATTATCAAAATGGGTACAGAATACACTACCTTCATGTAATTATAGGCCAAAAATTTCCGGCTCGCGCACGGCGCTCGCAAAATGTTGTCTCAGATGGGATGACAATTATTCAAAATGTGTACAGAATACACTACCCTTTAGGTAATTCATAAGCCAAATTTTTCGGCTCGAGCACGACACTCGCAATGTTCTCAGATGATGACAATTACAAATGTGTATAGAATACACTACCTCCAAGTAATTATTAAGCCAAAATTCGGCTCGCATTACGCGCTCGCAAAATGGTTCTGCAGATGGAGACTGAAATATCAAAATGTTGACAGAATACACTACCTTCAGGTAATTATTAAGCCAAATTTTTCAAGCTCGAGCTACGCGCTCGCAAATGTGTCTCAGAAGGAATGAGAATTTAGTCAAAATGTGTATAATTTACACTACCTTCAAGGTCAATTTATAAGCAAAATTATTCGCTGCTCGCGCTACGTGCTCCAAATGTGTCTCAGATGGATTGACAATTATCAAAATGTGCTATAAAATACCACTACCTTCATAATTATAAGCCAACAATTTTTGGCCTCGCGGCTCCATGCGCGCGCAAATTGTTCAGAGGAATTGACAATTATCAAAATTATGTACAGAATACATAACGTCAGGTAATTATAAGCCCAAAATTTTTGGCTCGCGCTTAGTACGCGCTCGGAAATTTCCTCTAAAAAGTTCATTATACTGACCCCCTGACTTCGCGCTTGAATAATGCTCATTCACAAAGCAAAGCCAAAGGTGCACTTTTTCACCATTTCGAAACCCCCCCCCCGTAAAAACTCCTTATTCACTTCGGCCTAAATATGTTCGCCCAATGGAATTTTCTAAAACTTGTGCCCCTCACTTTGGGAAAAACGCTCCGCCGGTCCTGATGTACCTCGTCTTGTTGCTTTGTCAGCAATAATGACAACTGTTATCATTTTTACTTTAACCTTTTTCAGCTCTAATTCCCTCCTTGAATATCTATTTAATTTTTATCAAAACCATTCTCTTCAATTTGTGACATTAACAATGGGCCGTTGGGCCAAATTGATCCTGATTATAAATCATAGAGCTGGTCTTACCTGTGATTCTTGCGTCCTGGTAATTCTGTCTGCATAGAGGTCCATCGTATTCATTTGGGACCAACTGAGGCGCTGCAGCACTGGCTGATGCTTTGTGACGAACTACAAGGAAATGCAGAGAATGCAATGAACAGTATGAAAATCAAACTTTTACTATCATAATTGTTTTACAGGCAATTCAATTTGGGGCACTGATTACACTCTACATGCTAGAAATTTATGAGTTAATATTATTGTGAAAACACTCCCACATCTTCAGTTCTTATCTTGAAAATAAAGTATTCTTAATTAGCTCTATTATGTATTCCTCATTTCAAAGTGTACTCCACTTGTGGGCTGCTAATCTTGATGTACTGAGTGGTCCACCAACGTTCCTTGCACTTCCTGACTCAATCTGTTATAAAAATGCCATCTTGACTTCCTTCTCCAAATTGGTTTGTCTTGTTTTGCAATTGTCTACTTCAGCCTCCTTAATAAACTATTGCCTCCGTTGAAATATATTCTCAAACAATGTCACCGATGTCTGAGGACGGTGTATCTAACGGTAAATATTGGTCTGATTCTCTGTTAGAAATCCAAATTCCAAGGTCAGTTGTCCTATCGATGATCGCGGGTGGCTGGAGCTCCGCGTGTTCGGGGGTAACCTCTGGTAGGCAAGTGCGATCAGTAACCGATCGAATTGCTGAGCCAAAACCCAGCCACGATGAATTTACGAATTTATTATAGGTCTAGTCTTCTGTACGGTACTCTGCACACTCAAATCTTCTAGACCAAAACGAGAAGGTAAACAATGCAGTGATCACAATTATTATGCTTTCGGCTATACTTTTTGGCTCAACGGAACTTCTAGAAAATCTGCTCAATTACGAAACACGAACTGTACTGTAGTGACGGCTGCCCGTTCGTCGATTACAGTGACTTTCATGCGAGATGATATCTGACTACGTAGAATCTATACGAGGTTCGCGACGAGATGATGTTGATTGTTGCACCATATCGCGCGCTATCTTGCATGTATCAGGTGACCATTGTTTGCAGCATGGAATCTAGTCCTTAGTTTGAGGGGAGTAGTCTTGGTGGCTTGCGTTGGTGGTTATGCAAAACTGAAATAATTGCTTCTTAATTCTGTGGGATGCATAAATATATCAAGATGTCATTATAAATGATATATCATGAATATTACATCTTTATGTTAAAAGCTGTTAAAATCCCAACACTCGTGTTTCCGGTCAACATAATACCTAGCATTCACTTTCGTTGAATTTCTCCTTCTGGTGAACACGGAAGAAAGAAAACGTGATGATAAATTTTATAAATTCTCCGGTACCCTTGACCAGAAAGTATTAACTTTAAAACCGCACATAACCTATTAGGCTACCCCCACCCCATAAAAGGTTTCCACAATGGCCAACTAGGGACATGAGAGCGCTCTAAAAGTGGGGGCGAACAGGACTAACAGTTTGGAACTGGAGCCCCCAAAATTCTCCGGCTCCGCGCCCTTGAGAAAACGGCCCATTTCTGCTATCCCCCTCCCCCCCCCCCAAAAACCAAAATCTCCACAGATCAAAGTATTGCAACATGATAATTACTTTTCATCGAGTGCGTCGACCATTCTGAAAGAGAATGCTCTTTTCATTCCTAAAGGCAGTATGATGACCCCGGTAAGAATTCACTCATCATAAGGCAAAAAATAAAAGCCCCCCCCCCCCTTCCAAAGATTTTTTTTTCGAGGTGGGGAATCCGATTCAATCAGTAAAATGGATCATAAAATATTCATATCCTTCTCAAAAGGTATTTCAAGATTGGTCTATATATACTTCGTGCACAAGAATAATGCCCATGCACTGTTGAAACGCTGTGTTAAAAAAGAAGAGGTCTGTTTTAAAAAAAATTGTGTAAGATCTCGTAACACGACAGTTTACTTTACAACAACACGTTGTTGTGTTTTGAATTTACACAAGAGTTGGCGTTGTTCCTATATTAAAACAGTGTTGTGTAAAGTTTCCATCAAGTTGTGTAGTTTCTTCTATTTCACCAAAATTTACGTGAGCATTCCAACTGAGTGAACACAAATCATCAGGATTATCTGAAGTTCCCGTAGTCTGCTGTTGTGGTTATTACTTGACCTGGATTACAAAGGTCGTGAGTTCAATTTCCGGCACCGGCACTTTTTTGTTGTGTAAATTTAAAGAACTTTCTTTAAACAGCGTATGTGTTTACTTATTTTAATACAACATTTGTGTACAGATTCTTAAACAACAGTTTTATCAAACTTGAAAACAACAGTGTGTGTAATGAACTTTTACACAAGCGTTGTGATGGTTCCTATGGTAAACACGCTGGTTTGGTGGTTCAAAGTTAATAAGTTGTGTAGTCTTTTTTTTTTACACAGCGCTTTACAGTGCAAAGAGAGATTCTTGCACCTCGTTTTTAAATGCGCTCCCTAAACATCCAGAGTCATCCTTATCTTAAGCAAAAATATTAGCCTATTAGCCCTTTATTGTGAACATATCACTTACTGAATATATAGATTTATCATGGGAAGAAAACTGATATTATATATCTGTGGAATAAAATTTCACTTGCATAGGCTCTATATCAATACGAATAAATATTGACTAAAGCACGTATCAAGATCTTTTGTTTGTTTTTGTTATTTTGTTTACTATTTTTTTTATATATACAAGTTGAAAAAAAAATCTTATTGACAGTCTTTGTTAGACCTACATTTTAGGGACAATTATCCTGATTATATGTTTACTCCGAGTGATCAAAAAAAACTAAACATCTCAAAATGAAGAATAATTATTTATGAACAGAAACCGTTATTATGTCTAAAAGAGTATTCCACTGAATAATATAGTATTTTTATGATGCATAATATCAAAGTTTAACGCTTTGTGAACAGGGTGTAGTGTGTAATGTTTTGTTAACTTGCGAATTTCAATATAATTTAGTCTAAAGGCCATTTTGTAGCCTTAAATCTTTTCGATTTTGATGATCTCTGTTCACCTCCTAAAAAATCAGTAAACGTTTTAAATGTATAAAATGTTTTAATTATCAATTCTCATGTTTTACCTTTAGTGGAAAGACTAAGTTTGCAATTGAGTTTTCGCCTGCAACTCTTATACGATTATGACTTCGATGGCACTGGGGGGGCATCTTCATCAAAGGACTTGTCAGGATTTTATCCGACAAGTTTGCTCTCAGCCAATCAGATGCAAGCATTTCAGTAGCATTAAACATTTGTCGATAAAAGTCTGACGCCTTCGGCTTGAAATGCGATACTGGAATCATTTATTGCAGTAATCCATTTTGCCACAAATAAAATTTACATCATAGCAATTATCCCGGGCAGAAACATGATTTTAAAGTAATATCAAATTATTTGCGGAGAAGAATTTTCGGGAGATGATGATAATAATAAATAGTTCATATGGACAAAGGTCTTGGAATAGTTTTGAGTCGTAGTTTGAGTCTGACTTCACTCGGTGTATAGTATTTTAATTAGAAAATTTATCTAGATTTGAACCATACCAATGCACGGGAATATAAGGGGAAGGGCGAGTTCAAAAGTAAAAGAGAGATGGACAAAACATATGACACACAGTAAAAGTTAAAAGATACCAGTCATTAGTAGGGAAGAAAAGGGAGAGGAAGGGGAGACCCATTTATTTGAAAAAAAAAAAAAAAAAAAAAAAAGTCACTCTGGAACCGCCTTGACACTCATTTTGCAAAGTCGCATGTCCAGTGAATTTGAATTAATCCCATTGGCATAAAAAAAACTGGCGTTGTTCTAATTATTAATTTTTAAAAAAAATTATTCCTGGACCCGAGATTTATGTTTTCCTTGTACCATTCATCCTCAGCCCTATTACCAAGATGACGAACAATGGAACTCCCAATATTTATCCTATCTTTTAAAGTTAATTCATGTTTTTTTAAATTTCTTATGTTTTGCAAGATATAATTCCTCCAAAAGACTCTCGTGAATATAGTAGGCTAATAAGTATTATGACCGCACTCCAACAAAGCTTTCACCTCTCTTGCTCCAAACCAGAGACGTCAATTGATCGGCGACAGACCTGACTGTTAGAGAAATCGCACTACCCCATCTACGGTAAAGTCAGAACAGGCGCTACTGACAACTAAGGCGGTCGATACAAATGATCAACCCTTCTTTTTGTTATCGTGTTTCAGTTACACGTATCATATTATAACTTTTTTTTAAATCAATCCTTTTCTTAAGTAGTAAGATAGATGCCTGACCATAACCGGTATCAAGTAATTATTGAGGGCCCTGCCATGAAAATTACTCCAGTATTTCATTTTTTTTTTGGTTACTTAGGTAAACGGATGCTAACCTTCAAATAAATCGGCAGAATTAATTTTAAAAAAATATGATTTTATGTGTTGCTTTTTTTCTTTCCAAAACTAGAAATTTCAGCATCTCAATGATATAAAATAATTGTAGTTTATTAGAGAATGACCCATTAAAACAGTTAGAGTTAAATTATATCGACTGCCAGGGGACAACCCCTGATCGCATGAATACCTCTTGTGCAAAAAACAAAAAAACTTCCTCACCTTCCATTTGAGGCTTATCTTTTTCGGCACATGATAATTTGATGAGGGTGCAATCAACGGTACTATCAGATAATTCGTTTTACACTGTTTTGGAAACGGAAACCAGCAAAAACGGAATACTTGGGCAAAAACTGATTCTGATTTGGTTGAAAAATAACAAAAATTGAATACCTCTTTCTGGAGTTCCTTTTTTTCGTTTTTCCGTTTCCAAAACAGAAAAAAAAAACGAAAACATCTGATAGTACCGTTTAATATTCTTTTCTCCTTTTTCCGTTTTCTGCGGAGCCAGAACAAGACATTTCGACCAAGGGAAGAAGAGGACACTCGTCATAACCGGGCAATGTAAACGCCTCTAAATTAATTATTACGTTAACCACTGTACAGCAAATGAGCGCTTTCAAAGTATAGGAATGTGCCGTCCGTTGCCCCTTGCCTTGATCGCTACTACCAAACCTGTCAAAATCCTCTTTTTCTTTTTGGGGGGGGGGGGGGCTAGTGGTGAATTTAGAAGTGGACCAAAATTATTCAGATTTTGGCAGACCCAATATTTTTTTTCCTACGTTCCACGCCAGACCGTCTGCGATCCCAACAAAGCTACATCAATTTTTTTACACCGTCAAGTTCCTCACCAAACGATTAAGGGGCGGGGGGTCGAGCGGTGAGCGAACCCGTACCAAAAATTTTAAGAAAAAAAAAGTTTCCCTTGATTTGGGCCTTTGGGCCCCTTTTCCCTGGTATCTTATTATTCTTCCTTTTTTTAATGCATGATTAATGACAAACCCCCACATAATTATGTCTAATCCCTACCCTCTTTTGGCTTGCCGATGGCCCAACAAAAAGCATGTCTACCCCCCCCCCCCCCCCCTTATCCGCTCGACCAACGTGAAGTGAAAAAACATATGTACGTTATTCTGCTTTTCTGGCGTGACGCTATTAGGGAAAACGTGTGCATCCAGAATATGACCATTTCAATATTGGGCTCCCAATTGTAATCCTCCCCATGTAACGCACCCAGCCCCCCCCCTTCAGGACTTCGACACGGTCCTTGCCAGCTAGCGGATCAATGCAGGCGCAAGGGAAGACATTCTATTACTTTGAAACCCGCCGCTCATTAACCGCTAGCTGTACATGTTAAAATACATAATCCTAATTTAGAGCGTTACATTGCCCGGTATACGATGTTCCTCTTCCCTTTGAATGTCTTTGTTCTGGGCTCCGCACGCAAAACGGAAAAAGGAAAAAGGAAATATTAACGGTACTATCATGATAATTCGTTTTCCATGTTTTGGAACACGGAAACAAACGACAAAGAAAAGAATGAGGTGTCAATAATTTGTTATTTTCACCAACATCAGAATCAGTTTTGCTTTTCCGTTTTCAAAACAGTAAAAATGAATTATCTGATAGTTACCTTGATTGGTGCTGCTTTCATTTCAACTGATGATTTATCAGCTGATTTTGAAGCTGATCATTTATTTTCTGGCCTGAAAATTAATATAATATAAATAAAAAGCCCTTTTCTCTGCGTATATTCATATCTTACAATGTAATTCCAGCACACGCTGCGACATGTTTTTACATGTACAAGTCGGGGTAAAAAAAAAAAAAAAATGTACATTTCGGAAAACTTCTTTCTTATAGTCATTTGAATGATTAATTAGAACCTGGTATTTGGCCATTTTCATAAAGCATAATAATCGAAATTTCTTCTGATTTTTTTCATTCACATTTGGTGCTGTAATTTTAATATGACCAGTTTCTACATCAAGAAAAAAAATCACATTTCGCAAAGACCCGTCCATGCTTTTGTGTAGGTTCGCATTATGGAAACAATAGCTTTGCGTGATTTCGATTTGTTCCTGCGTCGCCACGAAATTTACCGGCATAACTTTTCCGTTTAAACGAAAGCAAATTCATACAGAACAAAGTAACATCAGCAAAGGAAAAAAATCCTCTGGCTTAATTGCGGTACCACATACACACATTATTTGAAAAGATTTCACACCCAAAATTATTTTATCCCCGACTGTCACCATTTTATTTGACACAGACTGTATAATCGGTTTTTATTGGTCACAATACTCCTTATAGTTACGTCACAACATTATCGTTCAACATCATTTTCACCATCACCATCACCATCATCATTATCATCATCATCATCATCATCATCTCTCATCATAAACCATCATCATCCCATCAATTTCATTTCATTACATCTTCATCATCATCATCACCATCAATCATTATAATAACCATCACCATCATCAAACATCATCATCATCACCATAAAATCAGTATCATAAGCCATTCCTCCTCATCATCCACCATCACCATCATACACATCATCCCATAACCCATCACCATCAACATTATCACCAAACTCACCACCACCATCATGCGATCATCATCATCATCACCACCAACATCACCATCATCATCACCATCATTACCAATCAATCACCATCTTCATCATCATCACCATCATCCTCTCACCATTCACCATCATACAATCATCATAACCATCACCATCACCATTATCACCATCACCACCACATCATCATCATCATCACCACCAACATCACCATCATCATCACCATCATTACAATCATCCACCATCTTTCATCATCATCACCATCATCATCCTCATCACCATCACCTCATCCTCATCACCGTTGATCATCATGACTTCATTATTCCTCGTTCACGCATCATACAATTCATCACCATCTTACATCATCCACCCATCATTCATCCTCATCACCATCACATCCATCATCCTCCACTCACCCGTGATCATTCATGATCATTATCCTCGTCACCATCCATTACACATTCATCACCCACCATCAAATCATCATCACCATCATCATCACCATCATCTTCATCACACCATCATCACCATTTATCACTCATCATCTCTATCATCATCATCATCACCATCATATCCTCCATCACCCATGCATGATCATCAAACATAACTAATCATCATCCCATCCATCAATCATCATCACCCCATCATACATTATAATTTTTTTAATCACCATCAGCAGCATTCATTCAACAGCATCATTGATCAGCCATCATCATCCACCGCATCAGATTTTTTATTGCATCAGCATCATTCATCTTCCTCCTCACCCTCCCTCCATCAACATCATATTCATCAATAACAAGTATCATTAATCTTAAACCATCCTCATCATTATCACTACCATTCTTCACCAACTCCACCCATCACTTCATCAACATCGCAACACCACCACCACCACCTACCGCCACCACCCACACCAACAAACCACCACCACTCACTACCATCATCTTAATTATCGTTCATCACCACCATTTACTATCACTAACTTAATTCCTGAACAAAAATACCTCACAAACAAACTACTAAAAGGTCAGAATCACATTAAATCTGCATTACAGGCTTTTTATTGTAATAAGCGACTTATTCCACAGCTGAGTGACAACGTGAGATTAGTTTGTACAATGCAGTAGTGAACATAATCATCATGTACCAATTTGAGCCAATTCCCACTACCATCATGAGATATAATAATACTAATATTAATACATCAAATTTATCCACAAAGGGGGAATAAAAAGATATTTAGTACTATAGTTGTGGGTGTGCAAAAAATAAGAATGCTTTATACGAAACAGCGAATATAGTCTCATATGACCATTTATATAATGATAATTTATTGATTTTTTGTTTTACTTTTTATAAACTATATGTATGTGAATCACTCTAAGAGAATTTAGGTACATACACCATGATTTATTAGATATTATGATCTGTGAAGAGCCCACCAAGGATGTAGTTGTGAATAAAGTATTATTTTAAATACTGTGTTAAATGATATGAGTGATGTTGATCAATATAATATACAACTATAGAGAAAGGGAAATACAATAGACATAGAATTTCTAGTAGATGACTAGGACATGAGGTCTGATGCTCATGAATGACTATGTATGGGTATTACAGACCCGAGTTGGAATAGAGCTTCCGATAGCAAGAAGAATCATGATATTTAGTTATTACTTGAACAAAAGAAAGAATAGAAAAGGTAATTCCCTGGTGAAGACGAATCAATGTATAATATCCATAGTCTTATGGATAGACTTAACATATGAATTAGAATTGTATATAATATTTCTTGTCTTAACTCATCTCATCTGGCTATATGCAAATAGATAAGAAATCTATTATGAAATTCATGTAAGATTGTAGCTATATATGTTGTTATGATGAAACTAAGTA
>CALNVZ010003430.1:23395599-23411322 GCA_940671915.1 Paracentrotus lividus | reverse complement strand
GATGAGGATGATGATGGTGATGATGATGAAGATGGTGATGATTGTAATGATGGTGATGATGATGGTGATGTTGGTGGTGATGATGATGATGATGATGGTGGTGATGGTGATAATGGTGATGGTGATGGTTATGATGATTGTAATGATGGTGATGGTGATGAGGATGATGGTGATGATGATGAAGATGGTGATGATTGTAATGATGGTGATGATGATGGTGATGTTGGTGGTGATGATGATGATGATGATGATGGTGGTGGTGATTGGTGATAATGGTGATGGTGATGGTTATGATGATTGTAATGATGGTGATGGTGATGATGAGGAGGATGGTTATGATACTGATTTTATGGTGATGATGATGATGTTGATGATGGTGATGGTTATGATAATGATTGATGGTGATGATGATGATGAAGATGGTTATGAAAATGATTGATGGGGATGATGATGTTTATGATGATGATGATGATGATGATGATGATGATGATAATGATGATGGTGATGGTGATGGTGAAAATGATGTTGACGATAATGTGTGACTGTACTATCAAGAGTATTGTGACCAAATAAAAACCATTATACAGTCTGTGTCAAATAAAATGGTACAGTCGGGGATAAAATAATTTAGGTGTGAAATCTTTTCAAATAATGTGTGTATGTGGTACCAAATTAAAGCCAGAATTTTTTCCTTGCTGATGTACTTTGTTCTGTATAATTTGCTTTCGTTAAACAAAAGTTATGCTAAATTTCGTGCGACGAGGAACAAATCGAAATCACGCACGTCTATTGTTCCATAATGCGAAACCTACACAAAAGCATGGACGTCTTGCGAAAATTGATTTTTCTTGACTGTAGAAAACTGGTCATATCTAAAAAATTACAGCACCAAATGTGATGAAAAAAAAATCAGAAGAAATTTCGATTATTATGCTTTATGAAAATGCCAAACAATACCAGGTTCTAATTAATATTCATACTATAAAAAAAATGTTTTCCGACTGTACCATTTTTTTTTTTTTTTACACCGACTGTACATGTAAAAACATGTCGACGTGTGCTGGAATTACATTTAAATATGAATATACCAGAGAAAAGGGCTTTTTATTTATATATATATTTAATTTTCAGGCCAGAAATAATGATCAGCTTCAAAGTCAGCTGATAATCATAGTTGAAATGAAGCAGCACCCAATCAAGGTACTATCAGATAATTCATTTTACTGTTTTGGAAACGGAAAAGCAAAAACTGATTCTGATTTGGTGAAAAATAACAAAATATTGAACACCTCTTCTGATTTCCTTTTTTCGTTTTTCCGTTTCCAAAACAGGAAAACGAATTATCTGATAGTACCGTTTAATATTTCCTTTTTCCTTTTTCCGTTTTGCGTGCGGAGCCAGAACAAAGACATTCGAAAGGGAAGAGAGAACACTCGTATACCGGGCAATGTAACGCTCTAAATTAATTATGTATTTAACATGTACAGCTAGCTAATGAGCGGCTTTCAAAGTATAGGAATGTGCTTCCCTTGCGCCCTGCCTTGATCCGCTACTGCAGACCTGATCAGCAAACGTCGCGTGCAAGCGGCTGGGGGGGGCTGCAGGTGCCAGCTTACATTGGCGGAACTTACATGGCGAGTACATGGGAGCCCAATAGTGAAACTGGTCATATTCTGGCATGCACACGTTTTCCCTAAAGCGTCACGCCCCAGATAAAGCAGAAAACGTACCATATGTTTTTTCCACTTCACGTTGGTCGAGCGATAAAGGGGGGGGGGGGCGGCGGGTAGACATGCCTTTTGTTGTGCGCCATCGGCAAGCCCAAGAAAGAGGCTAGGGGCATTACGACCATATTACGTGGGTTTGTCATTAATCATGCATTAAAAAAGAAGAAATAAATAAATACCAAGGGAAAAGGGGCCCAAAGGCCCCAAATCAAGGAACTTTTTTTCTAAAATTTTTGGTACGGGGTCTGCTCCCGCTCGACCCCCCCCCCTTAATCGTTGGTGAAACTTGACGGTGTAAAAAAATTGATGTAGCTTTTTTCCTCGCGCGGTCTGGCGTGACGTAGGAAAAAAAATATTGGGTCTGCCAAAATCTGAAATAATTTTGGTCCACCTTCTAATTCACCACTGCCCCCGCCCCCCCCCAAAAGAAAAAAGAGGAGTTTTGTACAGGTCTGTAGTAGCGATCAAGGCAGGGCACAAGGGCGGCACTATTCCTATACTTTGAAAGCCGCCCTCATGTTGCTTGTAGCTGTAACCTACAATATATTAATTTCTAGAGCGTTACATCGTGCCCCGGTTACGAGTTGTCCCTCTCCTTCCCCTTCCCTTTCGAATGTCTTTGTTCTGGCTCCGCACGCAAAACGGAAAAAGGAAAAAGGAAATATTAAACGGTACTATCAGATAGTTTCGTTTTTCTGTTTTGGAAACGGAAAAACGAAAAAAGGAAATCAGAAGAGGTATTCAATATTTTGTTATTTTTCACCAAATCAGAATCAGTTTTTGCCCAATATTCCGTTTTTGCTTTTCCGTTTCCAAAACAGTAAAACGAATTATCTGATAGTACCTTGATTGCACCCTCATCAAATTCATCATGTGACCCGAAAAGATAAGCTCAAATGGAAGGTGAGGAAGTTTTTTTGTTTTTGCACAAGATATCATCGATCAGGGGGTTGTCCCCTGCATCGATATATTTAACTCTAACATGTTTTAATGGGTCATTCTCTAATAAACTACAATTATTTTATATCATTGAGATGCCTGAAATCTCTAGTTTTGGAAAGAAAAAAACAACAACATAAAATCATATTTTTTTAAAATTAATTCTGCCGATTTATTGAAGGTTAGCATCCGTTTCCTAGTAACCAAAAAAAAAATGAATACTAGTATTTATCATCAGGGCCTCAATATTCTTGATACCTTATGGTCAGATCTATCTACTACTTAGAAAAGGGATGTGATTTAAAAATACAGTTATAATATGATACATGTACTAAACCTGATAACAAAAGAAGGGTTGATCATTTGTATCGACCCCTTATTGTCAGTACGCCTGTTCTGACTTTTACCGTAGATGGGGTAGTTGCATTTCTCTAAACAGTCATCTGTCGCCGATCAATTGACGTCTTGGTTTGGAGCAAGAGAGGTGAAGCTTTTTGAGTGCATCATAATACTTATAGCTACCTATATTCCACCGAGAGTCTTTTTGAGGAATTATAACTCTGCAAAACATAAGAAATTTAAAAAAACATGAATTAACTTTAAAAAGATAGGGATAAATAATTGGGAGTTCATTGTTCTCATCTTGGAAATAGCTGAATGAATTACAAGGAAAACATAAATCCAGGGTCCAATAATTTTTTTTAAAAATAATAATTAGAACAACGCCATTTTTTTATGCAATGGGGATTATTCAAATTCACTGGACATGCGACTTTGCAAAATGAGTGTCAAGGCGTTCCAGAGTGACTTTTTTTTTTTTTTTTTTTTTCAAATAAAATGGGTCTCCCCCTTCCCTCTCCCTTTCTTCCCTATATACTTATCTTTTACTTTTACTTTGTGTCATATTTTTGTCCATCTCTCTTTTACTTTTGACCTCCCCTTCCCCTCTATATTCCGTGCATTGTATGTTCAAATCTAGATAAATTTCTAATTAAAAATACTATACCGAGTGAGTCAGACTCAAAACTAAACACTTCAAAACTTTCCAAGACCTTTGTCATATGAACTATTATTATTATCATCATCTCCCGAAATCTTCTCCCAAATAATTTGATATTACTTTAAAATCATGTTTCTGCCCGGATAATTGCTATGATGTAAAATTTTATTTGTGCCAAATGGATTACTGCAATAAATGAGTCCAGTATCGCATTTCACCGAAGGACGTCAGACGTTTTATCCGACAAACTGTTATATGCTACTGAAATGCTTGCATCTGATTGGCTGAGAGCAAACTTGTCGGATAAAATGCCTGACAAGTCCTTTGATGAAATGCCCCCCAGTGACCATGAAGTCATAATCGTAATTAGAGTTGCAGCAAAACTCATTGCAAACTTAGTCTTTCCAATTAAAGGTAAAACATGAGAATTGATATTAAAACATTTATACATTTAAAAAACGTTTACTGATTTTTAGGAGGTGAACAAGATCATCAAATCGAAAAGCATTTAGGCCTACAAAATGGCCTAGACTAAATTATATTGAATTCGCAAGTTAAACAAAACATTACACAATACACCCTGTTCATCAAAGCGTAAACTTATATTATGCCACATAAAAATACTAATATTATTCAGTGGAATACTCTTTTAGACATAATAACGGTTATCTGTTCATAAATAATTATTCTTCAATTTTGAGATGTTTATTTTTTCTGACTCACTCGGAGTAAACATATAATCAGGATAATTGTCTAATGTAGGTCTACAAAGACTGTCAATAAGATTTTTTTTTCACTTGTATATATAAAAAAAATATAAACAAAATAAACAAAAACAAACAAAAGATCTATACTGCTTTAGTCAAGATTTATTCGTATTGATATAGACCTATCAGTGAAATTTATTCCACAGATATATAATATCAGTTTTCTTAATGATAAATCTATATATTGCAGTAAGTATATGTTCACAATAAAGGGCTAATAGGCCTATATTTTGCTAGATAAGGATGACCTCTGATTTTAGGAGCGCATCTTAAAAACGATGCAAGAAATCTCTCTTTGCACTGTTAAAGCGCTGTGTAAAAAAAAAAACTACACAACTTATTAACTTTACACAACCCCTGTTTACCATAGGAACCATCCAACGCTTGTGTAAAGTCATTACACAACACCTGTTGTTTCAAGTTTGATAAACTGTTGTTTAAGAATCTTACACAAATGTTGTTTAAAATAAGTTTAAACAACATACCTGTTTAAAGAAAGTTCTTTAAAATTTACACACAAAAAAGTGCCGGTGCCGGAAATTGAACTCACGACCTTTGTATCCCAGGTCAAGTAATACCACCAGCAGACTACGAAACTTCAGATAATCCTGATGATTTGTGTTCACTCAGTTGGAATGCTCACGTAAATTTTGTGAAAATAGAAGAAACTACACAACTTGATAAAACTTTACACAACCACTGTTTAATATAGGAACCACCCAACTCTTGTGTAAATTCAAAACACAACAACTGTTGTTTAAAGTAAACTGTCGTTTACGAATCTTACACAATTTTTTTAAAACAACTCTTTTTTAACACAGCGTTTCAACAGTGCATGGGCATTATTCTTTGCAAGAAGTATATATAAACCAAATCTTTGAATACCTTTTGAGAAATATGAATCATTTTCATGATCCATTTTACTGATAATCGGATTCCCCACCTCGAAAAAAAATCTTTGGAAGGGGGGGGGGGGGCTTTTATTCTTTTGCCTTATGATGAGTGATTCTTACCGGGGTCATCATACTGCCTTTAGGAATGAAAAGAGCATTCTCTTTCAG
Organism: Paracentrotus lividus; assembly: GCA_940671915.1. Classification (NCBI taxonomy): domain Eukaryota; kingdom Metazoa; phylum Echinodermata; class Echinoidea; order Camarodonta; family Echinidae; genus Paracentrotus; species Paracentrotus lividus. The sequence continues at coordinate 23,405,828 of CALNVZ010003430.1, read as the reverse complement.
AATGGTCGACAGCACTCGAATGAAAAGTAATTATCATGTTGCAATACTTTGATCTGGAGAATCTTTTTTTTGGGGGGGGGGGGAGGGGATAGCAGAAATGGGCCGTTTTTCTCAAGGGCCGCGGAGCCGGAGAATTTGGGGCTCCAGTTCCAACTTTAGTCCTTTCGCCCCCACTTTTAGCGCTCCACTGTCCCTAGCTGCCATTTGGAAACCCTTTTATGGGGTGGGGGTAGCCTAATAGGTTATGTGCTTTAAATTAAATACTTTCTGGTCAATACCGAGAATTTATAAAATTATCATCACGTTTTCTTTCTTCCGATGTTCACACAAGAAGAGAAATTCAAACAAAGTGAATGCCTAGGTATAATGTTGACCGGAAACACAGAGTGTTGGGATTTTAACAGCTTTTAACATAAAGATGTATATTCATGATATATCATTTATAATAACATCTTGATATATTTCATGCATCCCACAGAATTAGAGCAATTATTTCAGTTTTGCATACCACCAACGCAACCACCCAAGACTCCTCCCCTCAAACTAAGGACTAGATTCCATGCTCAAACCAATGGTCACCTGATACATGCAAGATAGCGCGCGATATGTCAACAACAACATCAATCCTCGTCGCGACCTCGTATAGATTCTACGTACTCAGATATCATCTCGCAGTGAAAGTCACTGTAATCGACGACGGCAGCCGTCACTACAGTACAGTTCGTGTTTTCGTAATTGGAGCAGATTTCTAGAAGTCCGTTGAGCCAAAAGTATAGCCAAAGACATTAATATTTGTGATCACTGCATTTTTACCTTCTCGTTTTGTCAGAAGTTGAGTGTGCAGAGTACCGTACAGAAGACTAGACCTATAATAAATTCGTAAATTACATCGTCTGTTTCTGCTCAGCCATTCGATCTTACTGATCGCACTTGCCTACCAAGGTTTACCCCGAACAACGCGGCCAGCTCCAGCCACCCAAGCGATCATCGATAGAGACAACTGACCTTGGAATTTGGATTTCTAACAGAGAATCAGACCAATATTTACCGTTAGATACACCGTCTCAAGACATCGGTGACATTGTTTGAGAATATATTTCAAACGGAGGGCAATAGTTATTTTAGGAGGCTGAAGTAGACAATTGCAAAACAAGACAAACCAATTTGAGAAGAGTCAAGATGGCATTTTTATACAGATTGAGTCAAAGTGCAAGGAACGTTGGTGGACCACTCAGTAACATCAGATTAGCAGCCCCAAGTGAGTACACTTTGAAATGAGGAATTAAACATAATAGAGCCTAATTAGAATCAACCTTTATTTTCAAGATAAGAACTGAAATGTGAGGAGTGTTTTCACAATAATATTAACTCATAAATTTCTAGCATGATAGAGTGTAATCAGTGCCCCCAAATTGAATTGCCTGTAAAACAATTATGATAGTACAAAGTTTGATGTTCATACTTTCAATTGCATTCTCCTGCATTTTCTTGTAGTTCGTCACAAAGCATCAGCCAGTGCTGCAGCGCCTCAGTTGGTCCCAAATGAATACGATGGACCTCTCATGCAGACAGAATTACCAGGACCAAAATCACAGGTAAGACCAGCTCTATGGATTTATAATCAGGATCAATTGGCCCAACGGCCCATTGTAATGTCACAAATTGAAGAAATTTGATAAAAATAATAGATATTCAAGGAGGAATTAAGCTGAAAAATTAAAGTAAAAATATAACATTGTCATTATTCTACAAAGCACAAGACCGAGGATACATCAGGACCGGCGGAGCGTTTTCCAAAGTGAGGGGGCACAAGTTTTAGAAAAATTCATGCGAACATATTAGGCCCGAATAATAAGGATTTTTACGGGGGGGGGGTTTCGAAATGTGAAAAAGTGCACCTTTGGCTTTGCTTTGTGAATGAGCATATTCAAGCGCGAAGTCAGGGGTCAGTATAATGAACTTTTTAGAGAAATTTCCGAGCGCGTACGTAGCGCGAGCCAAAAATTTTGGCTTATAATTACCTGAAGTTATGTATTCTGTACATATTTTGATAATTGTCATTCCTTCTGAGACACATTTGCGAGCGCATAGCGCGAGCCAAAAATTTTGGCTTATAATTACATGAAGGTAGTGTATTTTATACACATTTTGATAATTGTCATCCCATCTGAGACACATTTGCGAGCACGTAGCGCGAGCCGAAAATTTTGGCTTATAATTACCTGAAGGTAGTGTAATCTATACACATTTTGATAATTCTCATTCCTTCTGAGACACATTTGCGAGCGCGTAGCTCGAGCTGAAAATTTTGGCTTATAATTACCTGAAGGTAGTGTATTCTGTACACATTTTGATAATTGTCATTCCATCTGAGACACATTTGCGAGCGCGTAATGCGAGCCGAAAATTTTGGCTTATAATTACTTGAAGGTAGTGTATTCTATACACATTTTGATAATTGTCATCCCATCTGAGACACATTTGCGAGTGCGTAGCTCGAGCCGAAAATTTTGGCTTATAATTACCTAAAGGTAGTGTATTCTGTACACATTTTGATAATTGTCATCCCATCTGAGACACATTTGCGAGCGCGTAGCGCGAGCCGAAAATTTTGGCCTATAATTACATGAAGGTAGTGTATTCTGTACCCATTTTGATAATTGTCATCCCATCTGAGACACATTTGCGAGCGCAAAGCGCGAGCTGAAAATTTTGGCTTATGACACCTTATATTTTACGTACATTTTCCATCTTATTTCTTTTTGTTTGAATTCTTTTATGGGTCAAGATCACCACAATTATAACAAAAGTAAATTGCAAGGGCCAAGTGCGAGTAGAAAAATTTACATAGCTTTACTAATATGGGACATAAGGGATCAGTCAATGTGCCTTATTGAGAGAACCTTGCGAGCGCGATGCGCGAGCAGAAAAAAAAAATTGGCTTAGAAATGAACCCAAAGGTAATGTACTTTAAACACATTTTGCCTCTCCTTCCCGTTCTTCTTTTTCTTTCTTTTCCCTTTTTTCCCTTAGAAAATATTAAAATTTTTGGCAAAAAAGTGGGGGGGCCCGGCCCCCCCAGGGCCCCCCGTCTCCGCCGGCCCTGTACATTATCTACCTCTCTTCGTATCCTGATGTTCATGATGGTGATGATAATGAAGATGATGATGAGGAGGAGGATAATGATGCTGATGATGATAGTGATGGTGATGAAGATGATGATGATGATGATGATGATTTGAAGGATGATGGTGATGATGATGATGATGGTGATGTTGATGTTGGTGATGGCAGTGATGGTGATGTTGATGATGTTTATGATGAAGTAGATGATGATGGAGATGATGATGAAGGAGATGATGATGGTGATGATTTTGATAATTGTGATGATGATGGTAATGACGATGATGATGATGATGATGATGGTAATTAATGATAATGGTGGTAATGACATAAATTGAAATTTAGAATCATGTTAAAGTGGTGAAATATAACACTTTTCAGGAAGGTTTCCTTGATGGCATTTTGCAAAGATGCTGCCTGGAGATGTACAACATGTATTTTCCTGGTGTAGTGAGATGCTATTTTATGGAGAGAGGTTGAAAAGAATAGGCGTTTGGGATTAGATTCCAACAAGGATAAATACATGTAATACTGAGATACGGATTTGCATTGTAAAATGTATATTACCTATGTTTGGTATGAAAGGAAAAAAATGGTATTATGCTGATATTCAGATGTGTAGATTATGGGAGTTACATACATACATGTATAAAGCTTGAGTTCACAGTGTATATGTCCTTGTTCACAAAATACAGTCTGTGTCAAATAAAATGGTACAGTCGGGGAAAAAATAATTTAGGTGTGAAATCTTTTCAAATAATGTGTGTATGTAGTACCAAATTATAGCCAGAATATTTTCCTTGCTGATGCACTTTGTTCTGTATAATTTGCTTTTGTTAAACAAAAGTTATGCTAAATATTGTGCGACGAGGAACAAATCGAAATTACCCACGTCTATTGTTCCATAATGCGAAACCTACACAAAAGCATGGACGTCGTGCGAAAATGGATTTTTCTTGACTGTAGAAAACTGGTCATATCCCAAAAATTACAGCACCAAATGTGATGAAAAAAATTGCAGAAGAAAGTCCGATTATGCTGCTTTATGAAAATGCCAAACAATACCAGGTTCTAATTAATGTTCATACTATAAAAAAATGTTTTCCGACTGTACCATTTTTTTAAACACAGACTGTAGTGTTTGGAATAGGCCATGTTGTCGTCAAAAGGCATTTCTACGTGTTTTGAGTAAATTGGACATTTTGTGGTGAACCTCTTTCTATCATGGTTGAGTTGAAAGATATGTATGGTAGTATTCACCCATGTGTGAAAAATTAACACCCACCATGGCTACGCTCGAAATGAGAAAGGAAAAGAGTTGAAAAATATGTATGCATTTGGTAGTATTCACCCATGTGTGAAAAGATTAAAAGATGAACATCCACCACTGCTACGCTCGAAATGAATGGGTACTCATGCTTGCCATTCTTATATAGTGTGACCTGTAACTGAGATATTGGAGAGATTTCAAATAAAAACAATAAATAATACTGAGCTTTTGAAAAGAAGAAAGGCAATTTATAGTCATACAAACATCTATTTACAATGTTCCCACATGTGGTAAAAAAAATCCTTAACTCAGGATAATTTCATATCCATTAAAGTGATTACGCATACATGTAGGCCTACATGTACATTGCTAGTGAATTCAGATACACAGTGCGTCCCAAAAAGAACTATACACTTTTGACAAGGCTATCAAATTAAAAATATGGCCATGCGTTTTGAGTTGGGCCCTTAAAAAGGTGGAGTTGTGACATCTGCTCCTCAAATATGATGTTGTTTATTGATTTACTTAAAAACTATACAAGCTATATAGCTGAATTTGGTCTTAAATTAAAGCTCTCATGTAGGGCAACAAAATACATGCTTTTAAAAATGTTAAAATTTCATCATTGTCTTGTTAATTAACTGTTAATTAACGAGAGGCAGGGGTGGAGGAGGAGCCGCGCAGGAGGAGCCGCGCAGCAAATATGGTACATGTGCTGTGAAACAAGGTAAAATCATGTTCAGAGATGGATTTTTTAAAAATTGAAATGCATTCACCCTCCTGAAACACTTGCAACATGTAATTTAGCTTGTTTATGATCCATAAAAGAATTTATGAACAGTTTAGTGTTGTACACTATTGTGAATGTACTATATGAATGACAATTTCTTTACAGCTAAAGGGCTCTTATATAGGACATTATGATTAATAATGTTTACCAAGATAAAGGGACTTTCACATCTTCTATCTGCCTTACCAACTTATATAGGATCCTTCATTACATGTCTAGTATCTTAAACAGCGAGTTACAATACTTAAAACATGGCAACAAGGTACATTTTCTTTAAAAACTTGAAATTTTCAAAGTCTTCTTTCCAGCCCGGAGCAAAATGTGGTAAACTCTCTCAGGGTATAGAAAGTTATACATGTTTGGAAAGGTCTAAATGTGACAAGTACAAATCTGCAGTAAATAATGTTGTAGGGTAAGCAGAATTTTTTTGCAATTTTTTTTCCAAAGCCATCTTTTTTCATGAATTTTTCAGGCTTTAAGATTCATAACCCTTCAAGGGCGCCACCTATGTTAATTTTAAGTGCATTTCTGAACTCCTCAGACATTCAGCTTTCAGAAAATATATACTTTTGTGGGGTTAATATAAATTTTTTAAAAGTTACAGCCACTTTCATGGAAATGCGCACGATTAGTACAAATTTTGAGTGTGTCACACAACATGGGCCCAACTTAAAACACATGGCCATATATGATTCTTGGGGGAAAGGTTTAGATGTACATGTATATAAAGCTCATATCCTCAACTATCATTATGACAAAACAAAAAATTCTGAAAATAACGCATTCTTCAGTAAGCAATGCCAACTTTTATGAAGTACACAAAAAATAGCCTGCGCAAGAATTCGCTATTCATTTACCACCTGGGTATGGCATGCCAAGAAGGATTCAGAGAAATAATGGAATGAATCAGCTAACAGAGTAAAAGATATATCAAAAGTCAGAAATAAACAATCAATATTATGTGAAATCATAGTTTGTCACCGTTTTGTTTCCATATCATTGATTTTTGCTCTGACTTCAGTATATTTTTTTCTTTGTTACCCGATTTATTCCATTTTACTTAAATCCTTCTTGGCATGCTATACCCAGGGGATAAATGAATTGCGAAATCTCGCACAGGCTGTTTTTTGTGTCCTTTATAAAAGTGGGCATTGCTCACTGAAGAATGCTTTATTTTCTTAATTTTTTGTGTCATAATGATAATTTGAGGATATTAGCTTTATATGGTCATGTGTCACAAGTTGGGGTATAGTAAAAGGGTGGAGGCTTTACATTTTGGAGGGAAAATTATCACATTTTCTCACATAGCATGAAAATGATGTACAGTCATAAGCTGTGCAATAATTCATATTTTTTGTAGATAATTTATCAGGCTTCAGCTTCGTTATGCTCATAGTTGTAATACAAAGATACTTTTAGTGGAGTAGGGTAAAGGCCCGTTTACACCGCATCCGGCACGGCGATCCGGCACGGCACCACGGCAACCCAAAAAATCGCTCCCCACTATATCCTATGATGTGAAATTGCATGGCGTCACTCTATTTGTATTTTTGTTGACGGGTGTTCTGCACCATCTTACCACTCTGTCTTTTGTACTTTTCCCATTTTTCTAGAGAACTACTCTCCCTGTCATATCCATCCAATTTTCTTTCAGCTGCGTCATCTAGTAGTATAGAAAAGAAAGATAGAAAGTTATATCATAATAGTTTATACGTATCCTCTGAGTAATCTTTCGACATCTCTTCGGGGCTTGTATTTTCCTCTATTTATCTGCTTCTCAATTGATTTGAAGGCGCAATTATGTTGCTCATCTTACCGTTAAGCAGCTATCAAGTCAAGTTATCGATTATTCATTTTTTATAAGCTTGCAAATTAAGTTACTATGATCCCGAAATTTAAGAGTTATAATTTTGTAGTTAATTAGTATTGCAAGTAATCAGTTGTTACCATTCTTTATAGCACACATTTCTTTCACTAAACACACACCATAAGAGCAACATTTGTGGTCTTCTCTTGTGAGTCTTTCTATTCATCATTTAAATCAAAGTTTTAAGACATTGCTCTTCACAGTAATGACATTTGCTTAATATTAAGCTTGATTAAAAAGGTCAAACCAGTTTTATTTCACCAACATCTGATCATTCCCACTGTTGGGTGCCTATTATTAAAGACGCCACAGCTTCTGGTTTCTTAGCATCTCCACCGGTCAAGCTTCTCCTAGGTTTTGCCACAATTAATGCAGTGGGTCTGTGTCTCCTCTACTGCGACATGATTATTTCCTTCCTCCTATGGTTATTCTGCAATAAAATTCTGTATAACCAAATCACACACATAAAACGTTTTTACTTTTTGAGATATTAGTGATAGGTACTAAAGCGTATAAAGTGATCTTGGTGAAAACAAATTTCCTTTAATAAGGGGTGTGGGCGCGGCGCGGCCCCCCCAAAAACTTTAGAGAGCTGAGAATTGGGACTGGGCTTTTGTAACCAACAAGAAAAAAAAAGGTGCATAAACTCACCTTAATTTGTAAGTGAATATGTAAGTAACAGGATGCATACAATAGGCAGTTTTTTTTTGTTTTTTTATTTTTTTATTCACACGGGGGGGGGGGGACATTGTAGCCCTAATTATGTTGGAAAATAGATGCGCCACCTTCACGCCCCGCCCCCCCTTTCTCCCGTTCAGTCAAAGGACTACGGCATTGAATCAAATGTTAAAGTCATTTTATCACAATGTAGCATCATTTTTGAAAGCACTTTTATACCTTGGGTAGATATTAAATTTACAGTTCAAAAGCAGATGGCACCTTGTTGGAAGAAGTTTTTTAAAATGTTTCCACAGTATAATAAAAAATAAACCAATAATAATCAAAATGCGAAGCCTGAACCGGCGAAACGAATTTTTTCTACTACCTAACGACCTGTAAGAAACATTGAAATGTATTTTGGAATGGCAGCGTTATGTATTTTTTTCTTTTTTTTGTTTCGGTAACAATCCAGTAGGCCTGTTCTTTACTAAGCTAGTGAAGTGAAAACAGGACGTTTTCCAGCGCTTTAGAATTTTTATCAGGAGATTATTATATTTCTCTTGCTAAATGATGAGAGGTCCTCGAAGGCAACGCAACTTTGAATACACAGATCAAACAAATATAGAAGGCACTTCGGGAGTTCAATTTAATTACTCCCATAAACAGTAAAAAAAGTGCACTGAGAAGCATGACATGTTGTCAATTTTGGGAGTTGACATAATATTCTTCAGGAAATTAAATCTAACAATGATCATTTGGAAATTATGGCAGAGCCGAAAGCATACGTAATTGACCATAAAATCAGCCTTTTTGCGCGGGTCTCGATTGACTTAGCTGCATAAATAGAGATCATACAGAGAGAAAAGGTGCCACATGAGAGAATATATATCGGATACAATGTGCCCAAAAACGGCACCACCTTAGTTTTTAAATTTAGTGCCCCAGTTACAGACAATTTTGTAGCTTGTAGGTTTTCAAGGTTAATTTGAGCCGTTAGTTTTTCTTTCCTCCTTCCCTTTCCTCTCGTCTCTTTCCTCTTCTTTCCCTCTGGTTGCCCTTCTTTTACCCTTTGCTCACCTTCTCTCTATTTCTTCAGTCGACTGACACGATCTTACCCGGGAGGGTGGTTCTGCGGCCTTCACTCCCCCGAACACGAGCATATGCTCACCTAACCAAATATTCACCAAAAAAAAATATAAAAAAAAAAAAACAAGATCGATCTATACCCAAAGCTAGATTTAACGAACATTAGGTCTATGCCTAAATTAGATCACTAGAAGTCTAGTCGTACATAATTCTCTAGACAAATGTTTTTCTAGGCAATAGATCCAGATCCAGTTCCACACTCTAGCCTCTAGATCTAGGCCTATTAGAATCTAACGTTAGATCTAGACAGAGATCTACGTAGATTCATAGAGCATAACTTAGATGGACTAAAAGAGGCCAACTTTAGATTCATAGTCTAATCTAGATTGACGTTAGTATACATTTAGATCTAACTGTTTAGACTCGAGTATCTAGCTACTCGTCGTTTAGGCCTAGACTCTCCCTCAATGTTTGTACACGTTTGAATAGACATGCATAGATTAGAAACATACATGTATTAGATATACATGACTGTAGATTTTGCATTGTATTGAAAATGCGTTAGAATATCCACAAATAATAAGCACTTGTCCCAGATGCTATCTTGTGTGGGTGGATCCGTGCGTTTTTCGGACCTTTTGTCTTTGATTTCTATCATTTTCAAAGTTATTTATTTACCTAGAAATCGGTGCCAATTGATTTTCAAAAACGCAAATCCGAACACGACACAGAAACGACACAAGACACAACTCACCATCACAACATCCCCCAAAAAAAGCCCCATCACAATCAACTCCGGTGAAACCTAGGCCAAGGCCAAGTCACACACACCAACCACGGACTGTTTCTCATGATCCTGTGAGTAGTCTACCAAAAGAAATATATGCCCTACTCAAGATCTAGACTAGACCAGGACAGTTAAATCTAACCAAAACTTAGGCCAAATCTGTTTTCTTTTTCTTTTGTTTCTTATTTTTTTTCTTTTCACGTCTCACTCAGTCTTCACAACGTTCAACCCCTGCACACCACAGCACATGTTGAAAAATCAAGCACTCAACAAATAATTATCTATGCAGTCAATAGATTAAGGTTGTTCTTACCGGTCCAAGATCAGTTGCGGAGTCTGATCTGATAGGGCTTTGGTCTTGAAAGTTTAATTCAGCTTATATACCTTGCGATTTTGTATTAAAATCAGTAAACGATTTAACACATAAATTCCCATAGACCGCCACCGCAGGAACATCTGTTGCTCAATCAAGAAAAATAGTGGCGAGTAAATGTACGTAATATCTCTGGACTGTTGATTGGCCAAAAGTAAATGCGCGTGTGCCGTGCTCCAAAATGGCTCTCGGATCGATCCGCAAATTCCCGGCAAAAAATACCTTACTGTCATTACACGGCACGGCCACCGTTGCAGTGTAGAACAGCATTGG